>JAJPUD010002775.1:225272-259758 GCA_023553655.1 Myrmecobius fasciatus
TCCTCATCTTTTTATCAGTTGTTTTATTTTTTAAATGTAATTTTTTTAAAATTTTAATTTATGGAATAAAACAAGCATTTATATAACATAATATAATAAAAATTACACATGAAATTGCAAATATATTATTGTATAATTTGTTATTCATTTTAGATATAATAATAAAGATAACTTGATGAGGAAAAAGAATATCACTTAGCCATTTCCCCAGTTGGAAGTAAGTTCTCCACTTTCTTATTTCTAACAGCACTTTCCTTTGATTTATGCTTTGTCTTTGTTGTTTTAATTGAAGCTGGAAAGGACCTAAGAGGACAGTTAGTCCAGTCTATATAATTCAACCTGAATAAGAGTTCTCTCTACAGAGAGTATTAGATATAGAGAGTGCTAGATCTGGAGTCATAAGAACTGGAGTTGAAATCTTGCCTTGGACAGGTTTCAGCATTTGAATTTCAGTATTTTTTTTGGGGGGGGAGTAAAAAACAAAAATAAAAAGACAAAATAAAAAAAAATCCAAAACAAACCAAAAACTCAAATCCCCAAACAACAAACCCTATTTCTCCATCGCTGAGAACAGGCTTTTCATAGCAGGTATAGGAAGTATTTATTATGTGTTTGTTGAATGGAATTGAATTAAAGTGAAATATTCCTCTCCTGTTCCTCATTTGAGCTCGACCTTAATCATAGGTATCTGACTCACTTCTTTGACTCATCATATTTTTCACTTCACGTTCACACATCTCCCCCTCTCCTGCTGGAGAAGTCCAAAGCTCTCTGTCACCCACTATGTAGCTGACAAATTCTGGCAATCCTCTAAGCAATATTTGCAGATCCTTTAACTAAAAGAAATTCACTGAATAAAGCAAAAAAGGTTATACAGAGCACAAACCACAGAAAAGAGGACTGTTCATCACTTTCTTCCCTACTATTCCTGGAATAGGGCAAAACAACAACAATAACAATAATTTCATATCATTTTTTAATATGTAGGAAGTACTCTCTTCAAAATGCTCCTATGACATTGGTTATCTCAATTTGACAAATAAGAAAATTTAACCTTGTAGTAATTAAGTAATTTGTTCATCGTGATATAGTTACTAAGTGGTGAAACTAGTTCTCAAGTTCAAGTCTTCTACTTCCAAGTACGAAGCACATTTTACTAGATGAGAACTGAATCCATATAATACTATAATGATGAAAATGACTTCCACAACTAATGTTAATTACAAGGATGTAGTAAAAAACCTTGCCATTTATCACTTCAAGTTGCAAAAACAATGGCACCTAAAGAAAACAAACAAAACATGACCAAGTATTTGGAATTATAAACCACCAACTCATTACTCTTGTTAAACAAATCACTAGCTCACAAATATGAAACTCAAAATTCTTTTTAGAATTGTGCAACTGGGCTACAAAGAGAGCATTATCACAAATTAAAATCTATCACTCTTAATCACCTAAACTAATGATACTGACCCATGAAAATTTAAGAACAACATTTTTGATAGATGTTGTCCCACCATAGATTGCAAAGCACATGAAACCCAAAACTCTTAGATTATAGAAAGAATTAGCAGAATAAATCAAACCCAAGGGGGAACAGGAAGAAATATATATTTCCCCTCTTTTCCTTTCAATTCTTGGAGTGGTCCTAAAATGCTTTCAGTGAGTCTACTAGAAATTAGCTTGCATTTCAATAATATTATTAAAATTCAAAGAATCAATAACTAAATCTACCTACACAATGGTTGTCAAACAGAAAACATAAAATGATAATAATAAGATAGTGATTTATTTAGTGTCTGGACTCCAATGAACATAAAGATTAGAAAAAAAGAATGATGATGATGATGATGACGATGATGACTATGAGGATAATTAATCATTTGATCTATCTGCAAGATAGTTCATGTTCACATTAAACATAAAGGAATAATGAAATAGTAGCTTATCCCAGGATTATTGTTTTTTAAAAGCAAGTTACACATATTCATCTTGAAACTTAACAAATATCAGGTAAAATGAACATTTTCGCATATAATGTATATCCAAAAAATATTGCATGTGACTATTAATTTTTATTATGAGACCTTACTTTTCTTTGTAAGCATATAACAAATTCAACATGCAATTTCCAAAGGTATATTTCCCTCTAGCCTTCTCCTTTCTGTGCAATGACCCATCCTGTTTATCATTTCTTATAGAATGATAATATTCATTACAATCATATAGCACAACTTGTTTAGCCATTCTCCAATTGATGAGCATCCCTTCAATTTCCAATTCTTAACCAAAGAGAGTTGCTATAAATATTTTTTTTTACAAATAGATCCCTCCCCATTTTTGGATGTCTTTAGGATGTAGATCTAGCAGTGATATTGCTGAATCAAAGAGTGGGTACAGTTTTATAGCCCTTTGAGCATAGTTCCAAATTGTTTTCCAGACTGTTTGGATCAGTTCACAACTCCACAAACAGTGCATTAGTATCCTAGTTTTCCCACATCTTCGGCTTTATCATATACTAGCTTATTATGGTCATTTACTATAATGTAATTTATTCTCAATCTATTCTACTCACCCACCACCCTATTTCTTAGCTAAAAAGCTCATTTAGCTAATTTCTTAGCTTTACAGACTGTTTTGATAATTACCACTTTATGCTACAGTTTGAGATCTGGTATGGCTGGACCACCTTCTTTTGCATTTTTTCATTGATCCCCTTAATCCCTTTGAACTTTTGTTCTTTCAGGTAAATTTGGTTATTTTTTTTCTAGCTCTAAAAATAATTTTTTGTAGTTTGGTATGGCATTGAGTAAATAAGTATTTTATATATTTTAAGAATATTCATCAGTTTCAGCAGCCATCAGCTTTTTTTTGGCATGTAACTGACAGTTTTGTTGATTTCTTCTTTCTTCTTTTTCATTTTTGATACTTATCTTTCATTTTCCTTTGTTTAAAAAATGTAACTACCTAAAAGTTATTTTATTAGTTTGCTTAAAAAATGAAAACTAACTTCTCATTTATTTATCATTGCAACAGTTATTTTGCTTTCATTTTTATAAATCTCTTCATTTATTTATATGAGTACCTAAGTTGTTGTATAGTTGAAATTGTTATTATTTTTGTTTTAGTTTTTTTTTTTGCTTTCCCAGATCGTTGACTTATACTTGCTCTCTTTTACTGATAATAGAAGACAAAGATATATATTTAGGTAATAAAATAGAAACTTACTTAACATTAATAATGCTAATTGTAGTGGTTTTTTCTTTCTTTTTTTTTTATTCTTCTCTTCCCCTCAGCTAGCCTTCAATCCTGTCTTACTCTGGACTTCTGTTCTTTTAATCATCTCTTAATCACTCACCCTTTTACGTTCCTTTGTTTTGCTTTTGACTTATTTCTCTTTCATCCTGCCCTCTATCTCAAGTACTTTGCTCCCTTATACTCTTCAATTTCCCTGTTGCATTTAATGTATTTTTACTCACTATTCTGTGTGTTTGTCATCCTTCTAGTGACTGGTTCAGATGGGATGGATGGGAGCCATCATGGGATGGCTGATCCCTCTACCTCATCTCCTCCCTGCTTGCACAGTCCAGCACAGGATTTCTAGCTTATAGTGTCTGTCATGGAGTTCTGTTGCATATGCAGACTGCATCAATTTACTAATATGGTCATTCATGTGTAGGATTGGGACAAGCAGGACATTATTTCTTGGCCTGATATTATTGCCTTTTCCTATTACTTGCATATTTGGAACGTAATTTTGAATGTCCTGAGTTAGCACTGGCTGGGACTTTTTTTGCATTCCTGTGGTTCGAATGTGAAGTGATTCCCTCACTAATGGCTAGTGACCATATGGTTAAGAAGGGGAGAGTCTGAAGACTTCCTTCTCCTTCTTTTCCTGGGGATATATGACCCTAAGAAATGTCCCTGGGTCTTTGCCTTTTCATTCATTTTTTTTAATATTCTAGTCAGTGGAATCTTTGATCTGGGCTGGGAGTATAAGATAGAACTAAGAATCTAGATTGGGTACCGTAGCCAGCCTAACAATGATGTCATGAAGATCAAGGGCCCCCAAACTCCAGCTCAAGCAGATGTCAAAAATGAAGAAATCTTTGGTGGAAGCAGTGCTATGTAGGAACTTAATCCCCCTTCTATTCCCCACCAGAGGATGATGGAGGGATGATTATGCTCCTAAGATGTTGGGGGAAAATGGATCTTTATTTGAGCTGGATCTGTAACACAAATATCTCTTTGTAAAAGTCAATTGATGCTAAATGGCCAAATAGAAATGAAGTCCTAGTTACTGAATCTCTAAAATGGAGGAAGAAAGCTTATGGGAGCTCAAGATAACAGCAGAGAAATGAGACTCCTCTTTCTCCCTCAGGAGTACCTGAGAATCTTTAGGACAGAGAGAAATATAACAGGCCTATCTTTGAGTGCACAAAATCCGTTATAGTATATGTGCATAAGCAAGTTCCTTCCTTTTTACCTGCCCCCTTTCTTTTCCTGTATATTCCCTTTTCCATTTCTTTTTTTAAGACACACATTTGTCTTATTTAACTCCTTCTATGGTTCTTGAAGACCCTAGGGTTCTGGAAGGTCACTCGTTTCTTCTACTGGAATCTAAACACTTCATCACTCTATAGCCCCTTCCAAAGAGCTCAAATGTATTTACCTTTCTAGTTTTCTCTTGACATCTGTATTTGCATTTCAAAGCTTTTGTTCAGCTCTGATCTTTTCATCAGAAACACTTGAAAGTCCTCTCCACCTCCACCCCAGAGGCCTTCTCCTGCTGGCCCAGGTTCAACCCCTATGGCATCTTCCTTTGATTGGTAAGATCCTCCCTGAACCTCCAGTTGAGGAAACACCCACAACAGCCATGCTTACTTCAAACTAAGGCAAGCCCATGACTTCCCAGATAATTTCTCCACCTTGTCCCTGTTCTGGTACCTCTACCACCCCTCCCAAATTGTCAGCTTTCTTTAATATGTTGTCATCTCTGACTAGAAGGAAAGTTTTTTGAAATTAGGGATTGTCTTTCTTTTTTGCTTGAACTCATATTTTCAGAGCTTAGCACAATATCTGGAACATAGTAAGTACTAAATAAATTCTTTGTTAATCAATGTGTCTGTCTATCTCATATATATTTCATTAAAGATCTATTTTCCCCCTTTAGGATTATATTTGGTTTGGCAGGGTAAGTCATTCTGTTTGCAGGCCTTTATCTTTTGTATTTTGGAATATTATATTCTAAGACAATTTCTTCTGGGTTATCCTGACTGGTTGTTTGGTACTTGAACTCTTTCTTTGTGGTTATTTATAGCATTTCTCCCCTTTAAATCTGGAAGGTCTGAGTTTTGTTTATGACATTCCTGGGAATTTAGATTCCTTCTGTGTTCCCATTTCCTTTGGTTCAAACAGATTTGAACAATTTTCATTTATGATATCTTGAGACATTGTATTCTTGCTTTTTTTGGCCATAGTTTTCTAGTAGCCTGATAATTTTTAATTTTTAAATTACTTCTTAATATCATTTTTATAGGCCTTTTTTTTTTCTTGCTGAGGTAATTGGGGTTAAGCAACTTGCCCAGGGTCACATAGCTAGAAAGTGTTAAGTGTCTAAGATCACATTTGAACTCAGGTCCTCCTGACTTCAGAGCTGGTGCTTTTATCTACTGTGACACCTAGCAGCCCCAATAGATCAATTTTCAATAATAATTATCTTATATTTTCTTTTTTTTTAGCCTTGATTTGATATAGTATTCCTTTCCCTGTCTCATGGAGTCATTGATTTCCATCTTCTCCATTCTAGTTTTCAGAGTCTGTTTCATGGGTAAGGTTTACCACTTTCCTTTCTATTCCTACTTCCAAGTATTTCTTCCCTAACTTGATTTAATTTATTATCTCTTGTTGTGTTTCTTCCAGGTATTGATGTAGTCCTCATGGCCAAGAGGTTTTCTCTGGAGATACTCTGTTTGTAGTTGTGTTGTTATTTCCTTTTGGAACATTGTCGACTCATTTCTTCATATTGTTCAGTGGCTTCTTCTGTTTGATCATAAATCAAGCTTCAGTCTTTGACTTGAGATTAAACACTAGGTCAGGAGCTACTTCATCCCAGACTCTTGAATGGGGCACCTTGGCTTTGTTAGGTCCAGGCATGTTCTCTTTCCTTTGATAAGGGAATTGTCTCTTCTGTTTCTTCTGGGACTTTCTTGATCAGGGTAATATTGTGATAGACTATCAACCGCTTTCTTGGGTTTTTCCAATCAGGTCTGTGCTCTTTGGGTCTACCCCCTTAGTCAAGGCACTTCTGTGGTTTATTGCATCTTTCTTTTAAGATTATAAAGCCAGGGTGCTACTTTTTTTGTGGCTCATTGGGCTATCCTGATCAGGTCATTGAAATGCTCTTGCCTTTCTGGTTTCTTTCTTTCAATCAGAGCCCTACCAGGGACTCTATCTGGTGGAGAAAACATAGTTTTTGAAGAATCTGAACTCTAGAAGTATAGATTAAAGCCAATCTATGGAAGAAGAATTCTTCTTCTAAGAGGGAATTGCTTATTACTTTTTGGTGAGAGAATTGGATTATCCAATCAGCTATACTTTCTTATAGCAGATCTATTTGCCCAGCAGAAAAAATGCTATGAGGAAAAAGGCTCAGTTAACAACAGAGCAACACAATCAGCAAAGAAGTCCTGCAAGGAGGTGCAACATAAGGACACTAAAAAAAGGAGAAAGGATATTGGGATTCTGCTTTATGGTTTATAGGGGTCATGTTTGGTAGGTATTATTCTTATTATGCTTAAGAGAGGTAGTATGTGGTGGTGGATAGAGCATAAGACATATTGTTAAGATGGCCTAGTTTCAAGTCTTAGAAATGTACTAGTTGTGTATCCCTGAGCAAGTTAATTAACTTCTCTATACCTCAATTTCCCCATCTACCTGTTAGGTGGACTTAATGACCTCTAAGTTTTCTTCCAGCTCTAAGTCTATCACTCCCTGATGCTATTTTAGCAAATGCCTTTTCTTTCAGCTAATTGTATGCCCTGTCTATCTATGAATAATAAATATATCAGCAGGGGGTCATGAGCTATGGTTTTAGGACCACAGGCCAGCAGCTCTGTGAATACTGATTGTTAGTCATCCAGGTTTTGCATTTTAGGATTGTCAGGACAATTTTGTCAGTGGGCTGACGTAATGATTAGGAAAAATGGGATAGGCAATTACTCTTGTAGTCAGATGAAACACATTGATAGACCTACTGTATTTTAGCATCTATGAAAACTATGTTTCATCAATGTCTATGCAATATCAAGATGAGTGTTGATAAATGATGCTCTGCGTGTTCTACTGATATATACTGCTATGACATACATTTTAGTATAAATTATTATACATCTATTATTGCATTAATAAATTCACTGTATTTCAATAATTGATATATCTACACATATGTTTATTGTATGCTATTCTATTATTAATAATCACATTTTGGAGTATAAGTACAATCTATTAAGTTCACATGTTATAGACTCTCATGGAAGAAGTTATTTCATAAATTGTCCAAGTTGTATGCCACAGGGACTTTAATGACACTTTTTAGCATAAGGCACTTTGGGAAGGCATAGAAAAAGGCACTACTGAGTATTATCGAGTACAGATCTATCCATAATTGGGAATATGGACAAATGTGCCCCTCAAAATGCTAACTCTCTGGGGATAACATCTGTTTAATTGGGGGGATATAATGAAATTTGAGAGGAAATGATCAAGGGATTCCTTAGTCAATTTCTTCCTGCATGTTTTGATAAAATTAAAGGGTCAAGTAGTAGAGAAAATGAGATGCTAAGGTCTTTTAAAAATATAAAAACATATTTAAAGTCAAGGAATCTTTTAATCAAATTTAATGGAATTATAGGGAAACTAATCATTGAATAGTTGAGAATCAGCAATATCCCTAATGTCTTTTATACATCAAACATTCTCTAAGAAGTCAGTCAAAGCAGGAGACAGGAGGAGCCTTGTGGGTAGAAACTTATCTCTAATAGTTGAAAGTAGGACTGGGAAGAGGAATGGACACAGGGAACCCATTTGAGAGTAACCTGAGGCCCAGAGGAAAAGAGACTTGACCAAAGAATGTCCCAGGTTCTTCCCACTGTACCATACTGCTTCTTGATCATATTTCCATGCATTAGGAAACATAGGAAAAGAAGGATTTGGGAGAAACAAATGAGCAGTAGCCTCTTTATGTCTTAGAGATGACCCCAATGGAAGAATTAGATTCTTTAAAGACCCATCATTAGAAGCTCTACAAAACAGCCAAGCATATTCTAAAGAAGAAATGGCTCCCTTTTCAACTTCTTGCTCTTGTTCTTTTGTTCTTCTCCTCCTTCTCCATAGTTAGCATTTTTATAGTTAGATTTTAAGATTTGCAAAAGTTTTTACAAAAATTTTTTTTGGGGGAAATTCCTATAAAGACTGTAAAGTTGGTCTGGAGTCAATTCAATAAAATAATTTTTTTTACAGTTCATTTCATCTACAATTGATTCCTTTGAGCTTATGTAAGAACTATACATTTTGAGCTATTTATGAACTAATTCATTAATAAGCATTTGTTAAATGCCTCCTATATATCAGACACTATTTTAGATTCACAATAAACCTGGAATGCAAGTGCCATTACTATCCCCATGTTTTTATAGATAAAAAAAAAAAAAACTGAAACTGAGGAAAGCTAAATGGCCTGCTCGAGTTCACTTGGCTAGTCAGTGTCTGACTCCAAATGCAGCTCTCTTTCCACTGTACTACCCAGTAGCTTCTATTTAACTGAGAATAAAGGGCTTGTATCATGTACAGGAACAGCTTGATGCAATGGTATATTGAATAAGGAGAAGGGAATTTGGAGTTAGAAAACCAGAAGAAGGTGGTCAGGCTAGTGAGGAGAATCAAAGTCATGCCATAGGATGAGCAATTAAAGAATAAGTGTCTGCTTAGCCCAGAGAAAAAAGTCCTTGATGGCCATGGTCTTTGTCTTCTCATATTTCAAGGGCAGGCATGTGGAAGAGAGATTAAGCTCTACTTGGTTACAGAAGGCAGCCCTGGAGCAATGGGTAAAATGAAAGGAAGGCAGATTTCTGCTTGGTTGTTGGGAAGAACTTCCTCCCTGGAGAGGTATTTGAAAATGGAATAGGCTGCTTTGTGAAGTCACCAGTATTCCCCCAAAAGGAAGTATTCAAGCAGAGGTAGGTAATCACTATTGGGAGCAGAAAATGGAATTTCTACAAAGAGTGTAGAATTGGTATGGAGTCAATTCAATAAAACAAAATATTTTTAAAAAATTATTTTCATCCACAAGTGATTCCTTTGAGCCACTACATGAACTATATATTTTGAGCTATATATGAACTAATTCATTTAATAAGCATTTGTTAATTGCTTACTATGTGCTAAGCATTGCGGATAGGAACACAAAATAGAGATAATCCATGTCATAAGAATATGTTTTTCTATTGGAATAGGGTGATAGCAAGATAAATAAATAAATAATAGATTCAAAGTAATTTTGAGGGGAAGGCTGCTAGTAGATGAGGAGATTGAGAAAGGCCTCATATAGAGTACTATATAGTACTTGAACTGAACTTGGAAGAAAGGTAGAGATGCTAAGTGGCAAAGGAGAGAAGTGTGTGCATTCCAGCAATGGGGGAAAGTCTTTATGAAGACACTGACATAGGAATTGTAAAGACCATTAAAGAGCAACTAGTGTAGCCAGAATGGGGAGTTTGGAAAGGGAGATAGTATATAGTGAGCCTGAAAAGGTAAGCTGGAGTCAGATTGTAAAGGGCTTTGAATGTCAAACAGGAGTTTATATTTGAATCAGAGTTAATGAGAACCACTGGAATTTTTTGAGCATAGAGATAATATAATGAGACTTTGAATTTTAGAAATATTAATTTGGTATTTGTGTGGAGGATTATTGGAGAAGAGAGAGAATGGAGGCAGGGAGAAAAAGTTAGGAGATTGTTGCAATAGTTCAGGTGAGATGTAATAGGGAGGGCCATCATTTGAGATCTGAGAAGGTGACAAATGCAAAAGATAGTTTAGAGGTAGAATCCACCCTACTTGAACTAAGAATACATGACTGCCTTTCCTGATTTCTTTGTCAGAATTCTGCTCCTCCTCCCTTGGAAATTACTTTGTATTTACACGTGTGTTGATATATTTATTCATGTGGTTTTGTCAGTTGTCTGTGAGCTCTTTGAGGGCAGAACTGTCTGTCTTTTCTTTTATCCCCAGTACTTATGTACTGGGACCTACAATGTAGGTGTTTCTATTGGTACAGAATAAAACTAAGCCCCACTTTATCCTGTGTTACTCTTGTCCTTGTTCTCCCATTGATTAGTTATTTAATTATTTAATACCATCCAAATAATTATTTAATTAAATATTATTTAAGTGATTAAATATCATTTATTATTTAAATTAAAAATATATTCACTAACTTGCAAATGAAACACATAATTTCCTTCAGTCATTAATTAAAATAATTTAAAAAACCCAAGCATGATTCTAAGAAAGGGTCCACAGATTTCATTAGATTACCAAAGGAGTCTCTTCTAGGGCTTCTTACTGCTTCTTAGGTATGGGTGCAATTTTGGGCCAAATTACCTGTTTTCCTTTGCCTTTATCATATATCCCAAAGGGCAATTTGGCAGCAGATGGTGGATCTAGGCAATGTAGATTTGTGGCATATTCCTAACAGTGACCTATGTGTGAGAATGGTGCAAGAGATTCATGATTAGAAAAGGGATCAATGAGTGATATTATATATGCTTAAAAGAAACTTAACATTTCACATTAAAGAGACCAAGAGGTTGATCTCCTTCAGAGTAGATTGGGAGGATTTATCTCTGCATTAATTGGTGATAGCATGGACTTTATTATCATTTTTGGGGGCTACCAACCTTAAGTTAATCTAATGAAATTCTTTTCTCTCTAGAAGTTGCCTCTTTAAGAATACTATATTTGCCTTTTGGCCAAATAACCCCATACCCTCTTTATTAGGCCTACCTTCTGTAATGATAGTTCCTGGAAACTGAAAGGTATTTCCACACCATTGATAAACCAGGATATGCCCTTCTGAAACCTGTTCCATTTCTATCCAAGAGCACTGTTCTCAGGAGGCTGGATCCAAGGACAGCTGCCCTCACCCTCCTGAGGCCCCTTGAATCTGTTCTCTCCCATGTTTGGCAATTTCCTTCATACCTTTGGAATGTAGCACAAGGTTTAAGGGCCTCACTAAGTTGCCCTGGAATGGAGGCCTCTGGCAGGCAGCCCACTGACCCTGACTCCACATCCTTCTGGACCCTCAAGGAAAGAATCCAGAATTTCACAACTGAGTGTCTAGACAAGAAAAGGCCATTTGCTCAATGCCGGTGTGTCTTATAAAGAATGCTAGACTCTGAGTCCTTCTTTTCTACTTGCATGGAGTGACACAGGCCACATTTCACAATTCAAGGCAATGCTAGTGTAATTCAAGATTTTTGACAATTAAATCTTTCCCTTGTTATAAAGGGCAGTTTTTGCCAAAGTGATGGTATGTTCTTGCAACACTTTTCTTCAACTGTTACTAGAAACCAATACTTGAAGAAGCCCATCTTACTCCATCCTATTCCAGTCCATTTTATGCTGCCCCATCTTATGCCTTTCCATTCCATCCCAGTCCATTCCATTGAATTAAGTTCAATTGAATTCAAACAAAAACTTTATGCTTGATAATGTGCTAAGGGTAAGAATAGAGTTTAATTCTGTGCTCAGGGTAGAAAGAGGAGAAAAAAGAAAGGAAGAATGATACAGTAGAAGCAACATTGAACTTACGGTCAGAAGACCTGGGTTCATGTTAGAGGCATATAGATGTTTCAGGCAGTAGAGCACTGGGCCTGGTGTTAGGAAGACCTGAATTCAAATTAGTGAATTACTAATTTCTGATTATTTCCCACAATTATAAGCACTGCCTCCTTCCACAAAGAATAGGTCCAAGTTATTTCAATCCAATTAATATTTATGAAGGGTCTACTATATGCAAAGCACTATGCTGGGTCTCAGATAGATTCAAATTTTAATAAAAGAAAATTGTTCCTGCTTTCAAGAAGTTTACATTTTATTGGTATGGAGCTAATGTTCAAACATATAATATAAGGTGGGATTATGAACTAGCGACCTTGTTAAGCAAGATTTGGTAAAGGGGATGGCACTTGAACTGATCCTATAAAAAAGGATTAACAACAATCTCAACAATAAGAGTAAATATGATGATGAAATAGCTTAAGTAAGGCTTCCTGCACTGTCCTTTTGATTCTGGCTTTTGAGTCAGGGCAGATATTCTGTTCTCTTATGTTCCACATTATTTGACTTGCTTATTTTTCCAAAGGTTCCAGAAGGTGACATTTTTTTAATGGCTTTACAAAACACGTCAGAAAAGTTTGTTTTTGGTAGTGATAGAAGGAGAGAAGGGGATGTTGTTTTAGGTCCCATGGAGAATGTCTGGTGTCACTGGTTCCCAGGTCCCAAGATGCACAGCCTAGAGTAAAAACTAGGTTCAAGTCCTGACATTACTACTTATGATATGGATGATCTTGTCTATTTCTGGGGCTTCTGAGGCCCTCTGTATAGCACAACTGTAATGGGATGGGTGATCCTCTACATGCTGCTCTCCCCTATTCCATCCCTTCCAATCCAACCCCTTCCTCTGTTGTGACTTTGGTGTAAGGGAAATAAATAGTTGTCCCATTCATTATACATTGATTATCTTTGAGTTCTAGCTCTTGGGAAGATTCTAAACAGGAGCCAAAAGCTGAGCTTTAAGTAATTACCTCAGCTGGGATGGGGCTGTAACAAGCCAAAGAAGGAGAATATAAGGCACCTGTGCTTCTTCCCCCAGGGCTGAACCCAAGATGAAATCCTTGGGCTGAGTGGGGGTCCTTGGTGGAGAAGGGGCCACAACACCCTTCTGCATAAACATAAATGTGCTTAAATTTAACCACACTTCTTAGGATTATCTCAGTTAAGACTCTGCATGGGCAAGTCACTTCTCCTTTCTGAACCTCATTTTCTCTGATTATAAAATAAAGTTAACAATACTGACAATTTTACATGATTATTGTAAGGAAAGAGTTTTGCCAACCTCAAAGTGATCTAGAAACAGGAGATGTTTCTCTATCACATGGTTTTTAGACTCTGATCTGATCCTTCTTGGGTAATACCCTCAGCTCCAGGAAACAGTCACAAGAAAGCTGGTTCCATACTGGCACCTGGCTTTCCTGGATGTCCCCAAACTAAGGGCAGGGCCCTTGCTCATTTTCCTTCCCAGTCCTGGAGCTGGCAGAGGAAGGGAAAAGGATGAAAAATATTCCCTGTTTTATCCTTCCCTGAGCATTTAAAAAGCAGTAATAAATAGATGATAGCCTTGGAGGTGTGATTTATTTGTTTTATGAATCACAGAAGAGCCCATAACTCATGAGAGATTAAGGCTGAAGTAAGTTGTATGACTCTTGAATTACAAGTTGAGATTAATGTCTTATCACACGAGGCACTATCATTAACCCATCCCTCCTGCAGTTAGTTTAATGGCAGTGACAGAAGAATTGACTTTTAACATTAAAAAAATGTTCATGGTTTGTCTTTAGGTCTGATTCTAGCTAAATAAATGCTTGCATGGTTATGATAGCTGGGCCAGAGTGGGCAGGGTTGCTCAGGCCCTAAAATGGAATAATTTGGCCAGTTTGCTTTTTTTTTTGATGGGAGAGGATCATTATGTGTAATGCCTGGGCTTCCTTCATCTAGTATGAGTTGAGAAGGGACCCCTGAGGAGATAAACCCTCTCTTTCTGGTCTCAGTGATACATTTTTTAAAAAAATAAGTTTTATTGATGCTTTTATTTTTAGATCTTAATCATTTCTGAAAATTACTTTCTAATCCATTCCAATTAAATCCTAACTTGTAACAAAGGAAAAAGAGTTAAGCAAAAAATGGGTAAATGTTTTGATAGACTCAACTAAGTGCATGCAGCATTCTGACATAATAACTTCTACCTCCCTTTGGAGAGGAAAAAGGCATATTTCATTATTCGTTCTTAGGGACTGTGACTGGGTTTTTAATAATAGCTCAGCATTTGGCTTCTTTTCTATGATCTTTTAATTTATATTCTTGTAGTCATAATATGCTATTCTTTTGATCTTATTGATTTCAGTCTCTCAGAGAAACTTCTGAGAGAAATGACCATTCAAGAAAAGACCACCTGTGATGTGGGATTCTCCAAACCAGACTTGGCAAGGGAAGGTTAGAATTCAGGGTAGAGACAGCATCTCTAAAATCTAAACTGGGCATAGTGACATAGTGGTTAGAGTACCTGCCTGAGGTCATGAACTGAGTTCAAAACCAGCCATAGATACTTAAAAACTATATGACTCTGGGGAATTAATTCTATTTACCTCAGTTTCCTCATTTGTAAAATGAGCTGTAGATGAAATGGCAAATCACTCCAGTATCTTTGCCAAGACAACCTTGCATGGGATCTTGAAAAGTTGGACATGACTTAAACTACTGAACAATAGCAACACTCCTAATCCAGCACCAATAGAATGAATCCCCAGGGCAGAGAATCACTAGACTGCCTGAGAAGAGATGAATTGTCCTAGTTTAGAAAAACAGAGTTGAAACCAGATTGTGTAATGAGCAACTGTGATGAACTTGGCTCTTTTCAATAATGAGCTGATCCAAGGCAATTCCAACAGACTTGTAATGGAAAGTGCCATGAATATCCAGAGAGAGACTGAATGTGGATCAAAGCATATTATTTCCCCCTTTTTTTGTTTGTTTGTTTGTTTGCTTCTTTTTTCCCCTAGTGTTTTGTCCCTTTTTGATCTGATATTTCTTGTGCAGCATGATGAATATAGAAAGATTTTTAGGAGAAATGCACATGTTTAACTTACATCAGATTGTTTGCTATCTTGGGGGAAAGAGAAGGGAGAGAGAAAGGAAAACATGGAACATAAGGTTTTGCAAAGATAAATGTTGAAAACTATCTTTTCATGTATTTGAAAAATGAAATACTATTAAAAATAATTCTAAAAAAAAGAAGAAAAAAGAAAACAGAGTTTATCAATGCTTATCAACATTGGAATTGACTCTGTGAGTGATCACTACAATCTTTTCATACAGATTTATCAATTTTATTCAGATTGTCAAATTTACTGGAATATAACTGGGCAAAACATTTTCTAATAATTGTTTTAATTTATTCTCTATTGGAGAGTGATTTCACTTTTTTCATTTTTTGATGCTGGATATTGGTTTTCTTCTTTCTTTTTTTTTAAAAGTCAAATTAATCAATGACTTATTATTAACCTATCTTATTAGTTTTTTCATAAGAGCAACTCCTAGATTTATTTATTAGCTCAATAGGTTATTTTTTCTTTCAATCTTACTCACCTTTGATTTTTCAGAATTTCCAGTTTGTCACTCAGTTGGAGATTTTTAATTTGTTCTTTTTCAAGTTCTTTTAGTTGCATGCCCAATTCATTGATTTGTTCTTTCTCCATTTTGTTGATATAAGAATTTAGAAAAACAAAATTTCCCCTTCATATTGCTCATTGTTGCCATTATCTTTAATGAAATTATTTATTGTTTTTATCATCTGTTATTTGACCCATATATTCTTTAGGGTTAGGTTATTTAGTTTCCAATTAATTTTTAATCTATCTTTCTACTTCCCTTTGGTGAATGTAATTTTTATTGTATTATTGTCTGAAAAAATAAACTTAAAATTTCTCCCTTTTTACATTTGATTTTGAAGTTTTTATATTCTCTTACATTATTTATTTTTGGATAGATATCATATGCAGTTAAGAAAAAAGGTATATTTCTTTCTATTCCCATTCAGTTTTCTCCAAAGATATGTTACATCTAAATTTTCTAACATACTATTTATCCCTTTAATTTCTTTCTTCTTTATTTTTTGGTTGGATTTATTGAATTCTGACTGGGGACAGTTAAGGTCCTTCACTACTATAATTTTGCTGTCTATTTCTTCCTGTAATTCACTTAACTTCACCTTTAAGAATTTCAATGCTATATCACTTGGTGCATATATACTTGATATTGATATTAGATCATTGTTTATGAAACCTTTGAGCAAGATGTAGTTTTCTTCCTGATCTCTTTTATTTAAAGCTATTTTTGCTTTTACTTTCTCTGACATCAGGATTACTACCCCTGCTTTTTAAAAATTTTACTTCATTTGAAACATGATAAATTTTTCTTTAGCCCTTACATCTACTCTGGAGGTGTCTCTCTTTTTCAAGTATGTTTCTTGTAAACAACATATTGTTGGATTCTGATTTTGGATCCATTCTGCAATGTTTCCTTTTATGGGAGAGTTCATCCCAATCCCTTCACATTCACAGTTATGATTACTAATTGTGTATTTCCCTCTATCCTATTCTTCCTCCTGTTTGTCCTCTCTCTCCTTTCACTCTTTTTCTCCTTACTAGTGTTTTGCTTCTGTCTACCACCTCTCCTGATCTGCTTTTCCTTCTGTCAATCCCTAACTCCCTCAACTTTTACTTAATTTCCTCCCTTTCAATTTCCCTGTAAGATAGATTTCTATATTCAACTAATTGTGTTAAATTATTCCCTCTTTGAGTCAATACTGATGAGAGTAAGGTTCAAGCAATGCCCATTGCCCACACCTCCATCTTCCTCTTCATTGTAATAGGTCTTTTGTGACTCTTTATGTGAAACAATTTGTCCCATTTTACCTCCCCTTATTTTCTGCACCTAGTGTATTCCTCTTTTTAATTTTTTAATTTTTTATAGCATTCTCCAAAATTTACCTTATATCAGTAGCCTCTGTCTACGTATATTCTTTCTAGGTGTAGTATTAATTACATAATTTTAAGAAATTACAAGTATCATCTTTCCATATAGGGTTATAAACAATGCAGCTCTGTTGAGTCCCTTATGTTTTGTCTCTTTTCCCTTGTCTATGCTTCTCTTTAGTCTTGATATTGAAGGTCTTGAACTTTACTTTAAAAAAATCATTTTGGCAGATTAGTGGAAGCTAGATAATCATGAATGGAAAGTGACAAACATAAGAGATTATTTAAAGTAACTAATAAGTAAAAGAAACACAGGACGTGAAGTCAGAAGACTGGAATTCATATCCCAACTGTGCCTGTCCCTCACTTGGTGACCTTAGGCAAGTCATTTAACATCATCATCATTTCCATCACCATCATCACCATCATCATCATTATCATCATCATCATCATCATCATCATCATCACCAACACATGTAACTTTTCAAGCTTTACTGGTACTTTTAAAGATGTTATTTCATTCAATACTTACAATCCCAAGAGACATGAGTTAGGGAAGTCAATTACAAGTCTATTTCAATAGTTCAGGTGGCAGGTGCTGTTCATGCTTAGTTTTCAAGGGGTAGTGTCTTGACTTGCACATGGATTCTGTTCAGGTGAGACAGAGCTGCTGCACAAAGAACATCAGCCTCACTCTCTCTTCCAGAGTCATTGAAGTCCAACAACAAGATAAAATTCTTAACTGGTGACGGACTGGGAGGTAGCTGATGACTTGGTATCTTCAATGTCTAAAGGGAACACCTCTAATTGCTCCACGGTGGCCTTCATGATTATTGGAGTAAATTGTTCTCATCCTCCCATTCCTCCAGGGAAAGTCTTCACATACTTGGGATGGACATCTCCCTGATCACTGAGGGGTTTGAAGCCTGTCAATTACCTTCAGTCTGGTTTAGTTTGCTTAACTAACACAGTACACCATGATGTGACTGCTGAACATGCTACAGCTTCTTGGAGCCATGGGTGAGAGATGGGTGAAGGTGGGCACCAAAGGCAGATGAACAGTTTTGAGAAAGGTTGGGCAAATACTCATACCAGAAGTGCTAGACCTCCCTGAACATCTTATGGTATGAGGTGAGAGATGATAAGGATCTGAAGTAAGGGGATGTATGTGGGAGGGGAAAGAAAGTAACACAAGAAAGATGTATAGAAATGATAGTATTTGACCAAAGGCTACATATGTGAAATGAATGAATATGGAGATTTAGCTTAGATACCTAGAAAGATGGTGGTCTTTTCAACCATAATAGAAAAGTTCAAAAGAAAGAAGGATTTGAGGTAAGAAAATGAATCTGATTTAGAAATGCTGAATTTGAGATGACTATGGGACATTTAGCTTGATTTATATAAAGCAACTGAAGCTCAGGAGAGAGACTAGGAATAGATGTAGATATCTAGAACTTATATTCATAGAAAAGAAAAATTAATCCATGTGAATTGAGGAGAACATCAAATAAGATCATATAAAGGGAAAAGATAAGAGTTCAGAACAGAACCTTGAAGAGCCTGAAATGGAATCATCATTTAGATAGGAAGAGAAAAACAAGGAGAGAGAAATGGTACTAAAAATCAAGAGAAAATCGAGTATTTAGAAGGTGATCAATATTCTTAAATTATTGAATGCCACAGAGAGCTCAAGAAAAATGAATATTGGGGAAAAGCCATTAGATTTGATAAGTAAGAAGTCATTGGTAGTTTTGAATAGTAACTCCAGTTAAATAAAAAGGTCATAAACCAAGTGACAATGTATTAAAAAGAGTAATGGGAGAAGTAGAGACTTCTAGTATAGCTGGATTTCTCAAAGAAGAAGAAGAAATTAGGACAAAAAATGGGGATACCCAGATAAAGTATGGATTTTTATGTATTGGAGAGATATGGAGTTGTTTATTGGCAGCAGAGTTAGAGCTTGCAGATAGTTGGAGATCAACTATTGAGATAGAATGGACATAATTGTGGGGGCAATCTGCTAGACAAGATAGGAGAAAATGGGATAAAGGACACATGTCAAGGTGTTGGTGTTGGCAAGGAGAAGGGCCACTGCTTCATGCAAGACATTGATGAAGTTGGGAAAGACATCTAAGTCATTGGTGATGACATGAAGAGATACGAAGGAGATCTTGGTGAATAGCCTTGATTTGTTTTTAAGTGTAAGGAAAGATCCTCAGTAAATGAGTTTGGGAAGAGGATGGCCCAGGAGGCTTGAGGATAAATGAGATTTGAAACAACTGTTGCAAAAAGTGAATTATTGAATCTATAAACTATTTCATAGATTGGTGATTAGGAAAATGTATTACTGCCTTATCAGACTTAAAGGGAGAGAAAAATCTCAGTGGTATAGGACAGCCAAAGAAGATGGCAGGCTATAGGTAAGAAAGGGGGACATTGCACTAGCAAAGGCTTGCAGGTGGTAAAGTGCATGATATATATGGGTATAAGGAGATGAATATGATTGGAATTGAGGATTTCCTTACTCACCCACTTCCATCAGAGCCTTAGTAGACAAAGGATGAAAATAATCAAGCCCACAGAGTCAGGCAATAAGGTGGTCTTAACTCAGAACACATATGGATACATAGGCTCATAAAATTTTAGCTAAAAGAGACCTTAGTGACTATCAAGGCTGATCCCTACTCCCACTCCCATTTTGAAAGTGAGGAAACTGAGGCACAGAAAGGTTAAAGAACTTGTTTAAAGAACTTGCCTAGCATCACACAACTAGCAATCTGCTCCAAATCTTATCTGTTCTTGAGTTTCCTATATCATATCTTGCCCCAACCCACTCTACTCAAGACCTTCCCTCACATTTCATCAAAAAAAAATTTGAGGCCATTTACTGGGAGCTCCTTATTTCTTCATCATTGTCTCACATGACTCAGAAACAGACTTTCTATTCAATTCATCCTGACTTTAAGCCCATAACTTCCAAATATCACTCACCCATCCAACCACTATTAATTAACACAATGCAAAGGAGGGACTTCCTCTCCTTTGTTATTCACCCATGTCCTTCATTCCCTTTCTGTACCTTCTTCTGAATTTTGAGACTGCTCTAGAGAGTCAGCAATCATTTCCAATATGACCTCATAGGATAACAGATTCAACTGGAAAAGGTCTCAGGGCCCATGAAGGCAAATGCTTCAACTTTAAGATGAGAAAACTGAGCTCCTCCCTCCCAATGTTAAATGAATTGTTCAGGGACATGCAGTTAATATATATCTAATTTGGAATTTAACCCCAGATTAAATCCAATCCTCTATCCACTTCACTATGCTAGTTCTCATCCTCGTTCACACAAAGGGAAGTTCTATGATCTCCTATCACTCCTTAGGGGTCATGGGGTACCAGTTTTGGTATTCTCTTGACATTCATTGTGCCCCCATAGGAGGAATGTTCTGGAGTGTTCTCAAATGGCTCATAAGAGCCAATGATTAAATTTTCATTTACTGGCAAACATGAAACTAGCCAACACCACTAATCAGAGAACACTGGATAGAATGCTGGGCTTGGAGTCAGGAAAACTTTTCCTGAGGTCAAATATGGCCTCAGATACTTACTACCTGTGTGATCCTGGGCAAGGCACTTCACCTTGTCTGCCTCAGTTTCCTTATCTGTAAAATGAGCCAAAGAAGGAAATGGCAAACCACTGCAATATTTTTGCCAAGAAAACCCAAAATGGGATCATTGAAGAGTCAGACATGACTGAACAGCAATAGCAACAAATCAGGGCCTGATCGATTGTTTTGTTGATTGTCTATATTTAAGAACATCATGGATAAAATGTTTATTATATAGATTAAACCTAAAAGTGTTTTTTATGTTTGCAGCAATCCAGTCTTTAAGGATTTACTGGCATACTGCTGCCCCATACCTTCCACTTAGGAGAAGATGGCCTTACTCCTAATTTCACTTTGAAGATTTTAGCCAGCTTTCTTGAGTTTCCTAAGATATGCTTTTCTCTATCTCAGACTTTATATCATTGTCACCTTCTGGTTAAGAAGAGAGAGTCGTGAACAGGTAAATCCTCCCACCTCTACCCTTGATCCCATTCCCTGTGACCCCTAGGACCTACTTCCAGCAGTCATCCTCTTTGTCTTAAGAATCTTCAAATATCTCTCTTGTCAAAGTTTCCTTTCCATGTCTACACATGGATTCAGAATTTTCCTTCATCTTTCTATATCACATAGTTACTGCCCCAACTTTCTGCTTTAATTCATCGACACATTTGAAAAATGTTGCATACATTCATTGATTCCAGTTTTTCAATAGCCAGTATCTCCTTAATCATGTCCAGTAAGGCTTTGACATTCAGCAAACTCCTGAAACTTTTCTCCTTAAGCTAAAAATGTCTTCTTCACTGTCAAAAGGAAAAATAGGATCATAGGATTATGGATTTATAGCTGAAATAAACTTCAGAGCTCCAAATACAGAATTTAAAAACACAGCAAAATAGGAAAAATTGAATATACATTGTATCTTTCCAAACATGTAGAAACTCTGAGAAAGAGAATAACAGCTTGTTACACAGAAATCTAAATGGAAGAAAATTTGTCAGAAGTAAAAGGCAATAATTTTCAAAGAAATGAATTCTCTAAAAGTCAAAGAAACAGTTTTTATTTGTAATATCTTATACAATTACAAGTAAAACCAGTTTTTAGCATCAAAAAAATTTGTTACAAATTCTTTTCTTCCCTCCTACTTTCCCTGAGACAGTAAATAATCTGATATAGATTATACATGTACAATCATGCAAAATGTATTTCCATATTAGTCATTTTGTTGGAAGAAAATTCAAGCCAGAAAAAAAGGAAAGGAAGAAAGAGAAAAAAGATAAAAAATGAATAAAAGGAAGGAAGGAAGAAAAAAGGAGAAAAATAGTATGCTTCCATCTATATCCAGATATCATCAGTTCTTCCTCTGGAGTCAGATAACATTTTTCACCATGAGTCCTTTGGAATTGTTTTGGATCATTATATTGCTGAGAATAGATAAGTCATTCACAATTGTTCATTGCTACAATATTATTACAATGTTCTCTTGGTGCTGCTCACTTCACTCTACATCGATTGGTGTCTTTCTAAAACATATTTTTAAAGAATTGCAAACTTTTAAAATATCATTTGAAATGTTCCACAAATATCTGTTGATAAGAGAAAACAACTCTGAGACATTTTTCATGCAATGAAAATGGGCAAAAATGATTTTAAAAGGAAGAAATAAATATTGGAAGGTTTGCGAGAAGAATAGTATAGTAATTTACTGCTGTTAAACATGTAAATTGGTCCAACTATTCTGGATATTGATTTGTAATAATGCAAGAAAACTTTTTAGGGCTATTCTACTATTTATTACATAACCTAAGTGTACCTGAATTTGAATCATGGGGGTAAAATCAAGTAGGAAAAAAAAACAAGCAAAAAAACTTTTATTGAATGGGAATGTTATTTCCAGTGACAGGGAGAAACCCTGTCAATGATCCTGCCTGTAGTATAACCTTCTGTCATTGCTGGTCTTATCCAAACAGAGATTTAAAAAGTCTAATGAAGGTAGTTCCCTAAAATTGCCCTAAGTCTGCAACTTTCAGAGTCAGTTACAGTAAATTTCCACTTATTTAATACAGGTTAAAAGGTTCCACTGTCCACCAGGTTCAAGCTGTGGTCACTAGCTGGCTTTAGAAGTTGTTGCTGTCTGGGTTCATCCAATGGTTACCACAACAGCCAAAACTGAAAGTCTTAGTGTTCACCTTGTCTTTTCATAGAAAGTCTTCTACAAATTCACTGTCTTCTAAACTAGGGAAATAAAAAGCAAAACCAGAAGTCTAATGAACGTCCATAATCTTAATGGCATTCTTGGTAGTAGCAAAAAGAAACAAAATAAGGGTCTGTTCATTTTGGGATGGCTAAAAAAGCCAGTGCATCCCCCCCCAAAAAAAAAATCTCCCCTAAATCCAATAAAAATTATGGTATTTGAATATAATGAAATATTTTTGAACAGTAAGAAATGATGAATATAAGGAATTTACAGAAATACAAGAAAATATGTACAAACTCTGGATAAGAAATAGAGTAGTGGATCAGTGGAATAGGTTAGGTTCCTAGGACAAAATACTCAATGTTTGATCTAGTGTTTGATAAACCCAAAGACCTCAGTTTTGGGGATAAAAACTCACTATTTGACAAAAACTGCTGGGATAATTGGAAACTAGTATGGAAGAAATTAGGCATTGACCCACACCTAACACCATATCCCAAGATAAGGTCAAAATGGATTCATGATCTAGGCATAAAGAATGATATTATAAACAAATTAGAACAATATAGGATGGTTTACCTCTCAGACCTGTGGAGGGGGAAGGGATTTGTGACCAAAGAAGAACTAGAGGTCATCATTAATCACAAAATAGATAAGTTTGACTATATCAAGTTAAAAAGTTTTTGTACAAACAAAATGAATGCAGACAAGATTAGAAGGGTAGCAGTAAACTGGGAAAATATTTTTACATCCAAAGGTTCTGATAAAGGCCTCATTTCTAAAATATATAGAGAATTGACTCAAATATATAAGAATTCAAGCCATTCTCCAATGGATAAATGGTCAAAAGATATGAACAGACAATTTTCAGACGAAGAAATTGAAACTATTTCCGGTCACCTGAAAAGGTGCTCCAAGTTACTATTGATCAGAGAAATGCAAATTAAGACAACTCTGAGATACTACTGCACACCTGTCAGATTGGCTAAAATGACAGGAAATGATAATGATAACTGTTGGAGGGGATGTGGGAAAACTGGGACACTGATACATTGTTGGTGGAACTATGAATGGATCCAACCATGCTGGAGAGCAATTTGGAGCTATGCTCAAAAAGTTATCAAACTGTGCATACCCTTTGACCCAGCAGTGTTTCTACTGGGCCTATATCCCAAAGAGATTGTAAAGGAGGGAAAGGGAGCCACATGTGCAAAAATGTTTGTGGCAGCCCTTTTTGTAGTGGCAAGAAACTGGAAATTGAAAGGATGCCCATCAATTGGAGAATGGCTGAATAAATTATGGTATATGAATGTTATGGAATATTATTGTTCTGTAAGAAACGACCAACAGGAGGATTTCAGAGAGGCTGGAGAGACTTACATGAACTGATGCTGAGTGAAATGAGCAGAACCAGGAGATCATTATACACGGCAACAACAGTACTATATGACGATCAATTCTGATGGACATGGCTCTCTTCAACAGTGATGTGATTCAAACCAGTTGTTCAGCGATGAAGATAGTCATATATATCCAGAGAGAAGCCTGTGGGAACTGAGTGTGAACCACAACACAGCATTTTAACACTTTCTGTGAATATTTCCATGCATTTTATTTTCCTTCTTAGGTTGTTTTTTCTTCTTCTCTTTCTAGATCTGATGTTTCTTGTGCAGTAAGATAACTGTATAGATATGTATACATATATTGTATTTGTCATACAATTTATCCTATTTAGCATGTATTAGATTACCTGTCATCTAGGGGTGGGGGGTGGGGGGAAGGAGGGGAAAAGCTTGGGAAAAAAAAGTTTTTGCAAAGGTCAATGTTGAAAAATCACTCATATGTTTTTTAAATAAAAAGCTTTATATATATTTAAAAAATATGTACAAACTGATGCAGGGTGACATAAGTAGGAACCAAAGAATAATAACAGCAATGTGACTAGAAAAATAATTAAAAGAAATCTGAACTCTGAGTATGAATTGGAAAACCAGTGAAGAAATTTAAAAAGTCTCAGGAAATGGAAACTGAATACACGTCTCTCCTCATAGTTTAGAAGAAGGGGAGTACCAGAGCAGAATGTTGTATACATTGTCATATGGGGTCATGTACTGGATAAATTTTTTTGGCTTAATTATAAAATAGGTGCCTTTGCTTTTTTTTTTTCTTTTCTCATTCTCTTTAATTCTCTTTAACTTGACTTCTGACCTCACCATTCAACCAAAACTGCCATCCCCAGAGTTACCAATGATGTCTTAGCAGCCTTTCCTCAATTCTTACCAATTTTGACCTCTTTTTCAGCACTGTCAATCATCCTTTTTTCTTTGATACCCTTGTTACTCTAGCTTTCCATGTCACTACTTTATCTTGCTCCTCCTGTTACTTGTCTGACCATTCATTTTTTTGTGTCCTTTGATAGATCTTCAGCCAGGCCTGATCTACTAAAGGGAATATTCTGTTCTTTTCTCTTTCTACCCTGTTTTCTTGGCAATCTCATCAACTTCTATGGTTTCAATTATCACCTCTATGGTAATAAATTTCAGATTTATCCAGTGCTAGTCTTTCTCTTGAGATCCAGTCCCATATCTCCAATTATGTATTAGACTTCCCAAAGTTGATGTTACTTACATACACATTGTAAATTCGACATGTCATAATCTTTCCATGAAAGATCACCCTCCTCAACTTACAAATTATTGTCCAAGATATTGCCATCTTTCTAGTCACCCAGCCTTATTTGTTGCAAAAGATCATCAATTTTTACCTTGATAGTATTTTTCTTATATGCCCCTTTCTCTCCTTTGACTTTATCACTACCCTGATACAGGATCTCATTGACTCATGCCTTGACTTTTGCAACAGTTTGCTGTTTGGCCTCCCTGCCTTAAGTCTCTTCCCATTCTAGGAAAGGGAGTAAATATTTTATAAGCACCTACTATATGCCAGGCACTGTGCTAAAAATTTTGCAAATATTATCTTGTTTGTCATACACTTATCTTTTTTTCATTTCATTTTATTTTTAATAGTATTTTATTTCTCCAAACACACACAAAGATAGTTTTCAAGACTTACCTTTGTAAATCCTATCTTCCAAATTTTTCTCCCTTCCCCATTCTCAACAGCAAGCAATCTGATACAGGTTAAGCATGCTTCCACTTATCTCTTAAGTTAATTTTCTTAAATGCAGCTCTAACCATGTTGCCCTATCCCTTCACCCCATTCTGTAAACTGCAGTGGCTCCCTATCACCTCAAGAATTAAATATAAAATCCTATCTTTGGCATTCAAAGCCCTTTCCTCCCTATCTTCCCAGTCTACTTCTACTTTACCTTATTCTTCTCCATGTACTCTGCAATCCAATGGCCCTGGACTGCTTATTATTTCCAAACTCCAAGCATTTTATTTTTTTTATTTTTATTATTTATTTTTTTATTTGCAAAACACATGTATGGGTAATTCTTCAACATTAACCCTTACAAAGCTTTCTGTTACAAATTTTCCCCCCTACTCCCTACCCTTCCCCTAGATGCCAGGAAATCCACTACATGTTAATTATGTTAAAATACTTGACAAATCAAATATATGTATACATATTTCCACACTTATCATTGTGCAAGAAAAATCATATCTACAAGAAAAAAAATCAGAGAAAGGAAACACAATGCAAGCAAACATCAATCAAGAGCATGAAAATGTTATGTTGAGGTCCACATTTCACATCCCTCTCTCTGGGTGTATATGGTTTTCTTCAGTGAACAACTGGAACTGGTTTGAGACAATTCTTTGTTGCAGAGAGCCATGTCCATCAGAATTGATCATCATGTAATACTGTTGTTGCTGTGTATGATGATCTTCTGGTTCTGCTCATTTCACTCAGCATCAGTTCATGCAAGTCCCTCCAGGCCTCACTGAAATCGTCCTGCTGGTCGTTTCTTACAGAGCAATAATATTCCATAACATTCATATACCATAATTTATTCAGCCACTCTCCAATTGATGGGCATCCATTCAGTTTCCAGTTTCTAGCCACTACAAAAAAGGCTGCAACAAACATTCTTGCACATGTGGGGCCCTTTCCCTCCTTTAAGATCTCTTTGGGATATAAGCCCAGTAGAAACACTGCTGGGTCAAAGGGTATGCACAGTTTGATAACTTTTTGAGCATAGTTCCAAATTGCTCTCCAGAATGGCTGGATCCGTTCACACAGACTCCACGCATTTTAATGGCTAGTTCCGATGTTTAGAATACTCTACCTCCTGGCTTCTCTAGCTTCCTTCATGTCCCAGCTAAAATTCCTTTTTTGAAAAACCTTTCCCTAAGTCCTCTTGATGCTAATGCTGTCCTTCTATTATTTATCTCCAATTGATCCTATATAAAATCTTAACAACTGTAATAGCATTTATATAGCGCCTACTATGTGACAGGCAGAGCAGGGGGATAAGAATCAAGGTCTCCTGGTCTTTCCATTGTCCCATGATACTCCCCTAATTAGAGGATAAAAGAACTATAGCAGGGAGTGGTGGAAAGAAAGGAAGTAAACATTTATTAAACACCTACTATGTGTCAGGCACTGTACTAAGTGCTTTCACAAATATTATCTCATCTGATCCTCATAACATACTGGGTTAAATTTCATATTAATAAGCCAAGGAAAGCATAGACTAAATTATTTGCCTGGAGTCAAACAACTAGTAAGTATATGAGAATGAATTCGAACTCAGATCCTCTTGACTTTGGTCCACTGCTCTGTCCACTGAATCATTATGTTGTTTGGATCGTGAGCTCCTTGAAAATAAGAACTTTTTGCCTTTCTTTGAATCCTCAGCTCTTAGCATAATGCCTGGAATGCGGTAATTGCTTAATAAACTGATTATTGACTACTTTCTTGTAAGAGAATTCAATAGGTAGTTGGAGCAGAGGGAAGAAGAAAAGAAAGGATTTTTTTTAAAATCCAGAAATAACTATGAGGCAAACAGCATTAGCAAAATGCTTTTCAGTTGCTTTTTTTTTTATTAATGTCTGATTCTTTCATCCCTCAATGGGAGATATCTTGAAAAAGATATTGAAGCAATTTGCCATTTCTTTCTTCAGTTCATTTTACAAATGAAGAAACTGAGACAAACAAAATTAAATGATGTGCCCAGAGGGGCAGCTAGGTGGTGCAGTGGATAGAGAACCAGCCCTGAAGTCAGGAGGACCTGAGTTCAAATCTGACCTCAGACACTTAACATTCCCTAGCTGTGTGACCCTGGGCAAGTCACTTAACCCCAATTGCCTCAGGGAAAAAAAAAGAATTGATGTGTCAAGAATAACACAACTAGTAAATATCGGAGGCCAGATTTGAATTTAGGTAGATGAAAATTTCTGACTGCAGGCTGGGCACTGTATTCACCACACCACTTAATTACTTTCAATAAAATGTATATAGTTTAAAATTATTTTTAAAAAGTGCTTCAAAAGAACTATGATTGCATATATATGCATAGGTGTACTTCTGACCTAAATATAGATAGTAACTCCTTCATATTTTAGTAAGCAGATCAATATCCTCAACACCAGAGATACACAAGATCCCAGGGAACATGGATTTTTCTCAGCCTCTATAAATCTGAGACAAGGGTTGACAGTTGAAGGCTGGAGCATAGAAATACTGAAATTATAGATTTAGAGCTGGGAGATATTTTAGAAGTTATCTAGTTTCTAGCTTCTTAAACTGTGGTTTAAGACCCCATTTGGGGTCTTATAACTGAATATGAGCAAAATTATGATTTATTATCAGTAAATGTTTAATTTGTGTATCTATTTCATATACCTATATACCTGGGGTTATATAAAAATTTCTCAGGTGAAAAGGAATCACAAGTGGATAAAGTTTAAGAAGACCTGTTTAGCTCCTTTATTCTACAGAAGAGGAAGTCAAGGCCCCCAGTTCTTATGGCAAAATAGTAATATAAAAAAAAAATCCTCCTTTCTAGGGCAACCTTCTGGGGAATTAGGCTCATTGAATAGAACTAGTTGTTTTTGCAAAACAGCCACATACTGAACAATTGGGATAGGATTCTAAGTCTTTCCAATTTACTAGGACTAGCTCATTCAAGACCAACTCCAGTCATCCTAATCTATTTCTGATCATTGGACCCAGTTGGCTCTGGAGGGGGAAATGAGGCAGGTGACCTTGCACAGCCCTCCCTTACTTAAATGTAACCCACTTGCATATCATGACATCCCCTCCCAAATGTTATGGCCCTCTTTGGGAACTAAGGACAAACAACAACAGGACCTAGTGGAGTTTTTGTCTTATTGACATAGATTTTTAGAGTCCAGCATTAAGTATATAATGTGGTCAGACATGGGAGCAGGACTTTGTAAAAAAAATATTGAGTTTTGTTTTAAGTCATATACAAATATTCCTCTTTCTCCTTCACCACTCTAAGCCTTCCGTTCTAGCAAAGAAAAACAGTTAAAAAAAAAAATCAACAGCACAGGGAGCAATTCTGACACTGTACCAAATATTCCACACCCATAGTCCCTCCCTCCTTCCAAAGAAAGGAGGGAGGTGCATTTACTCATTTTCTTCCTGAGGAGAAGATTGTTAATTCTAATTATAATTTGCACAATATTTGGCTTTGTTTGATCATTCTTTCCATAAGTATTGTTATTAACTTATCTACTGTTTCTCTGGTACTGCTTGCTTCGCTCTGTATCAGTTTATATTAATCTTCCCATACTTTGAAAACCTCATATTTGTTTGTTTTGGTTTATAATGCTTTTTAAAAAAAATTGAGAGTACTTTATATAACATTTCATTTTCCCCCCAATTACATGTTAAAACAATTTTAAAACATTTAAAAATGTTTTTAAAAAATTAAAAAAAAAAAAAACTTCTACCCCTGATTCCCGTTCTCTTCTCTTCCCTGAGACATTAAGCAATCAGATATAGGTTATCAAGAAATAAACATTTTTGTATTAGTCATTTTATACAAGAAGACTCAAATAAAAAAATGAAGGAAAAAGTCAAAAATAGCATGCTTTAGTGTGTATTCAAACAATATCAGTTCTTTCTCTGGAAACAGTATGTTTCATCATTAGTCCTTTGAGATTGTCTTGGATCATCGTATTGCTGAGAATAGCCAAGTCATTCACAGTTCTTCATTGTACAGTATTGTTATCATTGTATACAACATTTTCCTATTCTGCCCACTACACTCAGCATCAGTTTCATGTAACTCTATCCAAATTTTTCTGAAATCTGTCTGTCATTTCTTATAGCACAATAGCATCCCATCACAATCATA
Source organism: Myrmecobius fasciatus (assembly GCA_023553655.1). Classification (NCBI taxonomy): domain Eukaryota; kingdom Metazoa; phylum Chordata; class Mammalia; order Dasyuromorphia; family Myrmecobiidae; genus Myrmecobius; species Myrmecobius fasciatus. Next base: position 255,243 of record JAJPUD010002775.1, read on the forward strand.
TACTACAGCTTGCTTATCCATTCCCCAATTGATGGGCTTACTAGAGAGTACCAAGTCTTAGTCATTTCAAAAAAAAAGCTGATATAAATATTTTTGTACAAATAGATTCTTTCTCTCTTTTTGCATGTCTTTGGGATATAGCAATAGTATTGCTAGATCAAAGGGTACGCACATCTTATATCCCTTTGGGCATATAATGCTGTTTTTTTTTATTCCATTACATTTTTATATCACAGTTTGTTGACTATGCCCCAGTCTGGGCACACACTAGTTCTTTCTTAGTACAAAAATACTACTATGGACATTTTAGTAACTTTTCTTTCTGCCTTTGACTTCCTCTCGATACACATGTGCCCAATAGTAAGATATCTGAGTCAAAAGAAAAGATCATTCTTTTTACATCATTCCAGATTGTTTTTCAGGTTGGCTATGCCATTTCCCAGCTCTGCAGTTTGATTTTGTACCTGCTTTCCTTTAGTTCCCTATGATAATAACAATAATAAGGGTGATGATGTTAAAAACAATAATATTTATACAACATTTTAAGGTTAGCAAAGCTCTTTACACATGACATCTCACTTGAGTTTTACAACAATAAAAGCTACTATTATATCCATTTTTCTGATGAGGGAACTGAGACTAAGAAATGCCAAGTTTTCAAGGCTGCACAGATAAGCAGTGCCCAAGGTCTTTCTGCCTCAAGTGCCATGCTCTGTCCATTGCCCAAGTGCAAGGGCAGACTTTTGTGGGTGACCCTCAGAAGGATCACTTTCAGCTCAAAAGGACACCTTGCACTTTCTTGCATAGGAAATGGAACAAATTTCCAAATGACAAACTTTTGCTAATGTCCTCTATTATTGCTTCATATCAGTGGAGAGAGTCCTAATCTTTGCACTTCTATAAAACGCTTTTATTGTATGATGCAGTGGATTCAGCATCATTTGATGCAAAAGTGCCTCTTGCTCCCTCCCTCCCTCTCCCCGTTACTCTGATTATTCCACATATCTTTTGTCAGAGCGGCTCTACTCATTCTCAGTTGTGGTCAGTGATTTTTTTTTTTTTGGTGGATTAAAACAAAGTCTAGGAAAAAGGGGGAGGAAAAGGGGGATGAAGAGAAGAAAAGAAGTTTTTCCTGGGGAGATCAAAGAGACAGTCTAACATGAAAGCGACCTTATAAAACTATATATTAGAAGCAAAACAACAAAGGCCCAGCCCTTGAGCAATATCCATATGGGAGAGTCATTCGAGCCAAGCCTCAGGGGTGCTGGACTGTAAAGTTGCTGAAGGAGATAGGAATTTGGTGACATTGTGCATTAAAGACAGGCTGAATAAAGGGGGGCCTTGTTCTGGAATACCCTGTGGAGAGGCCGGAGGCCTCGGTGGGAAGAGCTGGGCCAGATCTGGGAGGGCCTGGGACGGACTGGGTGGGAGGGCTGGCCCAGCCTTCGGTCTCCAGGTGTGCAGAATACCTGCCCTCACCTCTTGGTGGTGGTTATCATCAAGCCTTGCTAGTCTTCCCGATGTGGGAGAAGTCCAGCTTCTGGGGGAGAGAGGGGCAAAGCATGGAGGTGGTGGGCCATGGTAGAAAGAACACTGGGTTTAGTGTACATGGAGTGTATTCCTGCTATATATTTACTGCTATCAGTATCACCTGAGACAAGTAACTTAAGCACCTAGATAGCACCTTGGATGGAGTATCCGCTACACCTGAGCATATATCCAGCCTCAGTGTGACCTTGGGCACTTAATCACTGTTTGCCCCAGTTTCCTCATCTGTAAAATGGGGATAATAATAGCACCCACCTCACAATGTTGTGAGGATCAAATAAAAACAATAATATAAAGTGCTTAGCACAGTGCCGGGTACATAGAAGGCACAATATCAATGTTAGCTATTATCTTTTCATCTTTCTGGGGTTCAGCTTCCTCGTGTACATAAGGAGGGGGGTTTGAGCTAGAAGGTCTTTGAAGCGTAGTTTAATTCTAAATCTACATCCCACGATTCCACGATTCCACTTCCAGCTTTCAAGCCTTGTTCCGGATTCATAGAGCCTGGGAAAAGTCCCCGGGATCTCGTGTAAGTCTCCCATGGCTGTGGGGATATGGAACTGTTGCATGTGATCTACAGCAATGCTCTGAGGAGAGCCCTGAACCCAGTTTTTCCTGACAATAGCCCTGTTCATATCCTTTTTTTCAATATTAGCTTTAAGTCAGTGACTAGGCCAGGGCTTGTAGGAAATGCTCCCAGGAGACTTATCTGCCAGAAATCTATTTAAGGAGTTCCACCTTTTATTCCATGATAAGAGATTTAACTGAAAATATAAAATCTGCTGGGAGAGGGAAACAGTGACTCAAACTCTCACTAAGGTGCAAGTGACTAATACCAGAATTAGTCATGGATTTGGAATCACAAAATCTTAGAGATAAAAAAAAAAATTTCAGATGTTATCTGATACAATTTTACCTGAACTGGAAATCCTCTACCACATGAAAAATAGTCATTCAGCTTTTAGTTGGAGCCCTCTGATGGTGGGCAGATGGGACAATGAAAAAAGCACAGTGGATTGTAAATCAGAGGGCTATGTTTCAAAACTCAGTTCTTTGACTTGCTCCTTGTCAGTTCCCTTATCTGTAAAAAGGAAATCACTGACCTTTAAGGTCCTTTTCCAAATCAAAATTGAGATCTTCTGGTCTCTAATACAGTATGATTCGGTTGTACCTAAGGACATGGTTTTTGAGGTGATATAGACAGGTGAATATTTTCAAAAGGAGCAAAAATTTGCATTAATTTTTATCAGTGTAAAAGTCTAATAGTTCACCTCTTTTTTTTAAAAAACTAATTCATTGCTACTGTTAATTGGCTATTAATAATAAGCAAGAAAAGGATAGGTATTCATATTTGCCAGTTCTGTTAGTACAAAATTACATTGAGCATTAGGAAACATGGATAGACTTGCACAAAATAATGAAGAGTGAAATGATCAGAACCAAGAAAACATTGTATCCAGTAACAACAATATTGCTTTAAGAACAACTTTGAGGGAATAAATCATTTCAACTAACATAAATATCCAAATTAACTTCAAAGGAAGAACCTATGAAGGAAGATGCTATCTACATCCAGAGAAAGAATTGATAGATTATTTATATAGAATGTACATATATCTATATCTTTATCTATATCCACTCATTTGTATATATTTAATGGTAGTTATTTCTAGAATGGGAGGGAAGGAAGAAAAAAGGGAAAAATAAGTTTACATAATACATAATACAAAATAAGTTTAAAAGGAATAGCAAGTTGTAGATAATAAATTTTCAGTTTCATGCCAAATCATCTTTTTATTATACTTTGTAATGGAAATACTAGTCTTATTCCATAAATTAAAAATAAAATAAATAAAAGTTAAAAATAAATAATGTATAAATAAATATATAAAATAAAAAGTAATAAATAAATAAAAAATTTTAAAAATGGACAAAACCATATTTAATAAATAACCATAATTGACATTTATATAGTAGAATTTGCAAAGCATTTTACATTCACGATCCCATAATACAGTGAAGAGTTAGCTAGAAAATCAGAGACCTTGGTAAGAGTCATGTCCTTGATACATACTGCCTGTGAGACCCTGGGCAAGTCACTTATCCATTCAGTGTTCTAAGAAATATTTTAGGACTATAAATTGCAGAGAAGATGCCAAATTTACATTGGAAGGGGACATTTGCTCAACCATGAGTTTCCTATATCAATGAAATCAGTCTTTATTCTGACCTTTCATTTGAGTCTCAAAAGAACCACGTGACACATAAGTACTGGAATTATTATTATCCCCATTTTATAGATGAGGAACTGAAACTCACTGACATTAATCATTGGCATATAATCACATGGCCAAAAATATTAGAGGTGGGATTTGAACCCAGGCCTACTTGCTTCCAACTTTAGCATTCTATCTGCTTTATTAAGCTGCTTCCTTCCAAACCATTACTACAAGAGCTCAAAAGCAAAGGAACACTGAAAGGAACACAATGGAATCAAATCAGTAACCTTGTACTTTCTCTTCTTTTGGTCTAAGCACAAAACACTTCCAGGCCTTACATTTCAGAGGAACTGAGACTGTGCAGATATTATCATCCCCATTTTACAGATGAAAACAATGAGGGTCAGAGAAGATAAGTGTCTTGTGACGAACTAGCAAGTGTCTGATCCCAAGACTTGAATACATGTATACAGATTTTTTTGACATATTGAAAAGGAGTAGCAAGTTGTACATAAATAGGTTTGCAGTTTCATATGAAATCATCTTTTTTAATTAAAGCTTTTTATTTTCAAAACATATGCATGGACAATTTTTTAACAGTGACCCTTGCAAAACCTTCTGTTCCAAATTTTCTCCCTTTTTCCCCTAACCCCTCCCCTAGACAGCAGACAATCCAATATATGTTAAACATGTGTAATTCTTCTATACATACATAATTTACTGTGCTGCACAAGAAAAATCAGATCAAA
>JAJPUD010002775.1:259768-293944 GCA_023553655.1 Myrmecobius fasciatus
ACTTAGCATCAGTTCAGTTTCTCCAGGCCTTTCTGAAATCATCCTGCTGATTCTGAAATCATCTTTTAAAAATACACTTTATGTTATGGAAGTACTTGTTTTTTTCTATTAATTAAAAAAAAAGAACAGAGAGAAAATTGAAACTTGATTTCCCTTATTTTAAATATCGGAAAAAAATATTTTTCCTTTATATCAACCCACACTTCTTTCATGTATGTGTGTGTGTGTGTGTGCTTGTGTGTGTGTTTGTCTCTGTCTCTGTCTCTGTCTCTTCCTCCCTACCTCCCTCTCCATCTTCTTCCTGTTTCTCTGTCTCTATCTGTCTCTCTGTCTCTCTGTCTCCCTCCCCCCTCTCCCACTTCTTCCTGTCTCTCTTTCTCTCTGTCTCCGGCAATATTCCTCTCTCTGTCTCTCTCTGTCTCTCTCTGTCTCTCTCTGTCTCTGTCTCTCTCTCTCTGTCTCTGTCTCTCTGTCTCTCTGTCTCTCTCTCTCTCTCTCTCTTTCTCTCTGTTTCTCTCTCTGTCGCTGTCTCTCTGTCTCTGTCTCTCTTTCTTTCTCTTCCTCTGTCTCTCCCTCTCCATCTTCTTCCTGTCTCTGTCTCTCTCTGTGTCTCTCCCTTTCCCTTTCTCTGTTTCTATATCTCTCTCTGTCTCTGCTGTCTGTTTGTCTCTCTGTATCTCTGTCATATGATCCTGCTTACCATTTGCACTTATTTTTACTATTCACATAAACAGAAGGCCCATATAGCTAGAAGAAAAAGTTGGGGGAGACCTTAGTTAATCACTGAGCTGTTTTATCTTTATGATATCCAACATGCTCACCCTGAGAAATAACTAAATGTTTGGTGTTCTGGTCTTCGAGGGTTGTGGGACCCAGCCTGCAGTCTCTCCATCTCTGAATAATTATATTTTTAAAAGTCCAAGCACTCTCACCTTGCCTGGGCATGCATAACTGACCAGAGCTCTGTGAATGTGAGAACGTACCATTCCCGGAGCCTAAGGCTGCCACAGTATGCCATGCCACATGGCTTTCTCCATCACAACCTCAAGTGGGGCTCTTTAATTACAGCTGGACCTCAGAAGGCTTTGCTGTTCCATGTCAGAGTCCATTTCCCCTCCCAGTTCTCCACATTGGAAGGCAATATATATGTGTCCACTTATGCATGTGTACGTATATGAGTGTGTGTGTAGGACATGCACATTCACATATGTGTATGTGAACAATTATTCCAACTTTACTCTTATTCTGGACAACAGCAGACTTGGGGCTGTGCTCGGGAAGACAGTAAATCAGCAAGCATTTATTAGGCACCTACTAGATGCCAGACACTGAACAGTCTGGAGACTGCAACAACTGATGATGTATCCATTTGGAAGAAGGTTTTTACAAACACATGTGAAGTTTATTCCTAATTTATGTTAGTCACAGGAAGTAAAAACTTGACTGTAATGAGAAAAAAGATAAATGGATGCAGGAGAGCAGACTCTGTAACTTTTATGTAAACATTTTTGCTTTGTTTGTAATGATCAGAACCAGTCTTTCCACAGAACCACATTAAAACAACAACATACAGAAATCACTATTTGTATCTGTGCCAAAGGTGGAAAAGTCTACAGACAAGCAAGAAAAGAGATGAGGGTGAACTGAGAAATGGTGATTCCCAACCCTGAGTGCCAGCTTCAGGCCCTAGAACTTTCCTTTCCTGAATGAAACTTAGTGGGTTCAGCAAGGGAGGATAATTCCCATTTCTGGAGAGCTTACATTTTACAAAGATCATTCTTCACAAGCTTAAGCATTAATCTCCCCATTTTACAAATAAAAAAACCCTGAGATATGGAGATTTGAAGTAACTAACAAGATAACAAGCATTTAAGTGGGAATTCAAACCCAGGATTCTTGACAATAAAATGCTTCTTAGATTTCACCTGAGAATAGAGACTAGTTGAAGGTGAGAGGAAGGGTCTATATGGTAAGAGCATAGACTTGGAAATTAGGTCAGAGCTGGAATTTTAAAGCTGGAAGAGATCTTAGTGTTCATCTAGTATATGCTCTTATTTTACAAATAAGAAAACTGAGGCTCCAAGAAGCAAAGGGATTTACCCAACTGGCAAAACCAGTATTTGACCCCCATCTGCTGAAACTAAATATAGCACTCTTTGCATGAGACATGTGGCACTCTAGTTAACAGGTTGCTTCTGTCTCTGAAATCTTGGCCAAATCACTTAGCCTTTCTATACCTCAGTTTCCCTATCTAAAATAATACTTTATGTTACAAGGTGCTTTGGGGGACAAATTAAGTGATAGTTATAAAGTTCTTTGAAAATAATAAAACACTAAATAATAATAATTATTTATAATATACTTTGAGATCTTCAGATGAAAGTCTACCTAACTATAGTACACTATTAACCAGTCATCAGGAACCTTTGTTTGAGTAATAGACTTAATTATCTACAGTGATTTAATACAGTTCTATACATGAATAATTTAATTTGCATCCTTATTTCTCCTTTTCTGATCCTGGATCATCCTAAAAATTGGATCTCAACAACATGTGGCAATAACTATCAGATTTGTTTCTTTTGGGATCTCTCATTTGTTATCATAATTTTTATGAAGAGATCTATGTATCAGCCATCAGCACTAATTAGAATGTAAGCATCTTTTAAAAATAATCCTGTTTAAAGTTTGCATTGGGCTGTATGTAATTCACAACTCCCATAGCAGTTTAATAGCTAGTGACCAGTATGTAGTAATTCAAGTTTTCACTATAAATGGGGAAGGGGAGGGACCAACCATGAATTAGAGATGATGGAAGATTTGCTTACTCCAAATTAAACTTCATCAACATGAACATGGGTGCTAGATCCAGCCTAGCATATGACTGGTGAGAGGGTTGGGAGGTAGCTGGGCAGAGAAAGTTTCATAGGACTAATTCCAGGTAGCTATTTCTGAAAATCCAGTTAGTCTTCTACTATTCTTTTAGCAAGTAATTCCTTTGTACCTATTGGGAAAGCTCTTTCTAAGCCATGTTACCTTGTCCTCCCCATGCCCTCTTGGGTGGGGAGAAAAGAATTAGGAAACCAAAGGTAACCTCATATTTGTAGAAGAGAAATTCCTTCTTAGGATTCAGACAGGAAGAGAATATAGTGACTTATTCCTTAGCTTAAATAAATTCCTTCTTTTCCTTTAGCCTCAGTTTCTTCATCTTCTCTTTCCTGAGTCCCAGTTTCTTCATCTTCAAAATGAGAAGATTTACTCCAATTCCTCCACAAAGTTTTGCACTGGTCTCTCACAGACTCACAAAAGTATCTTGTATTCTTGAAGGCTGAACCAGGACATTATCTTTGGTTGGAAAGTCTTTGAATGACAAACTGATAATAGACTATGTTTGCTTTCCAAAGGGAAGTTTCCTAAATACAGAGTTATTCATGGTAGCAATTGGCCATTAGGTAACTAATTCTTCCGCCACAGTGATCCATAAAACAAACACAATTTTGAAATGACCCTTATATGTTTTTTTTAGTGATGGTGGTAGAGTTTCAGTAGAGAGGTTATAAAGTATTAAGAATTGCTGTTTTTAGACATCTTATAAATATCAACTAGGCTAATGAGAGCCTAATCTTTGAAGCTGATTGCACATACTCTAAGAATGGGGTCCTCATTGGTCAATTCTCAGATTATATCCATGTTAGGATTGAAGGTATTACAATGTAGTGACAGAATAAGAAATTTAGAATCAAGAAGATCTAGATTCAAATCCTATCTTTCACTCTTAACTATGTAACCCTGCACGAGAGTCAGTCAACCATCCAAACATCCGTTTTTTCATCTGTGAAAAGGAATTAATAGTAGCCCCTACCTCACAAGGTTGTAGCAACCCAGCAAGACACAGGTAATATCTGTTGAGAACCTAAGCTTAAAATAACCCTTAAGTTAAAATAATAATTCTAATAACAACAATAATAATCTTTATATAGTGCCTTAATTCAAAACAATTAAAAATATCTCATTTTATCTTCACAACTTGGTAGATAAATCTCCATTTACAGTTAAAAAATGGTGGCAGACAGAAATTGTCATTTGTTTGGAGTCACATAGCTAGTTAGGTCTGAGATCAGATTTGAACTCAAATATTTCTTGTTCTGGGGCCAGTGCTTTATCAATTGTGTTACCACTTTTTACTGTTCTTTGTTTATTGAAATTTTCATGTTTGTTGATATTTATTAAGTTTGTTATTTAAAAAAACCCTGAAAGTTAAAAAAAACTTTAAAGGACTACATAAATGTAAGTTATTATTATTACTACTCTAAATTATAATGGAATCATACTAATAAATACTAATCAGTAAAGTTAAATGATAAAATAATGTTGTAGCTCAATGGAAATTCACTTTGGAGATGCGAACAAAATTGTTGACAGTTTGATTTTGTTCAGAGAATACACAGAACTTCATTTTATGGGTTACCTGGTCATCTCATCTTATAGTCTTCAAGATGAGCATAAGCAAAAACCAACAAAACAAACAAAATCTAAACCAAAAATCCCCCAAAAAGTGACCAAGGAGATAATTGTAGGTTATGGACTAGAACTGTTGTAGAGTCTGAAGTGGGTTATGAAGAATCTCACTGGATCTTCTGAACTCAGTCAGCATATAGTTTGATTCTTGGTAACTTTAACACAAATGTAGATAAAGGGAAGGATGGTGGAAAGTGATTTGGAAAATATGGCTTGGGTGCAAGAAATGAAAGATAATAAAGGTATTTTTATGTGAAATGAATATTTTGTGATATTTATGTGAAATGAATATTTTCAGGGGACATAATTGGACCAGAAATAGCTGGATCTGGCAAGCACTGAACAACATCATAAAAACCATGAAATTGAATGTTGAAATAATTAAATTATTGAATTGGTGAAAAAGATGAAAATATTTGTTGAAGAAGCCATTGGTTTACCCAGATGGAAGTCATATCAGATTCAGCTAAATGTATTCAGTCAGTCAAATCGATGAAAAAACCCAGCAACAACAACAAATTATATTAGATTAGAAGGACAAAGATGAAAAGATGGACAATGACCAGCTGATAGACTGAAATCAAACTTTGAAGTGGAAAATTGTGAAATGGAAGTGTCTCATAAAATAGTCAAAAATACTATAAGTGAAAACAAGTATTTAGAAAACTTAGTATGAGTTGCAAATGAACCATGGAATCATAATAGTATTCAAATATAAAACTAGAAGGTCAAAAAGTAATAGATAAAAATGGAAAAGATCTGTTATGCTTTCATAGCTACCTAAAAATACCATCTGTGACAATGGAATCACTAGACTTGGTTCTTAACCAATTTTAATCCCTATCATACTTTATGAAATAATAGAAATTGGCTTTAAAAAAGTCCAAACCAACCAAAGTTGAGAAGAGAAGCTACAGAAGAACAATTCCATACTAAAGGAATGTATAGTAAAGGTTACAATATTGAGAGTCTTGAAGAATTATTTTGCATAAAATAAATGAAAAAAATATGCTTCAATTTGTATTCAGAATCCATCAATTCTTTATCTGGATGTGGATAACATTTTCTGTTGTGAATCCTTTTTACTTGTTTTGGATCACTGCATTGCTAAGAAAAATGGAATCATTCACAATATTACTGATACTATGTGCAGTGTTTTCCTGGTTCTACTCACTTCACTCAGTTCATGTGAATCTTTCCAAGTTTTTCTTGAAATCTGCCTGTTCATCATTTCTTATTGTACAATAGTATTTCATTACATCCATATACTATAGCTTGTTGATTATATGGTCTTTAATAGGTTCCTGTTTGCTGATAATTTTGCGCTGATTGCAAACAAGCCCTAGAATATTAAAGACCTCCTCAATGAGATCTATAATAATTCAAAAGAGATCAATCCAATAATCTATGCTGAAAAAAAGCACTAGATAAATGAAAAATCTCTAATGCTCCAAGTTTGATATGTGATTGGATGGTAGCCCATAATACATTGATGCATGTGTGCTGTTGGCTTTGGAACATGTTTAGGTCACTCATCATGGAGGTAGCTTGATTCTGGGAGAAAACATACTATGTACCCTTTTTAAGTGGGTAGGAGCTGTCTCCTTTAATTGTCTGCATAGTTAGAACAAGCTGTGTTCCTAAAACTACCAGATTGGTCAGTCTCTATCTTTTTCTTATGTGCTCGCCCCCCTCCTCGCTTTGTCCAGGGAAAGTGAAGGTCATAGTTCACCCAAAAAGAACTACCACAAATTCAACCAGCAACGGCTCATTAGATGTGGGAACATATTTGTGTATTTCTTATTATACTTTTGAAGAAAATATTCCTTTGAGAAAAGTTAATTCAATTATAAATTGCTAAATGGAACTAAGGTGATGGAACTCTACTAAAATTGTAGAAAGATGATCACTGGGGGATAGAGCCAATGACAGAGCACCCAGACACTCCCAACTCTCCCTTAAGGGTACTAAAGTACCCGGGCTGGATATGAGATGGATTAGATTGAGCCATGGTCTGAAGAATCAAAGGAAAAGTTGACTCTAAGGGAAATGATGGAAAGAATTGTGGTGGACACAATCGACAGGCTACGATGTGATATCACTGAGCAAATAAAAGATCAGAAAAGAATCTAATGTAAGCTATCTATGTAATGAAAACATGACCCATCAGAGAGAGATGGCTCATAGGTTACATTAGTTCCCATCAAATGTAAAAACACCCACAAGTTTCCTATCACATTGAATATATTCTCAATGAATATCAATGAGACAATATGGATAAGAATAGCTAATAAGAAGATTTATGAGTTATCATCTGTCCCAATAGAGAGAATATTCTTCACCTTGCTGATATCCCAGATCCAGTGGGGTGCTAATGTCAGCTTATATAGGTTTAGAGTTAGTTCTTAAATTTTCATTGTGAACATTTATATCTTTGAATTCTGCAAACATTATAAATTAGGACTAGGTTTATTCTTTTGTTAATTATTTGTTAATTGCGTGGACCTAAGAAATCGATGGAGAAAATACTAATAATACAGACTAAGCTTTTGAGTGTGTTATGTGTATATGTTTTCCCCTGGAGAGCTGATTATTAAACATTTACCAGCATCCTACCTCACAAATTCTATTGAAGTGTTGAAATTAAAATAAATAGGTTATGAGATGATTGATAATTAAGGTCCTTCCAACTCTGATTTCTGTGTTCTAAAATACCTTCTATCCCTGTCACTCTTTGATTTTTTTCTCCTATGATGTTCTAAGTCATCTCAAATTTTTGATATTTAATTCTAAGAGTAAGAACTGCAATATTTCAGACATACTTTCTATGGAATTAGTTTAATGTAAGAAAAAAGGACTGGACTTTGATTTAGAAGATGTGGGACAATTCAGCTCCTGCATTTGATATTCTCTTGCTTTCTAATCTTGGGAAAGCTCTTTCCCCTCCTTTGAGCCTCATTTTTCTCATCTGTAAAGTGGGAATAACTACTTATGTATTACAAGATTATACTATCTTTTAGGATCAGAGAAGAAAGTACTTTGTAAACTCTTGAATATTATAGAAATATGAGATATCAATTCATGGGAAAACATAGATAAAAACTGTAAAGAATAAAAAGGTGTGGGAGAGGATGTGACCTGTGCTAAAGTGGAGGAATCATTCACATAAGGGAGATTACAAAACCATTAAATAATAAAATCTTATGAGTTTGAACATTCTTTACTCTACCTCACTGATGTCAAACTCAAGTAGAAAAGGGGTCACTAAACTGTACGTAAGGATCTCTGAGGGCCCCATATTGACTTAGAAAACCTCATATTAACATGATCTATGTTCTCTTGCATTTTTGTTTATTTTGTTAAAATATTTTTCCAATGACATTTTAATCTGATTCCCTTTCTCTAAGGAGTCTGCTACAATCCTTTCAAATAAATCTTCATGCACTGTCCTCAGAATCCCTCTGTGAGTTTGGTAAGGAGACCTCTTTACCCTCTCTGGCTTATGAGAAAACAGAAACTATGGGAGAATTCATGCATCCAAAATTGTAAGAATTGTTGATTTGACCACTTAGTACTGTTATCTGTGATTAGACACTGAGCTTTCTTAGTCTACTGATCTTTTTTTAAGTCTACTCAACCTTTTCTCATTTAAGCTCATTTCTAGAGCTTTGTGTATTTAGGGATCTTCTCCACCTCCATCCTATCCCCCCTTGTCTGTTTAGTGGGAAGGGCAGATTCTCCCCAGGATCCATTTTTGTATTTTCATAGTAAACTTTTAAACTTGTATTGATATGTTTTTCTTTTGACAACTCAGTTTCTAAATATATCCCTATTCCCTCCATTATCTAGTGAATCTTCTTTTGTAACAAAGAGTAAAAAAGAGAAAATCTGCAAAATCAGCCAATACATCAACTAAGTCTGAATGTGATTGCAGTGTTCTATAACCTAGTCACTCACTTCTGCAAAGCAAAGGAAGAAGATATATTTTTCTCATCTCTTCTTTGTAGTTAATCATGGTCATTATAATCATAGTCATTTAAATTATTATAATTATGAAGCATTTGACATCCCTTCCTCCCTCTTTCCCTTCCTCTGTTCCTCTGTTCCTCCCCTCCTCCCTCCCTTCCTCTTTTCTTCTCTCCCTCCCTCTTTCTCTTCTTTTCTCTCTCACTTCCTCCCTCTCTCACTTCCTTCTTTCCTCTCTCACTTCCCTCCTTCCTTCTTTCCTTCCTTCCTTCCTTCCCTTTCTTTCCTTTCTTCTTTTTCATTTAGATGGAAAGTTACCTAGAGACAACTAAATGGTACTAGCATACTGGATCTGGAGTCAAGAAGACCTGAGTTCAAATCACGTTTCAGACTTTTTTTTAGTTGTATAAGCCCGATCAAGTCACTTAACACCTCATAGCCTTGGTTTCCTTAATTGGAAAATAAGGATAATAATAGCACTTTCTTCCCAGTATTGTTAAGATCAAATGAAATCATATATTTAATTTACTTAGCACAGAGAATGGCACATAATAAAAGATTATTTCATTCTTTCATATATTGCTATAATCCTTGTATCTATTGTTTTCTAGGCATTATACACCAATACATTTAAGTCCATATATTTTTCAAGCTTATCTGAATTTTAAATTTTCATTCTCTCTGGTGACATGTAATACCTCACAAAGTTTTTGAAGTATAATTTGTTTACCTGCTCTCCAATCTGTGTGATCCATGGTTTCTAAGACCCATTACCATCTCTTGAGAGACCTCTGAGGCTCCCCACCTCCCAGGAGAGAATCTCTGCCATCCGGCCTTTTGGAGTCAGGTCCCCCAAAGCAGAACCAGGAAATGTGAGCCTTCTGGTCTTCCTTACAAGGAATCAGATTCAAAAGATCTGGATTCTATGCTCTATACTATTAAGCATCACAAAGCCTGGTGACACTTCTGTTGAGTCCCTGATTCTCTGACTCCTCCCAGCAGTTTCAATTCTCTGATGCTTTATTTTCTCTCTGGATGACCCATGGCAATTCCAAGGTCTCTGCTTCAGACATTAGCTAATCCTAAGGGGAAAGATACTCTATCATCACTGATGCCTTGGTCAAGATGGACAATTTCAGGTATTCTAGATTTGTTTAATGAGTAAGCCGGTTTTCTGTTTGTTTGTTTTCCAAATTAATTATATAGGAAGGATAGCACTGTCTATGGGAGAAATGTGTCTTGTCAATGAAGAATACCGATGTGACTTGGAAGGCGTTGGTCAAAACATGGAGTCTGCAATTTTGCTGTTTCCAAAGGGATAAGAGAGAATAAAAGCTTAGTTTAGGGAGAATAGCATGCAAGAGAGCATGGAATACACATATTCGAGGGAAGGAACATGGCCAGTACACAGGTACAGACTCACAGTTCTGTAGGGGCCTTTTAGCTAAGATCAGGTACAGAGGTAAAGGTGATATTGAAGAGCATTAAGTCCAACCTTCTCATCTGATAGAGCAGACAGAATGATGCTGTCTAAGGCCATTGGGTTCATACAATAAGCATGGGTACTCCCACTGACTCTAGCTCTAGCTAAGCAAGTAATAGATGATTAAGGGTAATCAGGATTTATCAGCTACTATCTTCCCCACCATAGTGCTCTGGGCTTTCAGCAGGAAGGACGAGGAAGGCACTATAAGCAAATAAGGCATGCATAACTCATGCAGTGTGGGGACCACCCTCTGACTCTAAATGAAAGGAGGCTTTTTGAACAAGAGAAGAAAAATGATGAGAAGGCACTGGGGAGAGAGGATGTTGAGACTTCTGCCTCTGATTATTTTTAAGAAATATTATCATTCATAGGTCCTCATTGTTGAAGGGATCTCAGAGGCCATTTAGTCCAATCTGTGCTCCACAAGAATTCTCATTATAGCTTCTTCAACTAGAGTTATTAAAATGCTGCTAAAATAGGGAAGCTCTATGTAGCTCCTAGAGAAACCCATTCTAAGCTCCTTTATCAAACTTGAAACTTTCTCCTGGTAATTTCTATTGGTCGTCTCTTCTCTGGATTCCTTTTCTTTTTCCTTGCTTCCTTTTCTTTCTTTTTTTCTTTGTTTCTTTTCCCAACTTAACAGTATTTTATATTTTCCAATTATCTATTAAGATAGTTTTTCAACATTCATTTTAATAAGATTTTGAATTCTATTTTTCTCCTTCCCCTTTTCTTCCTTCTCCTCTAGATGACATGTACAATTACATTAAACAAATTTCCACAATAATTATATTGTGAAAGAAGAATCAGAACAAAAGGGGAAAACCATGAGAAAGAAAAAACCAAACAACCAAAAAAGTGAAATACTGTGCCTCAATTTACACTGAGATTTCATAATTCTTTTTCTGGATGTAGATAGCATTTTCCTTTGAAATTGTTTTAGATCATTGTATTGCTGAGAAGAACTAAGCCCACCAAAGTTGATCATTGCACTATGTAGTTGTTACTGGGTCCAATGTTATCCTGGTTCTGGTCACTTTACTGAGCATCAGTTCACATAGGTCTTTCCAGGTTTTTTTTTTTGCATTTTCTCTGACGGCCAAGGAGAACAAGTATATGATTTTCATCATCTCTTTGTCAATCTATCTTTCTCTGGGCTAAAAATTCCTACTTTAACAAATCATTATATAACTTGGTCTTTAGTCTCTCATCTCCTGATAACTTTCGATTATTTAGGCTCCAGTTATTAATGTCTTTTTGAAATTGTTCATTGTTACAAAATGAATGTAGACAAGATTAAAAGAGAAGCAATAAACTGGGAAAACATTTTTTATATTAAAAGGGTTCTGATAAAAACCTCATTTCTAAAATATGTAGAGAATTGACTCAAATTTATAAGAATTCAAACCATTCTCCAATTGATAAATGGTAAAAGGATATGAAAAGACAATTTTTAGATGAAGAAATTGAAATAATTTCTAGTCATATGAAAAGGTGCTCTAAATCACTATTAACCAGAAGAATACAAATTAAGACAACTCTGAGGTACCACTACACATCTCTCAGATTGGCAAAGATGACAGGAAAAGATAATGATAAATGTTGGAGGGGATGTGGGAAAACTGGGACACTGATGCATTGTTGGTGGAGCTGTGAACGGATCCAACCATTCTGGAGAACAATAGGAATTATGCTCAAAAAGTTATCAAACTGTGCATACCCTTTGACTCAGCAGTGTTTCTATTGGGCCTATATTCCAAAGAGATCTTAAAGGAGGGAAAGGGCCCCACATGTGCAAAAATGTTTGTGGCAGCCCTCTTTGTAGTGGCTAGAAACTGGAAACTGAAAGGATGCCCATCAATTGGAGAATGGCTGAATAAATTATGGTATATGAATGTGATGGAATATTATTGTTCTGTAACAAACGACCAACAGGATGATTTCAGAGAGGCCTGGAGAGACTTGTATGAACTGAGCTGAGTGAAATGAGCAGAATCAGGAGATCATTATACATAGCAACAACAAGATTATATGATGATCACCTCTGATGAATGTGGCTCTTTTCAACAGTGAGGCGATTCAGGCCAGTTCCAATAATCTTGTGATGAAGAGAGTCATCTATACCCAGAGAGAGAATTGTGGGGACTGAGTGTGGATCACAACATAGTATTTTCACTCTTTTTGTTGTTTGCTTGCATTTTGTTTTCTTTCTCATTTTTTTTCCTTTTTGATTCGATTTTTCTTATGTAGCAAGATAATTGTGTAAGTATGATTATACAAATTAGATTTAACATATATTTTAATGTGTTTAACATATATTATATTGCTTGTCATCTAGGGGAGGGATGAGGGAAAGAGGGGAAAAATTGGAACCCAATGTTTTGCAAGGGTTAATGTTGAAAAATTTATCCATGCATAAAACCCCTACTACTAGAACACCACAATCCAGATGTGGTCTGACCAGAAGCAAGGGCAATAGGACCAATACCTTGTTTGCTCTCAAACTCTCCTGTCCAGACAAACTTTATGTGACTGGAGTCTGAGTAAGGACAGAAACAAATCAATTCACTGAGGCCAAGTGATACCAAAGAAGAAAAGGCCTTTGCCAAGGCCCAGCAGGACTAGACATCATTCTCACATTACTTTGGGGTTGTGGAAAAAGCTTTGAAACATGAATTAGGAGTCCTAAGTTCTGGTTTTAGCTGGTTACTAACTCCTTATGTGATCTGGGGCCAATTCCTTTCTTTTTTGGGGGAAAGGGAAAGAAAATTTTTATTAACTTGTCATTTAGGAATAGCAGATTGGTAGTAGGTAGAAAGGCCTTTGCACAAGTCAAGTCACCTCTCCTCCTTTTCTGACTTTATTTCCTTCTCTATAAAATAAAGGGCTTGAATGAGATCATGGGATCATAAATTTAGAACTAAAAAAATATGACTTCTAAGATTCTCATTCCACCATGGCTCTGTTTTTCTACCTGCTGTTTAGACTAGGGTTCTCTAAATCAGGCCCTCTGAGCTTCTGAAAGCAGTATGCTGTCTCGAAGTGAAGAAGATAAAGACAGAGAGAGACAGACAGACAGACAGACTGACAGACAGAAACAGATACAGAGAGACAGAGAGACAGAGGCAGACACAGACAGAGAGATAGACAGACTGACAGACTGACAGAGAGACAGAGAAAGAGAGAGAGACACAGAGAGAGAAACAGAGAGACAGAGGCAGAGATAGAGAGACAAAGAGAATTATTTTATTTTTCTTATCTGTAAAAAAAATGAAACTGATTTTGTACTTTGTGGTGTGACATTCTAAATTCTGTGATTACCTTTTCCTAGAGATTTGGCTGCTAAAATGTATTGTGTATGTGTGTGTGTATCAGAAGCAAACATTTCTGTGGGGACTTTTGTATTCTTCCTGTAGGGTTTTCTCCTGTCAACAATGGATAGTGTCTCTCCCCTGCTTCTCTGCCTTCATCAGAGTATATGAAGAAGTGTGACCAGTGGGTAAACATTTCTCCCTTACCAGCAGGTTTGATTAATTCTCTCCATAGCTCTTCAATTGAGAAGAGCAATCCTTCAGGGGTTAGGGCTTTTGCTGCTGTCATCAGCCAAATGGATAATTACTACAGGGTTGGAAGGGAATAAAAATAAAACTAAACAAAGCAAACTTGTCTTTCCTCCTCTGAATTGGGTGATGGTAGTGGGGGGCACAGTTAAAAAGTCAAAAACTTAGACAAAATGGAAAGGTTGGTCTCATACTGGCTACCATATGCCTGTGGAAGATTTGTAGGCAATGTTAGAAACAAAGGGGATTTTATTCATCATTTAATCTAAAGTCCTCATTTTACAGAGGAAGGAGAAACCTTTCTCCATAAAGAGGAGCTTTGCCCAGGGCAAAACAGGTGAGCTGCCCAGACAAGACTCAAGCCCCAGCCTTCTGACTCCAAATACAATGTTATTCTCAAGACACCAAGAGCAGAGGGAGACTGGACTTAGCCTTTAATGGCGATGAATGATAGAAGGCGAAATGATGATGTTTGCATGGGATGGGAGCTCTGTAGGGCTAGAATTTTTATAAAATGCTTCCTGAGCTCTGATAAAAATGAGAGCGGGACACAATCTCTCCTTGGGAAGCAGCACAAGCTGCATTCCTTGGGAGATTTAAGGCTGGTTTGGAAAACCCACTGGAGAGTATGTGGTAGGGACTGGCCTGCCCTGGGATGGGGAGGATACCAAATGAACTGGTTGGTATTTTTCATCTCTAGTTTCTTCTGTGACTTCAAGTCAAAAGTGGCCTCAGTCTGGGATTTCAGCCTAGGATTTAAATTACTTTCTCCCTATTATTTATTATGTGGAATTTTAAATATGTTATAGACACTAAATGTCCTGAAATCTTTTCTGAGACCCAGGCCTTTGTAATCCATGCTCTGAGGCTCAGATTGGGTTTTCTTGGGCAAGTGGAACTGGTGTCTGGGTGTGTGTGGGGAAAGAGATGGGTCAGACTGGGAAGAGCTGCTGTGGAGAGGGCTTCAGACACAGCTCATAGCATTGGATTCTTAGCTTTCAGTATTTAAACTGGATTGGAACATGGCTTTTAAAAATTTTATTATTTTAATGCAAATTCTTATTTCTTTCTGTCACTATCTGATTGTCTTTGTCTCTATTTCTCTCAATTCTGGACAGAATATTGCCTTCAGAAGCATCCTAGATCTTACTCAGAGGGACCTGGACTAAGCAATAGGTCCAAACATAGAGTCATGTCAAAGGTTCTTTCTGTAAGTCTAAATCTGTGATCTGATGATCTCATGCAAGTCCCTCATTTTATTGAAGAATGTATTTATTGTTATTCTCAGACCTAGAGAAGGAAGATAAATGACTTGCCTCACAGAGACAGGACTAGAATCCAGAACTTCATTAGGCTGATATTCTTTCCATTCCTTGGACCTCTCTACCTACTACTAATCTGTCATTCACAAAAGTTTCTAATCCACTCCTATCTGTGAAATTCTGTTTCCATCTCATACCAAATAGTGCCTTGAAATTAGAAGGATTTTTTTGGAGCAAATAATGGGATGACAATTTCCCTAAACATAATATGGTACCTTTAATAGGGTCCAGTAATGACCCAAAATATAAGCTCTTTGAAAGCTTATTTCATTTTTCTTTCTTTCTTTTTATTCTCTGTGTTTTGCACAGTGTCTGTCACTTAGCACTTAATAAATGCTTGTTGATTGATCATCTGAATCCTACTTCTCTGTGAACCAGTAGGAGAGGTAATGGTTTTGGAGGTGAGGGGTATCTTAGCTCTGATATCGGGGATTTTATGTTCCTCTTCTCTAAATCCTACCCGCCTTTTGAAACGTGTTTTTTTTTTTTTAACTTCTTAAGGCAGGCAGACATTCTTTTTCCCTCTGCCTTCTCCTTGACTTAAACAGTGCTCTGGAGGAAAGGCAGTGACCAGTGCCTTCTAACGTACATATGATGCAAAACTCCCCCACACACCTTCTGTTTGTCTGGAATAGCTAAACTAACCTGGGCTGGTCCCTCCATTCCTCCCCCAGGTTCCTGTATGAATCACCACAGAGCCAGCTCCCTGCCAAAGGCAAAGGATGGAGAAAGGGGGAGGAGAGGCTTTCCAGGTAGGGTCCAGCCCCAGGCTGGAGAAGGGGAGGAGATGTACTCCCTGGCTTCCCCAGGGATGGGAGGTGCAGTTGGTGGGATGATAGAAGCTGGCTAATTCTTTCTCCCCATTTTTGAGTCACCCACCACTGGAGGCAGGGCAGGATGATATGGCCAGGAAGACCAGTTAAGACACTCATTGGTCTCCTTGGGTCTACTCTGCTCCCCTTAATCTGTCTCAAAACACACTTTCAGGTTACTCTTTCTTGAAGAGGGCTTCAGAAACATTCAGAAGTCTGATTAGAGGCACCTGGACTAAGCAATAGCTGCAAACATGTCAAAGGTTGGGGGAATAATATAAACTGCTCAAAAACCTTTCGTAGTTTCCTCAGCCAAACTAAATGAAATTTAATTCCTTAGCCTGGCATCCAAGGGTATCCGTGATTTGGCTCCAAATTCCCTTCCCAGCCTTAGCTCCTTTTCATGTACCCTATGCTGTTTTTTAACAGGGCTATTTATCATTTTTCAAACAAACCCTGTAGTCGGCTGCCCCAGAGTCTTTGTGCATGCAGTTTCCTTTATTTAGAATGTCCTTCCCTTTGGAATGACCTTCAACCCTTTAATTTCCAAGTTCAAATGGCATTCCTTCCATAAAGACGCCCCTAACTCTAGAGGCTAGATCTCCCCTCTCGCTCCTCTTTTTTCATCTAAGAATTCGATGCCTTTTTTTATGGGACTTACCATGCTTTTCCCTGTATCACAGTTATTTTTATAAATGATAACAATAATAACAACTGGCATTTGTGAGGCACTTTGAGATTTGCAAGGTGCTTTATACACACACACACATATGTATATATATATTTTTTTTCTCATTTGAATTTCACATCAACCTTATAAGGTAAGTACTAATAGTATATTATTGCTTGTCTTACAAATTAGAAAACTGAGCTTCAGAATATTTAAATGACTTTGCCCACAGGACCATTATCTCAAAGTTAACATGTATAAGGAATTATATTGGAACCTAAATTTTTTTGACTTTCAATCCAATATCATTTCTCCTACTAAACCCTGAACTTCTTAAGGTCAAGCAGTGTTTCTTAGTTATCTTTGTAAACCCCCAAATACATAGCTTAGGCATATAATACAGTGGAAAAGGACACCTGGGGTCTTGTTCTTCTCTATCTACTGCCCAATAGGTTCCATCATAGTACCCATCAGATGGCTCTCAGGATTGCCTCTTGATGACTTTCATGGACATTTCTAGTGCATTCTGAGAATTGCGGGTGAGCTTGGCATAGAAGGCCTGTTTTGCCGGCCAATTTGGCAATTGATTAGTCTGCTGTTATTTGCTTTAAGGACAAAGATATGGAATTTTTTAAAAAGATGATTGAATGAAAAATTGTGTTAGCCTATATTTCTTCATTGATCATATCTATAAGCAACTGTTTGAACCATGATAGCACAATTTAGCTGCAGTGCTATCCATGCAGCATTAACCCTAAACCTAACCCTTTTCACTCCTGCCTCCCGATTCTAACCTTAACCCAACCCTAACCCTAACCCTTATGCTGAACCAGGTAATACATGACATGAATCTCCAGGGACTATATTATAACCTAAGATTGTAAAGTAAGGAGTAAACCAGTCAGTTCTGAGCCTTGGATCTCTCCCTGGTGCCCTAGGTCTGGTCAATCATTTCTGTCTTTTGTTTGATTGTTCCTCCTCTTC
This sequence comes from Myrmecobius fasciatus, assembly GCA_023553655.1. NCBI lineage: Eukaryota > Metazoa > Chordata > Mammalia > Dasyuromorphia > Myrmecobiidae > Myrmecobius > Myrmecobius fasciatus. Next base: position 277,087 of record JAJPUD010002775.1, read on the forward strand.
TAGTCCCTGAAACTTAAAGACTCCCATTCTTTTTTCTAGTTTTCTTTTCTTTCCTAAAAGTCATCCTACATCTACTGTCCAGGGAAATTATCTTCATGGAGTTGCAGCTAGGAGTTATGTGCCTACCCCTCCTTCTTTCCATTAGCTACAACTTCCAAAGACCTGGAAGAGACTTGACCATCAAGGTCCTTTGGACAGGCTCATTACATCACTCAATTATCAGACAAGGATATTCCTTTTTTATTGCGGGGATGATACTAAAGAACTTACACCACCATTAGCCTTTCCATCTGACTTACATATACATATACATACATACATACATATATATATATTATATATATATATATATATAAGCTATCCCCTCCACATCACAAGAAATTAAATGGGAATTTTGGGGAGTTTTGTGCAGATAACATGCAAAGGTCAGCAGATGACACAGAAAAAATTTAGAAACTCAGAAATGCATAAAATATATGTATAGTATTATATAATATCAGTATATTTTATCAGTTAATACCATAATAATTCAGACTTTTTCTCTGTAGGAAGAGAGGGCTGAAAATTTTTACACAGATTCTCTAAACAGCAGGAGCGCCATATTCCTCACCCCCAAGATATGGAAGTGATAACTCTATTTTCTCTCCATAGAATGTAAACTCCTTGAGAACAGAGACTATATTACTTATCTATATACACTTTAGCAAAATGTGTTTAGTACAAAGTGCTTGGACTATAGTAAACCCATAAGCAGACTTCTTCACCCATTTATTCCTTTAGATTTAGAATTCTACACACTCCCATACTAGAAGAACAGCAAAAATAAAAATAATAAAAGCTAGCATTCATAGAGTTCTTTAAAGTCTGCAGAGTACATTACAAATTTTATTTCATTTTACTCCTGCCTCATTTTTCCAGCTACAAAATGGGATCCATGGGTTAGGGGTGATGAAAGGCAGAGTGATCGAATACATTTTGCATTGAACTTTGGACTCAAAAAAATGTGGTTGTGAATTCTGTTTTAGATACTTCCTAACTGCATGAGGGATTTAAATTCCTGATCCCAAAGGTTCTTTATGTATCTAAATCTGTGATCCCACCTCTAGAATATGACTATGTAGCCATTTGAATACTTTGAATTCTTAATTTTGTTGCAATGAGTACAACTGCTTGCTTAACAGTAGCGAACTGAAGATTGGGGGGAGTAAGAAATGTAAGTGACACCTTTGAGATCATTGAATTAAAACTCATTTTGCAGGTGAAGAAACTCTGAGAGGTACAATGAGTTGCTCAAGATCACCTGATTTGTAAATAGTAACAAGATTGAAAGTCTAGAAGGATTTTGGATATCCTATTGTCCAATACTCTCATTTTACCGATGGGGAAATAAAGGTCCAGAGGGAAAGCGATTTACCTGAGATCTCTTAGCTGGTAGGTGCCAGTGTCAGCATTCAAACCCAGATCTTCAGACTCAAAATCTCATGTTTTTCTATTACAGTTTCTCCCTTCCTCCTCTGGTCACAGATGAGTTAAACTGTTGACCAGAACTAATCTGTGCAAGTTCTGGTCTCAGAGCTGCAAAGAGCAGGCAGGAGCATGGCCCTTTCTTAGAATTTTACAGAACCTGTGTACATTTTCCCCAGATTTCTCCTTAAAGCAAATAACAGCAGGCTAATAAGTTGTCAAATTGGCCAACAGGGCAAGCCTTCCATGCCAAGATTACCTTGCAAAATGCATTGGAAATGTCCATGAAAGCCATCAATAGGCATTCTTGAGTGCTCTCTGATGAATACTACGGTGGAACCTGTTGGGAAGTAGATGAAGAAGAATGTTTTCTGCCCCCAAGGTTTGTATTCTAGGTAGAGAGAAGAAGAGTCCATGCACCTGTGAAAAGTCAGCCAAGAGCATAGAGTAATACACAGTTCTAACATGGGGCTGGATTTTTATCTCCTAGTACCCAGGGGCTGAAGGAAAAAGCATAAGCCAGATCTTGGTGATGAGAATGAACCTGAAGCATTGATGGGACATCTCTTGCTGTGAAGAGGGTTCATAAAGAACAGGTGGGAAATAAGCTGGGAAAGGTAGGTTTAGATTGATTGTAAAAAGTCTTGAATAACAGGCCAGATAGAATTTTCCTAACTCCTGGTACAGTGCTCTAGCCATTGAGCCACTTTTCTGCCCTACTTGGCTAATAGTAGATGTTTAATAAATGCTGTTGACTACTAATTGATTAATTTATATTCTAATGTTTAACATACTATTTGGCATATAGTTGGTTCTTAAATGATTATTAATGGCTTGGATTAATTAGGCAAAAAAACTAACCAAATTCATAGCCATAAATGCTAGGGAAAATACTGATTAAAGAAAAACTTATTTTATTTTAATTGATCTATTTAAAATATCCACTATCTTTTTTAAAGCATCTGTTTATCTCTATCAACTTTCTTGCTCACAAATATGTATCTTCAACTCAGGAGATTTTGGGTCTGAGCCAGAGCAGGCCCACTGACACAAAACTGATTAAAATTCTCCCTTCTTGGGGGCCTCAGGGGACACTAACTGCCTGGGGATAGGCCAATAGAATAGACTTTCTGGGGTTTTGGCCCTCAAACACAGCTTTGGAGAAGCTGCTTTGGCACAGCAGGGCAGGGCATGTGAGGGCACCTGAGCTGAGGTGTCCTCACCTGCCCTGGCAGCAGCCCCCCCCCATGATGTAGGGAGAGGAGGAAGCTGAGTTTCGGGGCGCCTTCATCCAGGTATTTATCGGCCATGCATTGCTAGCCTTGGATATTCCCTGCCATTTCACAGTTCAGGCCTCGAGAACCTTGTTCACATCTATGTCCCATGGGTCCTGGGTAACTTGTCTTCTCTGGGACTCAGTTTCCTCACTTGTAAAATGAGCGGTTTGAGTAGATAATCTTTAAAGTTCCTTAAAATCCCTCTGAGTTCAGCATAAGAGAAGGTTCCATGGATTGTCCACAGGGGTTGGAGGGTGGGCCTTTAACCTCCAGATACTACCTGAAAACCTCAGAAATGGAATGGAATTTCTCTCAGGAAAGGGAAAAAATAGGACTGAGTAGTCCTAGGGACCCCAAGGCTCTGGAGAATGGGCAGGAATGGTTAGAAAGGGACTAAATGCACAGAAGTAGAAAAGGGCCAGAATGGATTAAATACTCTAAAAGATAAAAACTTCTTTGAGGGCAGAGATTATACCTTATTTATATTTATGCCTTGGCACCAAGTACATCGCATTTCATATAATAAACATAATTTCTAAAACATATTTCTTGCTTTGTAATAGTACAAGTAATATTAATCCTATTTTGTAGTCAAATTTCTGGTCAATTAGCATTTATTAAACACCTACTATGAGCCAAGTAACATACTAATTAATCTGGGGGAAAAAAACAAACTTGATTGTCAAAGGATTAGAGTGTTTTGGTCTTTTGAATTCAGAATTGGAAAGAAGCTTAGAGAGTTTCTAATCAGCTCCTGTCAATTTACACATGAGGAAATTAAGACCCCACAAGGTTAAGGTGATTCTCCAAGATTTACAAGGAGGAGAGTCAGGATTACAGCAATCTCTGTGAAAGAGGAGGTTCTTTTCTTTAATCACTGGATAGATGCTATCTCAAACTGAGACCTGCTGAAGATCTTAGCTTTAAAAGTCCGAGGTCTCTCACTGCCTCCAAGGCCATCTCCAGTCGCCTTGATTTATATCTTGTTATTGGACCCAGATAATTCTGGAGGGGAAAATGAGGCAGGTGACTTTGCACAGCCCTTCCTCCCTTAAATCACTGCAAGTCATGGCTTCACTTCCCTGATGTCATGGCCCCCTTTGATAACTTGAAGGACAAACAATGACAACAAGCCCAGGTTCTTTAGCTCCAAATCTTTTGTTCTCTCCAACAGACCAGGCTATCAGCCTCCACCCAACAATTACTGTTGTTCAGTTATTTCTGATTCTTCTTGACCCTATTTGGGGTTTTTTTTTTTTTGGCAAAGATTATGGGGTTGTTGGTCATTTCCTTCTCCAGCTCATTTTACAGATGAGGAAACTGAGGCAAGCTGGGTTAAGTGATTTATCACACACAGGTAACAAGGGCTCTGAGGCTGGATTTGAACTTGGGAAAATGGATCTCATTGAATTCAGTCTTTCTACTGAGCCATCTAATTTCCCATCAAATCAACAATATCAACTTTTTTAAAAATGTGAGAAAATTGAAAAATAATGGGGATAGAATAAAAGGAGAAAATATAGCAAACTGAATTATACATTTAAAAAGCTTCATAAATGTTGAATAAATGGAATGAGTGGATGAATTCATAACAATAATAATAATAGTTGGTATTTACATAATACTTCAGAATTTGCAAAGTACTTTAAATATATTATCTTAATTGATCCCCATAACAACCCTGTGGGGAGATACTACAGGTAGTATTAACTCTTTTTCTCAATGAGTTATTAGGGTGGAGAAGTTGTGTGAAGCTAGAAGTCCATACCATGATTATGAACTCACAAGGGAAAGAAGGGAGGCAGGTTATTATAAACAAGCTGGGAAGTACACTAGTATATACCCCAGTAGTAGGTGATAGTCCTGCCCTTGCTAGGATTCACAGAAGGTGAAATAGGAAGGTTCTCATATTCATTTTACATTATATTTATTAAAAGTTAAGGTCCCTTCTCTGAGGTGGCCTAGTGGAGTATAAAAAATATATTGGGACCAATTTGAGTTCTAGATTTAGAGAATATGGGCTTATGTCTGTCACTTACTAACTGGATACCTTTGGGCAAATTGTATAAACTCATTAGACCTTGGTTTCTTCATCTGTAAAATTTAGGGATTAACCAGTACATCCTCTAAACCAGCTGAACCCAATATATATTTCCCTACAGTCAGGTCAGTGTTGGAACTTCTTTTTAGGGCTCTAGTTAGTAGGAGAGTGTTGAAATCCTACTCATTTCCAATTTCCCTGCCACTCCCTGGGAAGCTTCGCTTTCCAAAACCTTGGTGATTTTAACCTATGAATCTACAAGCATTTTAAACACAAAACACCATGCTGATCACAGAGGCTACCAGTACAAAGAAGGAAAAAGTCCCTACTCCCTAGAGCTTACATTTTATTAATACAAATACAATATAAAATAAGTAGGCTTATAGGTGTTGCATAGTCAGATGGAGTCACTGTGTTGGTTTTGCTTAACTATTTTTCTTTTCTTTTTCTTTTTTTTAGAGATGAATTGTTTTGGGAGTGGTATAAGGGTGGGACACAATCCTGAATTGATAATGATATAAAATCAAACAAATTGTGTGTTTCTTTCTGGAAATGTGGAGGTTGAGAAGCATCTAATGAGCTCAGGAGTCATGAGGACAGATTTCTTGGAGGAGAGGGGACTTGATTTGGGTTTAGAGATAATTATGGGATTTAGATCTGTAGAAAAGAGGAGTAAACCAGGTTGGGGAGAATAGAAGGCAAAGGACATGGAATCCCAGACTAGAAAGGGATCTTAAAGGCGTAGGCAGGAATGAACATATTGTATTTTTGGCAAAGTCAGTCATGGAAAAGGAACAAGAAGTGAGGATTTCAATATAGCACAATGAATTACCATATATTTCATTAAGTGTGCATAAAGTGCAGAGCACTGTATTGAGTGGTGGGTTTTATAAAAAAATTAATTTTAATATAGTCTCTGTCCTCATGGAATATAGAGTTGGCTAGGAGGCATGGAGTGATCAGTCTTGGAGCTAGGAAGACATATCTACTTGAATTCAAATTTTACCTTAGTTACTAGTTGTGGGACACTTAAGTTGCTGTGTGATCCTGGGTGAGTCACTTAATCCTGTTTAACTCAGTTTCTTCTTATGTAAAATGATCAGAAGAAGGAAATGGCAAAGCACTGTAGCAACTTTTTCCAAGAGAACTTCAAAGGGGTCCACAAAGAGTCAGATACAATAATAGCAATAAATAATGCTTGGAGCACAGGAAAGGAAAGAAGATCCCTACTGGCATCCTCTCCTGCCTAAACAGAACTTCTAGGGAAAAAGAAAAATGACAAATTCTGGAGGGGATGTACCAAAGTGGGGACTCTAGTGAATTGTTGGTGAATCACAGTGGTCTAGTTCAACCATTCTGGAGAACACTTTGGAACTATGCCCAAAGGACTATAAAATTATCCATACATTTTGACCCAGAAATCCCACTTTCTAATTCAAAGAGTTCAACGAAAGAAAAGAACCTATTTATGCAAAAACATTTTTTGCAGGGTTTTTGTGGTGGTAAAGAATTGGAAATTGAGAGGATGCCCATCAAATGGCTGAAGAAATTGTGGTATATGATTGTGATGTAATATTATTATGCCATAAGAAATGACAAGCAAGAATTTTTTCAGAAAAACTTGGGAAGACTTATATGAATTGATGCAATGTGAAATGGGCAGAATCAGGAGAACACTGTACCCAGCAAAAGCAATATTATAATGATGGTAAACTGTGAAAGACTTAGCTATTCTAATCAATACAATGATCCACGACAATTCCAAAGAATGAAATCTAAGTGCAGATTGAAACATATCTTCTCAGTTTTTCCCCCATTTTTTTAAAACAACATGGCTAATATGGAAATGTATTTTGTATAACTTCACATTTATAATGGGTATCAGTGGAAATATCTTTTAGAAATGATGACCTCAAATATACCCAAGATAGTGCATTCTGCACTTGAGGAAATACTTATCAGCGTTTTTCTTTCATCAAACCACAATCTGCCTCTGTTTAATTCAAAATCACATGATTTCACATCTAGAAGCGGGTTTCAGAGACCATCTAGTTAAACTTTCTTCATTTTATAGATGAAAGTTTAGTGGCTTACCCAAGGTTACATAAATGGCAAGAGCCAGAGATGGGACTGGGGACTCAGGTCTCCTATATCTAGAACCACTGCTTTTTCTCACTTAACCAATATACATTGCTCCCCATCCTGCCTTCTAGAATCAAATGAAACAATATTAAAATGTCCTTGACTTGACAATCCATTAAGTACTTAAAGATAGTGATTTAGGAACCTCAGGCAAATCACTTAAATGTTCTGGGTTTCAGTTTACTCACCTGGGAAAAAAGATAATCCTTAGGATCCCTTCTAGTTCTAGGTCTATGATCCTGTGATCTTAATCTACCCTCCACTCCCAAGTGTTCTTTTCTCCAAGACAAATAAATCTTCTAATCAGTCTCATATGACATGATCTTCAGACCCCACCATCTTGGTCACCTTCCACCTTTCAGTTTGTCAATATTCTTCTTAGAATGGATCATTCGGAACCCTGCCATGCTCCAGGTGGAGGGAGCTCAGGTGACACCGGGGTCCTCGATTACTTTGGTATATATATAAAATGGGTGACAAGAGTCAGGTGCTCCATCATCCCACCCACAGGGTTCCAGACAGCTTGGTTCTACAGTGTTGGCAGAAGTACAAGGTAGGTAGCAAGACTATAAGATTGGGTGATACTTGGGTCCTTTTGTTATGGTGCATTCACTCTTTGTTAGAAAGGTTAGCATTTGGTCATGGATTTTGGGATTTTCTTTTAGCTATATTAGATTCATGATGAATCAAGAATACAAAAAAGACTTCAAGGCTTCACAGATTTGAGATTCTGTAAATTTGGGAACTCCTATCCTCCAGGAAATCATTTCATCCCTGAGATGAGATGATCACAATGCTTGGGAGGGCCAGTCTGGGCTTAGAAGGGCTGAGCTGTCTGGGTTTAGAAGGCATATTAGCATCAGGCTAGTTCAATTGAGAAGAGAGTGTTCTTGAATATAATAATATGTAGCAATGACCTGTGGGCAATGGAGAGCCCACTAGTGACTGTTTGTACCAGGAAAACTCCCAAATGATGAAGGGCAGATAATCGTTAGGAATGTGGATGGTAAGGAAGCCAGACTAGCGTTGGAATTCCTGGGAGTGGTGGTGATAGTGATGGAATATGTCCCTTTTTCTTTCTTGGCTTCTTGTGTTAATTCATAAGCATCCTTGTACAGATCTTTACTCCTACCCACTTGGAATATTAGGAGGAATGCCTCCTAACAATTCTTCCCGCTTCCATTCCCTGTTCCTTCCAATGCACTTTTCATACCACTGCCAAAATAATCTTTAATAGGCACAAATCTAATCTGATGTTATTTCTGTCCCTAAATCACCAGGAGCTCCTTATTGTCCACTGAGTTGGCATTCAAGGCTCTCCACAATCTGAACAATACTTTACCTTTTTAGCTTCTCATTCTACTTTCTCTCAATGTATTATTGTGCTCCAGCTGAGCTGGATTGTTTGCTGACCCTTGAGCACACTCTGTATTCTTCCTCTGTGACATTACTCAGATTATTTCTTGGGGATGGAATGTTCTCCTTCCCTCCCTTTGAGTACATTCTGACCCAGCCTTTAAAGTCCATCCCAGATGTCACCACCTCCATGAAGCCTTCCTGGTTTCTTCTGTCTGGCAATAGCATTTTTCATGTCATATTTTGTGTTGTAGGTGCAGTGCTTTTTATCTTATTCTCTTCATCAGACTGTGGGCAGGAGTCCATTTTATATGAATTTTGTTTTTCATTCAGTCTAGAATTGGATGTTATACATTATAAGTACTCAATAAATATTTGTTAAATGAATGAATGAATGAACGAACAAGAGAACTGTCCTTGAAATAGGTCAGTTTATTCATTGTATATCAGAGAGCTCACTGAAGCCTGTCTGGATGAATGGTGTGAGCACATAAAACCATGGAACATCAGTTCTTTTTGGGATGTAATCAGTAAATAATTCAGCCCTACCTTGATGTCCTAGGAGCATTCCTTCCATATCCAAAGATTGCATTACCTTTATGCTTTCATGATGTCATAGGTTGAGATCATAAAGGGAACTTCAAGGCCATATAGTCCAACTTTGTCATTTACCAGATGAAGAAACTGAAATGCAATGAGTTTAAATGACTCATCCAAGGTCACAAAAGCAATAGCAGCACAGCTGAGTTTCAAATGAAGATTCTTTAACTCCAAATCCAGAGCTATTTCCACAGAACAATCCCCAATCCACCATCTTATTCAACTATTCAGCTATAGACTTTTTAATCAGCCTAGCAAAAAGGCACCAGGCATTTGCCAAACTAGATATATCTCTATCTTTATTTTAATTTCCTTCCTTCCTTCCTTCCTATCTTCCTTCCTTCCTTCCTACCTTCCTTCCTTCCTTCCTTCCTTCCTACCTTCCTTCCTTCCTTCCTTCCTTTTTTCCTTCCTTGCTTCTTTTCCTTCCATTCTTCTGTTCTTTTGTCTTTCCTTCCTTGGCAAAGTCCCAAGTTTCCATGTTGATCAGTTTTGGGAATGGACTCATGGTAACCACTGTACTTTCAAACTGGATGAAATAGGGACACACACACACACACACACACACACACACACACACACACACACACATGAATCCTCAAACCCTGAACTTTAAAACATCATATTGACATTTCTATATATGTGATAGAACAGAAAAAGAGGATTCATACATGAATCTTCAGATCTCTATTACCTAGCTTGCTTCTTATTTAAAGTATAAATAACAGGTCAGTTTAACCTGTACCTTTCAAAGTCTGGAAACATCTTCTCCAATGCTGCAAAGAATTCTGTATCCTGTCATTCCATTCACACCATTTGCCACAGTCTCTCTCTTTGGTGTGCCTCTGGAACATGGCACCTAGGAATCCCAGCAGTGTGAGGAACAGGGATCTCCTGGCTATTGTTGCATGAAGAACATGTCCATGTCCATGACTATAATAGCAAGTTTGGGAAAATCAGTTCTATGATAGGAATTCTAAGCCATGGTTTGGGCAGGAGTTAACTATCATTCTTACTATTGCCTTCAAAATTTAAAAGTTATGAACTTTAGACCTAAAGGGGACCTTAGAGGCCATCCAGAATGAACTACTCATATTATGGAAGAGGAAATAGAAATCTATTAAGGTCCAGTAACATGCTCACAGAACTAGAAAAAGAGAGTTAAAATTCAAACCCAAGTTCAAAATTCACTCTTCTTTCCACTAATAGCACACTTTTATTTTTGTTTAATAGCTCTCTCATCTATTAATTTATTTGACCCTTCTTTGAACCTGGTCACATTTTTAGCCCATACCACTTCTTGGGGAAACAAATTCCATAGGATGACTCCCTATTATGCAAACGGGAGACTTCCTTTTATTTGCCTTAAAACTACCTCTTTTAGGCTTCAAGGGGGAACTTGTTAGTTCCCCTACTTCTACTATTCTGGTATTGGGTGAAGCAGTCCATGTTCACCCTTTGTATGTATGCCCTTCATGCTTTACAGAATCCCACTGATTCAGAGCTGCTACCTCACCTCTATGCAGAATCCTACCTGCATGGGGCTGTTGGAGTAAAACATTCCATGTTCATTTAAAAATGCCCTTTCTGCTATTCTGACATTGGGGACTGACTCAATTTAATTCATTAAAGACTTAGGACTATTAGGGGTAACCTGGTGCCAAGTAAAATGGAAGCTTTCAAGGCTCAGTCCTTTGTCTTCTTGCACAGATCTGTACTCTCTGTAGTCCCTTTCCAGCCATTTATATTCTCTGACTATGTGTTGCAAACCTCCGGTAGCTTTCTGGTGGTTATACACAGCACTTGGACCAGTGTCCAGCACATAGTAGGAAGTTAATCTATGCTTGCTGACTTTGAGAATCAAGTCTAATTTCATGAGAATGTCATTCAAAGACCTCCAGATTCATTCTATTTCTCCAAATCTTAATTCCAACTGAACCTGATTTCTGTCAAAGAATGGGACTCTTCATTCTTCACATCCCCATTCCTACTCCATACTTTCCCATTCCATGCTTTTATTATGCCTGTTCTAATAACCACCTCTAGTGTACCTCTTCTCATATCTGCTTGTCTAAATATGTCTGTCCTCTGAAGTTTGCTAAGGTCCTTTCTCTATAAAGCTTTCCTTGATGTTACCTGTTTCTATTCTAAAAGCACTTCCGAAATCCTTACTTCTACCAGAATCTTTGATCCTCTTTAATTCTAGTGCTTCCTTCTGTTGATTATTGTCTATCCATCCCATATATAGCTTTTTTAATACATACTCCTATTAGAGTATAAGATCCTTATTAGCAGAAATTGTCTTTTCCCTCTTTCTTCTCTTTTCAGCACTTAGCATAGAGCCTGGGACAGAGTGGGTGCTTAATTAATGTTTATTGACTGACTGACCTTGTCCCTTTATTATTTGTGCTCCAACTAGATTGTAAGCTCCTTGAAAGCAGTGTTTTATTTGTCCCTACACATTGAAAATTCAACTCATGTTTGTTAAATTGAATTAATTGAGGTGTAATAGAAAATATTAGAATTAGAAGAGTGCAGAATACCTGGGTTCTAGTCAAAGACTATATGCTAATTCACCATATGGTCTTGAGTAAGGCATATTCTTTCCAGGACTCATTTCCTCACTTGTAAAATGAGTTCTATAAATTTTACTTGAGCAACTTCTTGGGTTCTTAAGTGGCACATGTACAGGCTGGCACTAGTAAAGAATATCCATGGAGCAAACCATCCATCTCACCACTGAGGACTTGTCTTTAACTTGCCTTGTTATAGTCATTGATCAGCTGACTCATAAAGAATGGCCAATTAATCAATCAACAAACATTCATTAGGTACTTAGTATATGCCAGGGTTCTTGGCAATGGGCATAAATATACAGAAGTGAAATCCTCCCAGAGCTCAAGGAGTTTATATCCCAAAAGGGTTATAGAAGGAAGATGCAACACATTCATAGAAAATTTTATGATACATACAAAATGATTGGATGGTGAACACTTAAGAATCAGTAATCAATAAAAGCCTCTTTAAGGAGCTAAGCCTTGAAAGGACCTCAAGATTCCAAGAAACAGAAATGAGGAGGGAGAGAGTTCTGGGCTTATGCAAATGATGGAGATGAATGATAAAATGTAGTGTTTGAAGAACAAAAAGCAGGCCAGTTTCCTAGGAACATATAGGGGAATGATGTGTAATGAGGCTGAAAAGATATGAAAAAGCCAAATCAAGAAGGACATTAAATGCCAAATAAGGAAATTTGCATTTTATTCTAAATGCATTGGGCAGTTACTGATGCTTCTTGAGCAAGGGAGTGACATAGTCAAATCTGAAACAGGCCTTATGTAATACTATATGGTATTAAGTGTGGTATGCTCCAACACTGAAATCAAATTTTACTTATCATCTTCCTCCAAGTGTAATGCTAATTATGAAACAAACAGTACTCCAGCTTACTAGTAAATAATATATGGAGAGAAAGGGAAAAGACATATGTCTTCTTCAAGCTGGAAGAACTTCATGAGTAGTGTGCTGTCAGAGAAAGAACCTTGGATTAGGGTTTAGGGTTCTGAATTTGAATCCCAATTCTGCTACAACTCAATGATGGGACTTGAATAATCTCATCTGTCAAGGTTTCCTCTTCTCTAAAATGAGCACAGGCTCATGAAGAGTGATTGGGTCTCTCAAAGGCTAAAGCTCTGGGACTCCTGTCAGGAGAACCTGAGTTCAAATTTGGCCTCAGGCACTCACTAGCTATGAGATCCTGAACTAGTCACTTAATCCTCTTTATCTCAATTACCTTATCTGTAAAATGAACTGGAGTGTCTTTGCCAAGAAAATCCCAAATGGGGTCAGAAAGAGTTAGATAAAGTTGAAAACAACCCAATATAATACAACAAAAAGATTAGATGATATCTTGACTCCCTTTCAGTTCTAAATCTTATTTGCTTCTAAGTTAGTACAACTCCCCATTTTGCAGTTTTTTCTTTTTAAAATTGGGGGGGGGGGGTTGGGGTAAGACTGGATAATTCCTAAGATCTCTATCTCTAAATCTATGATTCTATTTTTTTGAGTAGATTAAGTAAGCAGAACCATGAGTCTTCATCTTCAGTATCCCTTCTCTAAATTTAGAGGGTTGAGCTGAAATGAGTGTTTTATATATAGAAGAATTTAATGGAGCCTTTGAGGACTATGAAAATCCTCTGTAAATATTCCCCCTAATTTCATTAGGAGGATTTTCAGACTGGTGAACCTAGAATTGTATCCTGGAGTTCCTAGGACAGTTCTAGACACTGGCCCCCAGATTTGGCAAAGGCTATTAAATAGTGAGTCTTTTATTATAGGATCACAGATCCTTATAGGTGAAAGCATTTTCAAAAACTGTTCAATCCACCTTGTATTTATTTGAACAAAATTCCCTTCTTTATCATCCCCAGCAAGTGGCCTTCCACTGGAAGCTAGAAAAACTGCAGTAATGGGTCACTTACTATCTTCTAAAGGTCTTCATTCTACTCTTGGACCATCCCTAGCACTGTGGAAGTTTTTCTGACATTGAGCTATGCATCTCTGAAACTTAAATACACATCCTTATTTATCTGTATACTTTGGGAAATTGGGAACGTCTTTGAGAAAGGCCTGATATCTCAGGACTGTATTTAGCAACATGGCGCAGGTAAGATTTTCATAGAATGATAACTATAGAGAAGAAGGAACCTTGATTGGCCAATATACAACCCTCTCATTTTGTAGATAAAAAAGAGGAGGCACAGGGAAGTTAAATGGCTTAACTGAGGTCAACAAGGTTGCAGTTTCATGCTATGTTATGGCATTTTGGTTCTGGGGCTAGAAGGGACCTCTAAGGCCTCTCATCCTATAGCAAAAAAAACCAAAAACAAACTGAGGCCTAGTAAGTTTCTGAAGGTCACATAGATAATAAGCAACAGAATTAGAATTTCAAGTCTCTTCATTCATTCATTTATTCATTCATTTATCCATGAAGCATTTTCAAAGCATCTATTATGTGTGAAACACGATGCTAGACTGGAGAGACAAATAAAAATGAAACAACATCCTTGACCTTCATTAGTTTCTATTCTATGGAAAGGAAAAACGTAAGATATATAAAGTGATCTAACAGGTAAGTCAATAATTGAAAGCCCTCTGTTATACATATCCAACAGAAAGGTGATGGATAGAAATAGGAATATAGTCTTGGTTTGAAATCTTTTTCAGGCTTAGAAATTATGGGAAACAAGAAAAATGTAGTAGGGAATTTAATGAGGAATTGTTGGAAGACATCATGTGGTGGTAGAAATGGGGATTCTTGTAAAGGTTCTTTATATCATTCTTTCCATGCACAAAGTCTTCCTGCATTCCTTCTTTAAGCTCAACCAATATTTAAGTCAGTTTATATTAGTTGCATAGAGAAAAAGATCACAGATTACCTTGGTCCACTTTGAGAACCATCTTGGAATATCTCTTCCTTGTGGTTCTGGTATGTTCAAATACCAGCTTTTTTTCTTTCTAAACTTCTGTTTTCTATCCACAACTGGAAGTGACCAGAACCAAAAATGAAAGTAGTGATATCTGTGAGTGAGGCTGACCTCAGTTTAGTCAATCTTTCCACCCCTTTCTCCAGACCAGCCTGGGCCAGGGCCAGTGTAGACCAGAGTTCTCCTTTACATTTGTGGTTTTGTACCCGCCTCCCTGCTCACCTACTTACCAGGTTGGTCATGCAAGAAGCATCGGGCAGATCGCAAATTGGGCGGTTAGTTGCCTAACCGCCCAATTTGTGTGAGCAATTTGGTAATTGCATGTTTGATTAATTGCAAGTACAGGCTTGGGAGCCACCTTTTGAAGAGATGGACCAGTAGTAGGCTCAGGATAAGCATCCAGTCCTGTGGGTGAGGCTTATCCAAACTTCCAATTTTCCCAGCTTCTCCTATCAGTGAATCTCACCTCTCTGCCCTATTCTTCCAATAATGCCTTCCTTCTCCGATTCCTCCCCATCTCAACTCCTGCCAGGACCAATATCGAAGTCTTCCCGAAGGTTCATCGGATGACTATTTCCTAAAGTAGTACTTTGTTACTTCCTTGCATTCTGACTTCCAACATGAACCAAGATTGTTCTTCCTTGACCTAAAATTTCTTCCTTCTTTTAAGATTCAGTTTAAGAATTATTTCTTGTAAGAAGCCCTTTTTCAGTTTCCTCAATTACTAGTGCCTCTCCTCCAAGGCTATTTTCCATCTACTCTATTTTTATTTTTTAATATCATTATATCTGTACATGTGTGGTCCCTCTATTAGAAAGTATGTTTGTTGAGGAGAGGGCTATTTTTGTTTTTTTTGATCTTCCTAGCACTCAATGTCTGAAACACAAGACCTCAATAGATGTTGGTTGGTTGGTTTATTGAAGTCATGGCTTTAACTGAGGGATCTGGCTCACAATATTCTATCCAGAAAGAAATGAAGGCATCCTTGGGTACTCAGTAATGCGATATAGTGAGTTATACATGGGAAGTATCTAGAGTAATGATAAAATTCTGTCTTGATGAGATCCTCTCTAAAATATTATATTGAGTTAAAAACATCAAATATATTTTTAAAAATAAGTTTTATTGATGTCTTCTCATTTCCAGATATATTTCTTCTGGAACCCTACCCTCTTCCCCAGTGAATCTGCCTTTTGTAAATAAATAAATAAATAAATAAATAAATAAATAAATAAATAAATAAAACCCCTCTAAACCCTTCCAACAGCAAAACAAACAAAACCAGATAAAATTAATCAATATGCTAATCAAAGCTCACAATGTATCTCTCCTCATAATTTCCCACATGTTGGTTAAGAGCAAGAGCCATGTTTTATTCTTTGCTCTTTCAGACCAGGGGTTCTTAAATTAAATGTTTTTGTATCCTGGATTCTTTAGGCAGTTTGGCAAAATACAAGGACACATTCTTAGAATTGTATTTTTAATGCATAAAATAGAATACATAGTATTTCAAAGGAAATCAATAATATTGATATATAGTTATCAAATCATTTTTGAAAAAAGTTCACAGACCTCAACAGACCACTGTTGATTTTCTAATTAGTATCTGACTTCCTTTAAGTTAACTTTACATTTAAATTATTATAGTCATTGTATATATTGTCTTTCTGGTTCAGCTAATTTCATATTGTGTTGTTTAATGCAAGTCTCTACATCAATTTCTCTAGAATAAGGACAGGGACTGGATTTATAATTTAATCAGTATAGGAAATCTCCAGATGAGGAGACTCTGTGAATGCAGGTCAGTATCTTCTCTGCAGCTTCTTGTCTTAGAAAATTGACTGGAGGGGAACTGAGAGATGAGGAACCCGTGGTTGTGCTTTCTTTCTTTTTGCTTCTGTTAGTCTCTATACTATACCAAGTTGCTCCTTATATTTCTCTGAACTTCTTATAATTATCATTTCTTTTGGCACAGGAATATTCCTTTACCACAGTATCTTCTAAACACCACATTTCAGAAGGAATATTGACAAATGATATAAATATCCACTATCTGCCAAGAATTGAGAATATAAAGAAAGTCCAAAAGAAAAACTAAACTAAATACTTCCTGTTATCAAGAAATTTGCAGTCTAAGTGGGGAGATGACCTACAGAAAAAAATTAAGAAGTGAAAAAATTCAGCAAAATTGATCAATATATTGAAAAAAAATCCAATGCTTCTCACAAAAGGACCTTCCACCTCTTGTAAAAGAATTGGGGAAGGGGTCTTTTTATACCTCTTCTTTGGGGCTAAGGTTGGTATTTATAATTTTGAAACATTCTTTGTAATTTAACTTTTTTTTCATTCAGATTGTGATTCAGATATCTGTATTGAAACAAGGACAAATAGGAGATATTCAATTGAAGGAAGACATTGAGCATTAAGGAAGCTTGAAAAGGCAGGTTTTATCTGGGATTTGAAGGAAGACAGAAGTGAGGAGCAGAGAGAAGGAG
>JAJPUD010002776.1:0-28542 GCA_023553655.1 Myrmecobius fasciatus
TGTTGATTTGAGAGAAGATCGGAGGAGAGGCAGAAAGTCACCTTTTCACTCCGCCATCTTGGCTCCGCCCCTCTAATTTCTTTTCGATTATTATCAAAGTAAAATCAAATTATACCCCCATTCTTTAAGGATACCCCTAGTAGAGATATAGTTCTCTTGAGTTCTTTCCATTTTACCTTTTTACGCTTCTCTAGAGTTCTGTGTTTGGAGGTCAGATTTTTTGTTCAGATCTGGTCTATTCATTAGAAATAGGTGAAATTCTCCTGTATCATTGAATGACCATATTCTTCCCTGGAAGATGATGCTCATTCTAGCTTGATAGCTTATTCTTGGCTGTAATCCAAGTTCTTTTGCCTTTCGGGAATATCTGATTCCAGGCCCTTCGATCCTTCAATGTGGAAGCTGACAGATCCTGTGTAATTCTAATGACAGTTCCTCAGTATTTGAACTGTTTTTTTCTAGCAGCTTGTAATATCTTTTCCTTGGTGCGATAGTCCTGAAATTTGGCCATGATATTCCTTGGGGTTTTAATGTTGGGATCTCTTTCAGGAGGTGATCGGTGAATTCTTTCTTTTTTTTTTATTAAAAGCTTTTTATTTACAAAACATATAAGTGATTTTTCTACATTGACCTTTGCAAAAACTTTTTTCCCAAGCTTTTCCCCTCCTTCCCCCCACCCCCACCCCTAGATAACAGGTAATCTAATACATGCTAAATAAAATAAATTATATGCCAAATAAAATAAATTATATGACAAATCAGATCTAGAAAGAGAAGAAGAAAAAAACAACCTAAGAAGGAAAACAAAATGCATGGAAATATTCACAGAAAGTGTTAAAATGCTGTCTTGTGGTCCGTACTAAGTTCCCACAGGCCTCTCTCTGGATGTATATGACTATCTTCATCACTGAACAATAGGAACTGGTATGAATCACATCATTGTTGAAGAGAACCATGTCCATAAGAATTGATCATCATATAGTCTAGTTGCTGTGTATAATGTTCTCCTGGTTTTGTTGATTTCACTCAGCATCAGTTCATGCAAGTCTCTCCAGGCCTCTCTAAAATCATCCTGCTGGTTGTTTCTTACAGAACAATAATATTCCATAACATTCATATACCATAATTTATTCAGCCATTCTCCAATTGATGGGCATCCTTTCAATTTCCAATTTCTTGCCAGTACAAAAAGGGCTGCCACAAACACTTTTGCACATGTGGGTCCCTTTCCCTCCTTTAAAATCTCTTTGGGATATAGGCCCAGTAGAAACACTGCTGGGTCAAAGGGTATGCACAGTTTGATAACTTTTTGAGCATAGCTCCAAATTGCTCTCCAGAATGTTTGGATCCGTTCACAGTTCCACCAACAATGTATCAGTGTCCCAGTTTTCCCACATCCCCTCCAACAGTTATCATTATCATTTCCTGTCATTTTAGCCAATCTGACAGGTATTTAGTGGTATCTCAGAGTTGTCTTAATTTGCATTTCTCTGATCAATAGTGACTTGGAGCACCTTTTCATGTGACCAGAAATAGTTTCAATTTCTTCGTCTGAAAATTGTCTGTTCATATTTTTTGACCATTTATCCATTGGAGAATGGCTTGAATTCTTATATATTTGAGTCAATTCTCTATATATTTTAGAAATGAGGCCTTTATCAGAACCTTTGGATGTAGAAATATTTTCCCAGTTTACTGCTACCCTTCTAATCTTGTCTGCATTCATTTTGTTTGTACAAAAACTTTTTAACTTGACATAGTCAAACATCTAATTTGTGATTAATGATGACCTCTAGTTCTTCTTTGGTCACAAATTCCTTCCCCCTCCACAGGTCTGAGAGGTAAACCATCCTACATTGTTATAATTTGTTTATAATATCATTCTTTATGCTTAGATCATGAATCCATTTTGACCTTATCTTGGTATATGTTGCTAGGTGTGGGTCAATGCCTAATTTCTTCCAGACTAGTTTCCAATTATCCCAGCAGTTTTTGTCAAATAGTGAGTTTTTATCCCAAAAACTGAGGTCTTTGGGTTTATCAAACACTAGATTACTATTGTCATTGAGTATTTTGTCCTGTGAACCTAACCTATTCCACTGATCCACTACTCTATTTCTTATCCAGTACCAAATGGTTTTGGTGACCACTGCTTTATAATATAGTTTTAGATCTGGTACAGCTAGGCCACCCTCATTTACATTTTTTTTCATTAATTCCCTTGAAATTCTTGACCTTTTGTTTTTCCAGATAAATTTTGATGTTATTTTTTCTAGGTTAATTAAATAATTTCATGGGAGTTTGATTGGTATAGCACTAAATAAATAGATTTCTTTAGATAGTATTGTCATCTTTATTATATTCGCTCGACCTATCCAAGAGGACTTGATGTTTTTCCAATTGTTTAGATCTGACTTTATTTGTGTGGAGAGTGTTTTGTAGTTTTGCTCACATAGATCCTGACTTTCCCTTGGCAGATATATTCCCAAATATTTTATACTATTGATAGTTATTTTGAATGGAATTTCTCTTTGTATCTCTTGCTGTTGCATTTTGTTGGTGATGTATAAAAATGTTCATGATTTATGTGGGTTTATTCTGTATCCTGCAACTTTGCTAAAGTTGTGGATTAATTCTAATAGTTTTTTAATTGATTCTCTAGGGTTCTCTAAGTAGACCATCATATCATCTGCAAAGAGTGATAATTTGGTTTCCTCATGACCTACTCTAATTCCTTTAATCTCTTTTTCTTTTCTTATTGCCAAGGCTAGCATTTCTAATACAATATTGAACAGTAATGGTGATAGTGGGCAACTTTGTTTCACCCCTGATCTTATTGGGAATGGTTCCAGTTTATCACCATTACATATGATATGTTTTTTGTTAATTTGGTTATTAATATAGTCAATTATGTTAATAGTTTTCCTAATATTGAACCATCCCTGCAGTCCTGGTATAAATCCTACTTGGTCATGGTGTATTATTGTGGGAATGATTTTCTGTAATCTCTTTGCTAATATTTTATTTAATATTTTTGCATCAATATTTATTAGGGAGATTGGTCTATAATTTTCTTTCTCTGTTTGTGTTTTACCTGGTTTAGGTATCAGTACCATGTCTGTATCATAAAAGGAGTTTGGTAGGAGTCCTTCATTCCTTATTTTTTCGAATAGTTTATATAATATTGGAGTTAATTGTGCTTTAAATGTTTGGCAGAATTCACATGTAAATCCATCTGGTCCTGGGGATTTTTTCTTGGGGAGTTGATTAATGACCTGTTCTATTTCTTTTTCTAAAATGGGACTATTTAAATAATTTATTTCCTCTTCTGTTAATCTGGGCAATCTATATTTTTGTAGATATTCCTTCATTTCACTTAGGTTATCAAAATTATTGGCATAAAGTTGGGCAAAGTAACTCCTGATTATTGCTCTAATTTCCTCTTCATTGGTGGAAAGTTCTCCCTTTTCATTTTTGAGACTAACAATTTGATTTTCCTCTTTCCTTTTTCTAATTAAATTAACTAGAGGTTTATCTATTTTGTTGGTTTTTTCATAAAACTAACTTTTAGTTTTATTTATTAATTCAATAGTTTTTTTACTTTCTATTTTACTAATCTCTCCTTTTATATTTAGGATTTCAAGTTTGGTATTGGATTGGGGGTTTTTAATTTGTCCTTTCCTAGCTTTTTTAGTTGCAAGCCCAATTCAATGATTTTCTCTTTCTCTATTTTATGCAAATAAGTTTCTAGAGATATAAAATTTCCCCTTATTACTGCTTTGGCTGTATCCCACAAATTTTCGTATGTTGTCCCATTATTGTCATTCTCTTGGATGAAATTAGTAATTGTGTCTGTAATTTGCTGTTTCACCCATTCATTCTTTAGGATAAAATTATTTAGTTTCCAATTGGTTTTTGGTCTATTTTCTCCTGGCCTTATATTGCATGTGATTTTTATTCCATCATGATCTGAAAAAAAAAAATACATTTATTATTTCTGCCTTCCTACATTTGATTTTGAGGTTTTTGTGTCCTAACATATGGTCAATTTTTGTGTAAGTTCCATGGACTTCCGAAAGTAAAGTAAACTTCTTTCTGTCTCTATTTAATTTCCTCCAAAGATCTATCATACCTAACTTTTCTAACATTTTGTTTACCTCCTTAACTTCTTTCTTATTTATTTTGTGGTTTGATTTATCAAGTTCTGATAGAGGGAGGTTGAGATCCCCCACTATTATAGTTTTGCTGTCTATTTCTTCTTGCATCTCTCTGAACTTTTCCTCTAGGAATTTCCATGCTATACCACTTGGTGCATATATGTTTAGTATTGATATTGCTTCATTATCTATGGTACCCTTTAGGAAGATATAATTTCTTTCTTTGTCTCTTTTAATTAAGTCTATCTTTGCTTTTACTTGGTCTGAGATCAGGATTGCTACCCCTGCTTTTTTTGTTCACCTGAAGCATAATAGATTCTGCTCCAGCCTTTTACCTTCACCCTGAATGTATCTCTATGTTTTAGATGTGTTTCTTGTATACAACATATTGTTGGATTCTGGTTTTCAATCCAGTCTGCTATCTGCTTCTGCTTTAAGGGAGAGTTCTTTCCATTCACATTCACAGTTAAAATAACTAGTTCTGTATTTCTTGCCATTTTATTTACCCTAGCTTATGCTTTTCTCTTTCTTATCCCCTTTCCCTCCTCCCTACTATTTTGCTTTTGATAACCACTTCCCTCAAACAATCCTTCCCCTTTAGAGCCCCACCCACCCCTTTTTTATCCCCTTTCCCTCCTGTTTCCTTATAAGTACGTCTATTATTCCCTCTGAGCCAAATCTGATGAGATGGAGATTAACCCAATTCTCATTTCCCTCCCTTTTTTCCCCTCAATCATTATAGGTTTTCTTTGCCTCTACATGTGATTTAATTTGCCTTATTTTACCTCCTTTTCCCATTCTTCCAGTGTTATCCCTTTTCTACCTCTAATTTCTTTTTCATTTTATCATATCATAATAATCATAAAATCACAATAATCATAAAATCAAAGTAATCATATCATAATCATAATGTATTAATAGATTCATAAAATCAAACCTCATTCTATAAGTATCTATAACATAAATATCGTTCTCAATAGTTTTTTTTTTCTTGTTACCTTTTTATGTTTCTCTTGTGTTCTGTGTTTGGAGGTCAAACTTTTTGTTCAGATCTGGTCTTTTCAGTAGAAATAGGTGAAAT
Organism: Myrmecobius fasciatus; assembly: GCA_023553655.1. Lineage (NCBI taxonomy): Eukaryota > Metazoa > Chordata > Mammalia > Dasyuromorphia > Myrmecobiidae > Myrmecobius > Myrmecobius fasciatus. The sequence goes on from JAJPUD010002776.1 coordinate 5,239, forward strand.
TCTCCTGTATCATTGAATGAACCTCTCCTTCCCTGGAAGATAATGCTCATTCTAGCTGGGTAATTTATTCTTGGCTGTGATCCAAGTTCCTTTGCCCTTCAGAATATCTGATTCCAGGCCCTTCGATCCTTCAAAGTGGAAGCTGCTAGGTCCTGTGTGATCCTAATTGTGGATCACCGATATTTAAATTGTTTCTTTCTGGCTTCTTGTAATATCTTTTCCTTGGTATGATAGTTCTGGAATTTAGCCACAATATTTCTGGGGGACTTAATTTTTGGGTTTCTTTCAGGAGGTGATTGGTGGATTGTTTCAATGAGTCTTTTGCCTTCTGGGTCTAAAATATCAGGACAGTTTTCTTGTATGATTTCCTGGAAGATAGTGTCTAGGTTCTTTTTTTCATCATGGCTTTCAGGAAGCCCTATAATCCTTAGAGTGTCTCTCCTAGATCTATTTTCTAGGTCAGTTGTTTTTCCTAGGAGATATTTCATGTTTTCTTTTCATTTTTTTTTGTTTTTGTTTAACTGATTCTTGAAGTCCTAATGAGTCATTCATTTCCAATTGTTCGATTCTAATTTTTAATGTCTTATTTTCTTCAGTTTTCATTTCCCTATTTTTCTTCTAACTCTCTTTTAAGATCCTTTATGTAATCTTCAAAGAAAGCCTTGTGACATGGAGTCCAGTTTGTGTCTCTCTTTGGGGCTTTTTCTGGAGTTGCTTTACCTTTAGGGGCCTCAGGATTTGAGGTCTGTTCTTCCCTCTCTCCATAAAAGTTGTCTATGGTGAGAGTTCTTTTTGGTTTTTAATTCATTTTTTTTAAAGTTATGAGGTCTGTTTAAGGCAAAGGTGGGCAACTGCTTTAATTTGCCCTTGGGCAGTTCTGCTGATTGAATTATTTCAGGGACTGGGCAGTTCTGCTGATTGAATTATTTCAGGTGCTGATCAATCGGGACAGATTGGCCCAAGAGGCCCCCAGAAGACTCCCAGGTGTGTGAAAAGCACAAGGCTCCCACTCCTGTTCCAACTCCTGCTCCAGCTCCCTGCTCCAGTTCTTTGCCCTGGTCTCCCTGTGCTGCAGTCTGGGTTCAGCAGACCATCCCCCTGCCCAATTAAGACAGACCTGTTTTGAAGTTCTTCCAGAATATCTTCTTCTAGATCTGTGTTGTCCTCCTGATATTGTGGATTTTTTTGCTTCAAAGATCAGTCTAGACGCTTCATATGTTGTTGGTTTGAGGGAAGGTTAGAGGAGGTTACAGAGACTCCTGTCTGATCTCCACCATCTTGGATCCTCGGTGAATTCTTTCAATGCCAACTTTGCCTTCTGATTCTAAAACATCAGGGCAATTCTCTTTCATGATTTCCTGGAAGATAGCATCAAGTTTCTTTTTTTCATCGTGGCTTTCAGGGAGTCCAATAATCCTTACATTGTCTCTCCTGCATCTGTTTTCCAAGTGAGTTGTTTTCCTAGGAGATATTTCATATTTCCTTCTATTTTTTCATTTTTTGTTTTTGACTGATTCTTGAAGTCTTATTGAGTCATTCATTTCAATTTGTTCAATTTTAATTTTTAAGGTATTATTTCCTTCAGTTATCTTTTTCAGCTCCTTTTGTAACTGGCCAAATGAATTTTTTGGTTCATTGCATTCTTTTTTTATTTTGCCAATTGTATTTTTCAGTGAATTGTTGTCTTTTTCCAATTCACTAATTTTGTTTTTCAGTTGAATTGTTATCTTTTTCCAATTCACTATTTTTATTTTCTAGTGAGTTGGTGACTTTTTCCAATTCACCAATTTTGTTTTTCAGTGAATTGTTGTCTTTTTCCAATTCACTAATTTTGTTTTTCAGTGAATTGTTGCCTTTTACCAATTCACTGTCTTTATTTTCCAGTGAGTTGGTGTCTTTTTCCAATTCACCAGACTTATTTTCCAGTTTTTCACATCTCTGTTGCAGGGCGACATTTCCTTCTTGCACTGCTCTCAATTTATTTTCCCAATCTTCTTCTATCTCTCTTTTGAGATTCTTTATGCAATCTTCCAGGTAAGCTTTCTGAAAGGGAGACCAGCTTAAGTCCACCTTTGTGGCTTTATCTGGGATTGTTTTCAGAATCTCAGGATCTGGGGACGGCTCTACTTTGTCTCCATAAAAGCTGTCTATGGTGAGAGCTCTCTTCTTGCTCATGCTTTTGAGTTGAGGTATCAGTCACCAGCAGGGAATCTGCAGCAGTTTTAATTTGCCCTGGGGCAGTTTGCTGAGTAGACTTCCATTCTGGGGCTGATCACCCTAGATCTGCTATAGGACCACACTTTCAGCTGCTCTCAATCCACACTTTATCAAAGGTAAACCTGCTAAAGCACCTGCCTGCAAGCAGAGCAAAGTGGCCCAATCGTCTCCCAGGGACTTCCTGGCAGCCTAAAATCTTCTGGTCCTTCCCAGCCCCGGACTTGCACCCTGGCTGCGCACACTGGCACCTGAGTGCTGGCATCTGAGTGCTGGGAGCTGCTCAATCCCCTGCCCGTCTAAAACTGAACTCAGAAGTTCTTTCAAAGTAGATTGTTGATAGAATTGTGTTGTAGTCCAAGTGTTTAGTGGAGCCCTCACTCCACAACCAATTCGGAGGCTCAATTTTTCTGGGTCTGAGGGAAGGTCTCAGGAGCTCATAGAGGACTCTGTCTGCAGCTCGCCATCTTGGCTCCGCCCCTGACTTGATGTCTTAAAGAACTTTGTTACACCTCTCATTTTACAGAAGTGGAAGCTGAGTTCTAGAGAGCTGAAGAAACTTGACTAAGAATATTCAGCTAGTCTGACAAAGCTTGATACAAATCAAAACTCCCTTATTCCCCCACAAGAATCCAAACATTAACAATGGAAAAAAAAGATAGTAATTTAGTTTGATCTGGAAAACAGCTGTATTCATTGACTAGAACTATTGAAACAGCTATAAATTTAGTAAAGCAGGAAAGAGCTTTAAATTTAATGAACTATTTCTTGTTATCAAATATCTTACCTTCTAAAAATTATTCTAACTGTGACTTACCACAATAACCATGCAATTAACATTGAAGAATTGAGTGAAGGAAGTTAGGAAAATAAATTTGGAGAGAAATTTAAAAAAAAATCACACCAAACCACCTATCAATCTATCTATGTATTTGAATATTGTGCATATATATACACTTATAGAGAGATAGACACATACACATGCTAATATCTGTACATGTACACACATACACATATACATATCCATCTCTGTCTCTGTGTCGTCTGTCATTCTCTGTTTCTGTCTCTCTATCTGTCTCTGTCTCTCTTCTCTCCCTCCCTCCTTCCCTCCTGCCAGAACTTCCTCCAAACAAACAAACAGAAATTCCAGTCATGGATGCTCAAATACACAGGTTCTCTCAGAAGACCACATAATTGTCACTAAAGAGGATGCTGGATGAGGATATCTTCAATAATAGAATCACCATGGTGTTGGTATGGAAGCCGTTGTTGATGCCATGGGTAAAAGCTCTATAGTGAATTCAGTAGGATGTCACAGCTATATCTTTGCTATATAACAGAAAGGGGTTGATTGGCAAGGAGGGGTTATAGTTTTATTACTATCTATACCCCACCTTTATTCATTACCCTGACAACTATCATCAGAATGACAAGAGATCTCATGACTAATGGACCAAATGGCCCTTCGCCCACTCTACTCACCTCAATGAGACTGCCTTGTTAGAAAAGCCATGGGAAAATGATTGCCAGACCAGATTTCATATGACAAAAACAGTTTGAATCAATGAAGAAAAGATGGATAAATGTCTCTGGGTACATGTCTGTATCTTCTTTTGAAACGATGAAGTGGTGGGAAAACCAATTGCTATGATATGTACAGCTCTGTGTTTCTGTCTGTATGCCAGAAATCAATCTCTACGAAAGTATTGCTTCAAGCACCGTTTTATACAAGAAAGCAAATGCTGTGTATCTTCATATATAGCTTTTGAATCTCCAGGGATACATTGTGGCAGATGAGGTTTCACTGAATTTTCTGAGTGTAACTCATATCCTTCTTTAGAAATTGTCTTACTGATGTATTCTGGAGGTAGGTACTTCCACCATTTCCCAAAGCAAAGTATTAAATGAGAATTCTCTGTGGTTTCTCCATGTTTGTCATAAAGGGTCTGCCACATTTTCCTGCCATTTATGTACTATCATACCTCTAGATGGACTTCATTTAGTTTGTCCCATACCGTCTAATCCTGGATTAAGAATCCTTTTAAATCAGTCAAATAACACATATTTATTAAGCACTTCTGTGCCAGAGATTTTACTATATGTAGAGGTACAAGAAAAACATGAAGCAATTGCTGCCTGAGGAGCTTATATTGTATCTCCGTGATATTTATAGCATACTCAAACAAATGGTCCATCTAGCTTTATTGAATATAACCAGTCAGGACAAATTCAGTAGCCCATCCTGTTTTCAAATCACTCTATTTGTTAGGAAGTTTTTTTCTCCCCACCACTTTTGCATTGAATCTTTGAGCTCATCAAATCATGTGTACTGTCCTATAACACATGTTCTATTATGCCTTTCTGTTCTATATATCTCTTAGTCATGGTTTTCCACAAATTGGCCACAGGGTGCTTATTCACAAAAGTTAGGCCTTTCTTCCTAATGCATGATCACAATTTTCCATTGGTTGTTTTTTTGCTTTTGCTAGGTGTCCCAGTCATTTTGTTTTGTTTTATTTATTTTTTCATTGAACAATCATAGATTTCTTTAATAAGTGCAATTCCACCATTATACCTGCAGAATTCCTTTTATTGTAATGTTCCCAGGGCTGCTTATGGCCACAACACATATTTCCATTGACCTTTGTATAATTTGCAATTTCAGTTTGAGAGAATGAAACAGTCATTATTTGTAACTATATGGTATAGTCCAAAGAATATTGGTGCTACAAACATGGATTTTTGTTTCCAGGAAAAGCAAAACTTTTGCACCATTGTATGGTCCTTTTTCAGCAACTTTGACTCTTGGGGACCCCTTTTGAAATTTTCTTGGCAAAAGTGCTGGAGTGGTCTGTCATTTTCTTCTCTAACTTATTATATAAATGAGGAAACTGAGGCAAAGAGAAGTAAATCACTTGACCACACACCTAGTAGGTGTCTGAGGCTTAATTTAGCTCAGGAAGAGGAATCTTCCTGACTTCTGGCCTAATGCTTTTTAATTAAAATAAGTTTCAAAAATGCCCTAAAACAACCCAGCATACTTTCTTCCACCTATTAAAGTCTGGACACACTGTACTATTTATTTATAGTACATGCCTCAGATATTTGAATTCATTGAGCAGTTCTATAGCGTATCCATCAAAGTGATTTATATCATTTGTACAACATCCAGTTGGGTTTTCTTTTCTATCTAGTTGACACAAATGCTTTTATTATTGTGGATCATGGTCAAGAGATTTTGGAGTTTTCTGAGGCTTGATGATATCAAAATAAATGCCATTCACAAACAACAGCATTGGGAAGACTAAATCTAGAATAAATTTGACAGTACAATGGCCATCTTGACTCATGATAGAAAACATTTTGGGTAAGCAGCCATCTTCCTGTTTTATGATTATTCTAATAAAAGAGAATGTTGTTGAACAATGAATTTGCTTTTGTTATAAAAGACATTGTGTATGATTTGGATATAAATATAGAGGTCTTCTTTCTAAGATGAAAATCTCTATCATGTTATATTTTCTACCACATCAATTTTTTATGGTCAATAAATATGCAACAAGCCTAAATTTGCCTCTTTTCTACACCTTGCTCCTGGCTCTGTTTTCTTGTCTCAGAAACAATCAATCTTTTCTTTTTCCATACTCCAACAGTTGAGGTGAAAATAGAAAAAATACACCCAAACCTTCTCTTCTAGTTTCTTCAACTTCTCAAGAGATTTAATAGGCATAAATTTAGATGATTAAATTTAGATTTAAAAAAAATCAACTCCTCAAATACAGCATGAGAAGATTCATCTGACAGCAGTTTATTTGAAAAGGAAATGAGGCTTTTTAGTAGGCAGGGATTTCACTGAGATAAAAACATGAGATGGAAGCTAAGGAGATAGTCAACCTCTTTTTAGATCTTGACTCAGGATGTTGACTATAATAACTACAATCTAAATAAGGTTTGCAAAGTACTTCTCAAATGTTTCACTTTATTCTCACAATAACCTTGGAAGATGAGTGCTATTATTATGTCCATTTTAGAGTTAGGGAAAATGAGGCAGACAGAAGATAAGTCATTTGCCATAGGTCACATGGGTAATAAACATCTGAGGTTTGATATAAACTTTTGTTTTTCCTGACTCTAAGTGCAAAATGTTATCTCTTGGAAGACCTAGATATCATATAGGGGACTTGGAAAAGCATGAATTGGAGTTACAGAGGTGAGAAGTGGAATCATGGATCAGGGAATTGTCCTGACCTTTCTATGAGTAATAGTGGTATCAATTTTCTTGGTGTTCTCAGAGCAAGGGATTAAAATATGAGTTGTAAGGGAAAGAGAAAGGGTGTGTGTGTGACACTGTGATATGACAATGGACTAATTGGGTATCTGAGGTTGTTTAAATATAATAGAAGCTTTCACCATTTAGAGTATCTGGAGGCTCAATGGAGGCAATAGCACGAAAGAATCATTAGCTCAGAAAAACCATGGTAGAAAGGTACTGTTCTTTAATAATTGGTACCTGCAAGACATATCAAACTCTAGCCAATCAACAAGGTTTCAAAGTGAGATGTAGAATTTCTTTAAAGCAGCCTGAGTTCACACTAGCTTTAGCATGGCTGACATGGAGTGGACTTATTTTGAGCTTGAAGTCACTTGAAATCCACAGTACTATGGTAGGTGAAATTATTGTCCAAACATCCTTTCTCTGTCCAAGGGCTCTAGTTATTGAAATATTTCCATTCTGTGCCAATCTATATGTCCCCTTTGGTCTGGATGAACTTATATTTAGATTTTTGCCATTGCTTGAGAGCCAATCAGCATTGCCAACACACACCATTTATGCCTTTTCCATTCTCAGACTGAAATCTGAGCCTTATAGAATGACTGAGAGAATTTTTGGTTTTATTTCAAGTTCATTTATGGCTCTCCTATACTTGTTACATGTAATGCATCTCCCTTATCATAATATAGAAAATCAGTATAAGATAATGTTTTCTCTCCTCCTTGATGCTGGTGTTTATAATGGGATTTTCCCTGTCATATGACAGTTTCTTCTGGTGGAATCAATTATTGTGTTCCTTTGAAATTGTTCTACTTTGAAATTCCATTTAAGTAGCAAACCACAGATATTCCTGTAATTACTTATTTTTAAAAGTCCTTGTTGCTTCCCTCATGTTGTGTTTGACTATGTTTTTTTTTAATTTGCTTAGACAAATGTCCTGTGAAAATGTTAACATTTCATGTTCTATGTGTTTAATTTTTGATGTTTTTTTAAAGGCATTTTCAGTGGAGATATTTTGCTTAGTGAGAAGAAACATACTGTTCCATTCACAACTTTGGTTTTGCCAAATTTAAGTTTGTTTTAATCTCAGGTCATATTCATTTCACTTTGTGCAGTAGATTAAATACCTATTTCTTGGTAATCAATTTAGAAAAATGAAAATATCAGAATTGTTTTGGGAGAGTTATGAGTGAATAATTATTAATTCGCATCAAATGGTGACATCTTGGTCTAAATTACTTTCTATTTCAATAACTTATATTTAATTCCTAAATGAGCCATGAAACTGATGATCCAGTAAAGTATACATTTTTTTTCAACTCTGAAACTGTTGGATATTTTTCTTTAAAAATAAATTGTACAAATATATTTAAAAAAGAAATGTAAAATACTTATATCAATTATTTCCCAGTACCCCAATGAGAAATCTCAGGCTTTTCCTTCTTCCTCTCGGAAATCATCATTATAGAGAAAAGTTCTGATTAAAGATAGGAAGTTTCATTCCATGGAATTTTTCTCCTGTAGCTTTGTCATTGCCTTAGTCTTAATTTTCTTTCCTACTTTTTTATTAACTTTTATTTTCCCATCTGTCATGTTTTATTTCTTCCCTTTTTTTCTTTTTTATTTCTCATATGTATCTTAATTGTTTTTAATCTTCTGTTTTCTTTGCCTTCCATTCATCTGTGTATTCAAAAAGTGTCAGAAATCTACATTTTAGGGCCAAGTAGAAGGGAAATAACCATATTTGATGATTGCCTTATGAATAGATGCAATATACCCAGTATATTGTTTCCTTCAGCTAATTGAAATCTGATCTAAAATAGAGAAAGATTTAAATTAGTGATAAAAATGCCTTTTTATTATTTTTGAGTAATTGAGTAATTACAATTGAGTAATTGATTTTCTCAGAGGTTTTAAGGAGGAAAATTCTAAAAGAGAACTGGACCAAAAAGTATCACAGAATTATTTGACAAGAAAAGAAGCTAAGTCATTGATGTGCTTAGAGTGAGGGATGCCAGGTGAGAGTCCAAAATGCTCTACTTTTGCTTTCACAACATGGGGAAAAAAATGAGGAAAGTCTCCAGTATGTTGCAGGGGAGACTCTCCTCTTCCCAACTCATCCCCTGCTCTGGTGGACTTTTAGGAGGAAATGGATAAAAATTGGACCAGATGGTCATATATGGTTGGCTTATTATGTCTGTTGTTGTATGGAACTCCCAAAACTATAAGATTTGATTAATACTGCTCATAAGCAGTATTCTTATAGACATTTTATCTTTGGTGTTTTGACTATCATAGCCATTTAGTAAATCCTTATTGAATTGAATTTCTGACTCACATTGATGTGATTATTTAGAACTTCTATTCAATAAGTTATTCTGTAACTCATCCTGCCTGTCTATTATGACTCTGAACAAGGCCTTCTCATCAATTTTCTATAGAGTACATCTAATATATATTAAGACTTACTTCCTTTCCTTTTGATCTAGATGCCAGTAGACTATCTCTGTACTGCTCATCCATCCTTTCTTGCTCACACCAGGTGAAAAAAATCACTTTTTTGATGATAATTTTAAAAATAATCTTTACTCTAATTCCTCTTTAAAGTGCCTTTTGTTTTATATACTAAAACTAATATTTACACACTACATGCCTCTTTCCTTCCCTCTGCATACTACTTGCTTTTAATTCTTTAGTTATTCTAATGTTTTGCAACTCACAATCATCCAATGTTACTGTAGAATATTGGTATTCCAAATACTGGTTCTTTATTTTTTGTCAGTTTTGAGGTTATTGAGGGAGAATTTTCAATTCCCCACTAATGATCCAGTCAGTTTTCTTCATCTTATTTAAATTTAGGCCCCCAAAATTGTCATCTTTTGTGTATGTCCACAGAATATTTATGAAATTTACATGCTTTGTTGTTATTGACCATATGTTGTAATTTGAATATAACATCATTTTGATCCTGAGTTTTCTATCTGATTTTTCTCATGTGGGCAAATTCTTCTGAATGTTTATAATTTTTTTTCCTGGAGGCTTTTAAAAATATTCTATGATGATATAATCAGCAAAAAAAATCCACAAATCAAAGCATCTGGAGGATGTCATCATACATAGAAAATCCCTCTACAACTTGAGCTCTGTTCTAGTTTGCCCATTTTCATTTTAGTGCTTATTTGATATTTATGTGATCTAAATATTATTTTTCATGCAATCTCAAATTGTTTTGATGTATGTTCAAGAAACACTTTGTGGGAGTAGTGATTTTTAAGGTGTACTTTGGCTCAAAGAAATCAAATACTTAAAAATAAGCATAATGCTTATCTATTAGGTAATAGATAAAAATATCTATTATTTTCTACATTTTTGTCAATAGCTTGAAGGTAAATAAGGCCATTGTATAATATTTGTAAAAACCTATCTGTTCTTTATCTGTATCTTCATAAAGTACATTTTCAATGTGTTAGTCCTTTTTCAAGAGTCTATCAAACTAAATCTGTCTTTTGATTTGAATTGTTTCTTATTCAGCAGCAACATCCCCAGGTCCACCTACCATTCGGATTGGTGATAAGTACAAAAGTTTCAACTTCCATCATACCCCATGATAACTAGTACTATAATCATGAAGATGACCCTGGAGTTCTTGATTTAGCAAGAACAGAAGGGCCATGTTGATGACAATGATCCCATTCCACTATTCTTGCATTTGAGTCCATAGGGTTGTTCCCCCTAAAAAAAAAAAAAGACAAAATTTGGCATACATGATCATGAGTAACTGACAGTCATGTTTTGAATATCCTGTAGAATTCCAGAGCTTTCCTAGTGTAAAATAACTTATTTTCACATAAAAGAGGAAAAATAAAAGGATATGTGTACACTATAGGCAGATGAACTTGCCTTTGATCCCATCTACAAAAAGTAAAGGCAAATTAATTTCTGTGAAAAGAAAGAAGTTAAAATGGAGTCTCCAGAAAGACTTCATATAGTTGTACTTGCACTGATCCTGGAAGCAAGTTAGTGATACTAAGACATACCTGTGAAGAAAGAATACATTCCAGGAAAGTACAAGTTGAGTTGTTGAATACAACTGTTGAACTGAGTATGTGCAAAAGGGTGAAATAAGGAATGCTATTAAAAGATACTTCACGGCAGCTAGATGGCACAGTGGATAGAGCACCAACCCTGAAGTCAGGAGGACCTGAGTTCAAATCTGGTCTCAGACACTTAATACTTCCTAGCTGTGTGAACCTGGGCAAGTCACTTAACCCCAATTACTTCAAGGAAAAAAAAGATATTGGTATTGGGGAACTAAAGTATACACAAATGTCATAATACTTTGTTAAAATATTTCCCCCCAAATGGACAGTTTCCTTTCTTATCCTACTTGCACTGATTTTGTTAATATGAAATCTTTTTTAAAAAATTCATGGAATCATAATTATCCTAATGTTTAAATTATTATTTTGATCTCTTTTTGGTTAAGAATTCTTCCATAATACAAATAGAACAAGTCATTAATCAACTCCCTAAGAAAAAATCCCCAGGACCAGATGGATTTACATGTGAATTCTACCAAACATTTAAAAAACAGTTAACTCCAATATTATATAAACTATTCGAAAAAATAGGGAATGAAGGACTCCTACCAAACTCTTTTTATGATACAGACATGGTACTGATACCTAAACCAGGTAAAACAAAAACAGAGAAAGAAAATTATAGACCAATCTCCTTAATGAATATTGATGCAAAAATCTTAAATAAAATATTAGCAAAGAGATTACAGAAAATCATTCCTAGAATAAGAATTCTTCCATAATACAAAGCTGTAAAAAGTACTTGATCCACATTCTTTTCTAAAGTTTCACATGATGTGAATTTAACATTCATGCCACTTATGAATTTTAAATTTATTTTGACATAAGGTTTTGGCAAAAGTGCTTTCCAGTTTTTGTTTTTATCATCATTCACTCAATCACTCAATCTATCTATTAGGTATCTATTTAACTTTCCTTTAGATATTTACATAATTTGTGTATGTTAATGTAGTTTCAGAGGTAGTAGTGGTAGAAAATTTCATAGAGAGGTCAATAGTGTTAAATTCTGTGAAAAGGATGAGGATGGAGAAAAACTTACTGGCTTTGATGATTATGCACTTTTTTCTGAGGTTTGAGAATGTCATTTCTAGAGATTTAAGAACTTGGATTTCTGAGAACTTCTACAGTTCCATACTTAGAATTTTTGAGATACCTTAGATTCATAGACTTTTAAAATTAGAAGAAAACTTAGGGATCATTTGAGTCTCAGGTACTCATTATACTGCTAAGGAAACAGACCTAGACTCTTACAAAAGGTCACAGCTAGGTTATTGGTGAGACCTAGAAATAAACAATTAATCATAAATGTGATTTGATCATAAGTTCTGTGCATTTTTGATGACCTAAAGTTATGTTTTAAAGTTTTATTTGTAAATTGTTTAAAAATAATTAGAAATAAAACTTTGATCAATGAACCTTAAAAAAATTTTTAATAGTTCAAAAGTTAAATTCTAGTTAAACAATTTCAAAACATTCTAAGGTATAGGAAAAATTGTAGACAATTGTAGACAAATTGGAAATATTATAGACAAATATGGGCATTAAAAACAATGAACCTGAGTTCATATCTAATGCTTTTCACCTGCATTAATTTTTGGCACATATATAATTAGTACACTATACTATATAGAGGGAAATACCCTTTGCATTGAAATGTTTTCAGGAACTCCAAAGACACTTTTAAGGGAACACTAGGGCTTTGTTGAATATATTTTTGAAGATGTTGACTTAGGCCTTTCAGGAAAAAGGCAGTTACAGTTAATTAATGTAACAGCTTTGTATTTAATTAAACAGGATGCTTCATAACTTGCCTCCTTTTCTGGGATATTAAATGCACTCTGTCTTTAGAGAACAGAATCATTTCTTGTCTTGTTTTACGAGTAAGTATAATCCACAATTATGGATTCTAATGTTGTTAATCCTTTTGCTCTCTCCTTCTGCCCACATACTTGATACAGAAAAAGCAAAGAGAGAAGCCCTCAGTACTTTATAATAACATAGCTTTTTTCCTGTGACTTAGGGACTTGAATGTACTACAGATTTTAAAGTAACAAACTCACTCTTTATTAAAGAGCTCTTATAGCATGTCCTTATCCCATGATAAATATAAGGATTATGGGGACTGAAGGAGAAAGTGTAGTCACTGCTTTCATGTATGTTGGAATCTTTGGAGAGATGTGATTGACTTAGATGAAAATAGAGAAAAATACAAGACCTTATATTTCAATGAAGGATTTATTGTTATAAATAAGGGCACTGAGAATTCAGAAAACAGAAGAGGATTTTTCAGGTTAAATAGTAGGGGTCTCTATAAAATAGGTGGGACTGGATAGAAGTATGGGATTCAGAAGGAAGGAAAGTTCTTCCTGGGGGTATAATAGCAAATGTGGGGAGTGGCCATTGCGTCTTTAAAAATAATTCATATAGGTGAGGACCTGAACCTGAACATGAATCCTACTACAAACACACAATATTCTGGATAAGAAATTGGAGGAATGTTAATTTAAAAAAAAAACCTTTTATTAAGGGTTCATCATATGCTAAGCATTGGGCATATGAAATGAGACCATGTTTACTCTCAAGTATCTCATACTCTAATTGGGGGAGACAAAGAGTTCAGTTGTAGGGAAGGCAGAAAGGCCCCAGATGAATCATTTTATTCTTTTAACCAAGATAAAAATATATTATGTTTAGCTCTTTTCAGTAAAGTGCTACTTTGATAAAAACCAGTTAGGTAGTGTAGAGAATATAGTACTGTATTTTGAATCAGAAATACTCTGAGGTCCTGAATGCAAATTCTATCTCAGATACTTAGGACCTTTTGAATAAGGCCCTGTATAAAGCACTTTACCACTCTCAACCTCAGTTTCCTCTTCTGTAATAAGAGGATAATAATTCCTCAGTGTTGTTGTAAAGATAAAAGGAGATAACATTTAAAGCTTTTTGAAAACCTTATAGTACTATATAAATTCTAGCTGAAGAATGATAATAATTAGAGATAAAAATAATAATTATCACAATAATTAATATTTTTAATCATGGTGTGACATTCTGATGCTGATAGTGTCTGGCAGATATCATCAAATGTGAAAGTTAGGGTGAGAAGGTGTTACATTAGAAGCAAGCCAGATAAGTTAATAGAGTCAAATCATCCAAATCAAGAGAGGGTTGTGAGAAATGAACCTTTTTTTTTATTTTAGCCACACCAACTTATGAAGACTTGCTTTTAAGGAGAAAGGTAATTGTTTGTAGCTTTTCTCTGGTGATGAGGAAGTCATGTTGTTAAAATCATAACTCCCTGAACCATTGAAATAAGTCCCTGACATCAATAATGGAAACATGAATTAATGAGACATTCATTATTGCTTTTCAAAAAGAAACTGTGAGATATAGGGAAATAAATGCTAATTTAGTTGCCATGAAGTTCTGAGTTTAAATCTTGCTTCTGAGGCATAATTTCTGAACAAGTTACTCACCTCTCAATCTTCTAGACAACTCTTGGATAATATTTGTTTCGGAGTGGGTACCCACCTGCATTGGGAAAAGGGGTTTTCTCATCTGGGAATTCCCCTTTCCAATGAAATATAATTTCTATCCCTAACCCTATTTTCAATAATGTTTAATAGTCTTTTACTTGAAAGGATATTAATTCTTTAGGATAATATAATTTCAATGTGAATAGTCAAGTAAATGTTAAGGCACTATATAATACTAGATAATAAAATTTGAGTAAAATCTGGCCTTAGATATTTGCTAGCTCTCTCACATTAGGCAAGTCATTTAAATACTTAGAATCAACTTTCTCATCTTTAAAATTGGACTAATGAAAATACCTACATTGGTATGATAATCATAAGAGATGAAAAGTACTTTGTGAATCTTAAAAGCATTCCATAAATGTAGTATTGTTATTACAATTACGAATAATATAGGTGGGAAGATAGGAAGTTAATCAAGATTGTTGCAGATAACATGGTAAATAAAATTTCATGGGTGGGATTGGATTGTGAATATCCAAATATCCTCAAAAGCCTGCCAAAGCATTTTCAACTTTATCTGGCAAAAAATAGGAGCTTTCCAGGAAGAAAGTGACCTAATGAGAAAAATGTTTCCATAAATCTAATTTGGTCATAAATGACATGCCAAATGGATTTCATGTGAGTATGATGTATGTATGCATTGATTAAGTAGGTTAATGGAATAAGGCAGACTCTAGTTAATTAGCTTTAGAACATATTCATTAAAGAAATTTGAATAGAAAGAGATGAAATGAATTTTCTAAATTTTTTTCTGATGTTCCCAATGTAACTATCAAATAAAAAGTGCTAGATTTTTGCTTTACCATATAAATATGTCTTTTGATTTGTGGGTAAATTGGCTTTAAGTGAATCAGAATCACAAGAAGTCATCAATGGGAGGACAGAGCCAAGACAAGTGGTGAGGACTCAAGATACAGTAGATGACCTTTATTTTTCCATATAAGTAAAAATAGTAACAGTAAATATCATTGATAAAATGTAGCAATTCTTATTTTCAAATATTGTACCACAATCTGAGCTCTAAATTATGTTGTACTAGCACATAATAAAGGCATTATATAATGAAGCTTGTTTCTTTGGAATATTTTTATAGAGAAAACACGTTTTAACATTTTCATGCTCTCGATTGATGTTTTCTTTCATTGTGTTTCCTTTATTTGATTTTTCTTTCTTGTAGATATGATTTTTCTTGCACAACAATGATAAGTGTGGAAATATGTATACATATATTTGATTTGTCATATATTTTTAACATAATTAACATGTAGTGGATATCCTGCCATCTAGAGGAAAGGTGGGGAGTAGGGGGGAAAATTTGTAACAGAAAGCTTTGTAAGGGTTAATGTTGAAGAATTACCCATACATATGTTTTGCAAATACAAAATAAATTAATTAATTAAAAAACTATTAAAGATATAAATGGACTGAAAAAAAGAGAGAAAACACATGTTTTCCAGTAGGTATTTTGGAATAAAATGTCTAATTAAAAGCTTGGTGAAATATATCTTGTGTAACAAGTAGCAGGTATCACTAAATCACAAATTTTCATTTAGAAATGGAAAACTACCTATCTTTCAGAAATATTATGGAAGCTTACAATGTTTTGCAATCTTGCAAGAAATTGCCCAATAAGAATAAGCATTATTAACACTGTAACTGATGAAAAGCAAGGATTAATCCTCCATATAACCTGACTTTGGGATGTTCACAGTACTGCTATTTAAGCTAACAACCCAAAGGAATAGTAGTTTTCCATGGTCTAGGAAGTTTTTGTAAGGTTCCTTTTAGGACTTATTTTATTTTAAATAAAGGCGTTGTGATTCATTGAAATATTAAAGACATAGTAGTGTTTATCTTCATTAATCAGAAAATGTTACTCTTTTGAAGCAAAATGACCACCAAAACCTTTAGGTTACAAGATTCTTAAATACTTTCCTTACATTATTATGTTGTTATGCTTGTTTGGTAGAAGAAATAAAAGGAGACACTAAGAGAATAATATAAGTAATTTGATTCTCTATTAATAGCATCTGAAGAGCAAGAAAACTCCAATAATTGCAAAGAATAAGTTTATTTCATTATGAATTTGTATTTAAATCTTGAGTGTAAATCTAGTTTTCCCTAAATAGTGAAACTCTGGTTTGGCAATATTTCTTGGAACATTTTATTAAAAGGTGCAAGCTTATTATGTAAATTGTACATATACTAGAGAGTTATAAAACAGTTGATTTATTTTTTAATAGTGTTAAATTTATTTCTTTTCCTTTGAAAATAGCATAGAAGAAACTGCACCAATTTTACATTGATTTTTCAATTTTGTATCAAAATTTCCATTAAAAAGTGATAAATTTTATATTTGCAAATTAGATTTTTCATTTTATGATGGGTATCACATAAGCAATAGTGATTGGCTATTCTGGATCTCCTTGAAGTAAAAACCAAAAGTAATTGGCTTATGAGAGGCAGAATAAGTAAAAATCATACTAGAGAAGGCATATTTTCCCATATAGATTATTTCAACTTCCATTTATGTTCACTACAAAGGCATTGGATGAGTTCATGATTAGTGTATAAGCTTTCTGTGATATCAAAAGGTCAGAAAAACATTACTATTGTGCAGATAACTACCCTTATTATGATATTATGGAGTGTTGCCCCTTTCTCTCTTCTTTTTTCTTAACTAGTTTATCTTGGTGCCTGAAACTTCACCATAATTTCTAGGTATTAACATTAATTCTTCTGTTGCGAAACATTTATGTATGTGACACATATGTGAAGCAAAAAAGTAAAAACAAAATCTGTCAAAACACAATATATATATATATATATATGTTAAAGCACTAGGAAGCATATAAAGACATGCCTATCATTAATTTGATAATTAATTTATCTTGAAAACTAAGACCTAGGTGATGGATCCAAGATGGCCGAGCAAACCAGGAAGTTGCTCAAGCTCTTCCAATTTCCCTTTTAAAAAACACATGAAACCAAGTCTTTGAAGAGAGTCTGAAGGATTGAAACCACTCTCCAGGTCAAGATAAATTTGAAAGGCTTCAAGAATGGGCAGTCTCACTGAGGTGAAAAGGATAATCAGCCCAGTCACAACTGACTCTGGGAAAGCCAGGGTGAGGGTCTGAATTACAGCAAATCAGCAACTGAGACTCTTAGTCCAGGGTCATTAGAGGTCCAGAGAAGTGGGGTAACCTCCATTCCCAGCTCAGAAGGCAAACTCTGGGAAACCAGACTGTTTCCTGAAAAGAGCAAGCAATACTACCTCCTACAAACACAAGAGGCCCCTGTACTCAAAACCAAGACTCAGAGCTGCACAGGAAACTTTACCCCAGAAGCAGAGCTCAACCATAAAAGTTGAAAAAAGGGAAGTACCAAAAGAAAAGTAAAGAAAATGAGCAAGAAACAAAAAAGAACCCGATCATAGAAAGCTACTGTGGTAATAGAGCAGACCAAAACACCACAAGGACAAAATGTACACAAAAGAAAACTCAAAAAGTGATATGAATTGGTCTCAGGCCCAAAGAGGCTTCTTGGAAGTGCTCATAAAAGATTCTAAAAGTCAAATAAGAGTAGTAGAAGAAAAAATGAGAGATGTGCAAGAGAAAATCAACAGCCTGGAAAAGGAAGGCAATTCCTTAAAAATACAATTGGCCAAATGCAAAAAAAAAAATCCACTGAAGAAAACAGTACCTTCAAAAATAGAATTAACCAAATGAAAAAGGAGATACAAAAGCTAATGGAAGAAAAACACGTTAAAAACTAGAATGGTGCAAATGGAAGTTAATGATTCTGTGAGAGAGAAAGAATCAGTCCAACAAACTAAAAAGAATGAAATGATGCAAGAAAATATGAAATATCTCATTGTAAAAACAGCCAACCTAAAAATGGATGCAGAAGAGAAAATTCAAAAATTATTGATCTACCTGAAGGCCATGACCAAAAAAAAAAAGATCTGGATTGCATTTTTCATGATATCATAAAGGAAAACTGCCCCAATATTCTAGAAACAGAGGGGGAAATACTCATTGAAAGAATCCATCAATCATTTTCTGAAAGAGATCCCACAAGGAAAACCCCAAGGAACATTGTTGTGAAACTCCAGAACTATAATCTTGAGGAAAAATTGCTCCAACCTTCCAAACAAAAAACATTCAAATACCAGGGTGCAACAGTAAGGATTACCCATGATCTGACATCTTCTACAATAAAGTATCAGAGGGCCTCTAATACCATATTCAGCAAGGCAAAGGATGTAGGGTTACAACCAAGAATTAACTACCCAGTGAGACTCAGGATCATCTTTCAGAAAAGGAGCTGGAACTTCAATGAAGTAAGAGACTTTCAATCATTTCTATTGAAAAAACCAGAACTAAATAGAAAATCTAATCTACAGCCACAGGACTCAACAGAACCATAGAAAGATAAACAGGGGAAAAAAAATATATATAGTATATATTATTTAAATGTTAAACTGTTTATATCTTTAGATGGGAAAATGATATGTATAACTCTTGATAATTGTATCTGTCAATGGGACACACAGAGGTGGGCACCACATGAACTGTGGGTGTGGTTATGAATGGACCATGTGGATGTGAATATTATAGTATAAAGAAAAATACATTGAGGTGTGGAAAAAAGTCTATACTGGAAAAAGACGAAAGGGAACTATAATGGGACGGTTAGATCACATGGAGAGTCACAAAAGACCTATTACAAAGGAGGGAACAAGGGAAGTTTTAACATTGTCTAAAGCTTGATCTCATCAGTTTTGGCTCTAAGAGGAATCAGTTGTCTATGGAAATTTATGTAACCATAAAAAGAAGAATGAGGATAAAGAGGGAAAAAAGGGAGACAGAGGATAGATAGAAGGGAGGACAGAAACACTAGGAAAAAAGGTAAAAGAATGGGGGAAAGGGTGATAAGAGATGAATTAATGGATTGGGGTGGGTAAAAAACAACACTATTAAGGACAGGGTAGAAAGAGAGAACAAAAGTATTTACAGGAATGACAATAGGTCAGAGGGAAATACAGAGCTGATAATAAATGTGAATGGTATTAATTCTCCCATAAAACTAAAGCAAGTAGCAGAGTGCATTAAAAAAAAAGAATTGTAGAATATGTTGTTTACAAGAAACACATTTGACAGAGAGAAATACAGAGTAAAGGTAAAATGTTGGAACAGAATTATTTTGCCTTTCTCAGCAATACAATGAACTAGGACTACTCTGAAGGAGTTAAGATAAAAAAATGCTATCCATAACCAAAAAAAAAAGAACTAATTATATCTGAATATAGACAGAAGCACACTCTTTTATGGAAATATTTTATAAACCTTTTAAATGTACCTTCTTAACGAAGAATAGGAGTAGGGAGGAAGAGAAAGAATCTAAAACTCAAATTTTTAAAAACTATGTAAAAAATGTCAAAAATAAAATATATATATATATATATAAAAGAAAACTAAGACATAATTTTATCTGAGATGGAGAAACATTAGCAATCTTTCCAATAAGATCAAGGATATAACAATGAGTAACACTGTCAAAAATACAATTCAATATTTTGACATTTCTAGTTATAATAATAAGATAAAAATGAGAGAATTAGCATAAGCAAAGAGGGGGAAAATGTCATTATGTGAAGCTGATATATTTTACTTAGATACAGATATTTAGATTACATAATTTTCACATGGAAAAAAATAAAATTTAATTGAAGCAAGTACTTCAGAAAACTAGTAGATTATAAAATAAACATGTGGAAATTAAGTCTTTGTGTGGATATATGGATATGTATCTCTATATCATTACCCAATCCTAATAAGAAAAGATATAAAAAGAAATTCTCCCCCCAAAACTACATAATATACAAAGTTTCTTGCAAATACTTTTATTTTTAAATAAAGGAAAACTCAAATAGATGGAGAGATAATTATTGCTCATTTTTAGGCCATACCAAATATGGCTAAAATTTTGCCTAAATTAGTTTGTTACTTGAATGTCCATAAATCAAATATTTCAAAGGATTTTTATAGATCTAGACAAAATCTTATACTCAATCAGGAGGAATAAAAAAAATCAAGAATATTGCAAGAAGTAATAGGAGGAAAATAAGATTGAATGTCATCAAGCAGTAGAATATTACAAATCATAGAATAAATTGATAATCACTAGAACAATTTGATTTTGGTTAAAATAAAAATAATGATCAATGGGACAGATTACTTAAATTCAGGAGAAATGACATAGCACAGCTTTGATAAATCAAAGGACACCAACATTGGGTATACTATGGGTAAGGATATCATTATATATATAAATTGTGGCGAAAACTGGAACACACCCCATTTACAGACACAGATGGGCAATGTCTTGATTTGTTTTGCCTGAATATGTATATTTATTAAAAGAGAGCAATTCTCCACTGTATAAGTATAGACATGGAAGCTGGGTTAATGTGAAAAAAATAGACATTAAAAAAGAACATCAATATTTAAAAAAATAAAAATAGACAAATAGCATAAATGCATTGGGAGTTTTCAAGAATGGCAATAAAATTGTAAAAGGAAGAAGAGGGTCTAAGGAATGGCGGAATGTGTTTAGGACAAAGAAAATTCCCCTTGATTGTTGGGTGCCCACAACTAGGCACTATTGGAGAGCATTAATTTATCTGGCAGTCTCAAGACATGTCCACATATTGATAATCAGTCTTTCTTAGGTAGCAGAGTAGGCTATGTGAGGAAAGATTACCCATTTCTGGGGAAACTGGGAACATCTATTGTAAATGTTTCTATGTTAGTTACTTGCCTTTTGTAGGCATTTATATGTTAGTAAATGAGACATCAAGTTTCTAACTCCATGTTCCCTCACTTAGTTCAGAAGCTTATAAGTAGATATCCTCAGGGATATATGAAATTTCTTTCTTGTAAATAGAAGTTATTGATTTTTCAAGATGAATGCTTTTGGACTTTCTAGAGGTTACTAAAAGTATCTAGGATATAGATTATAAAAAAAAAGAGGCAACATTTGGTTTACTAGTTTAGCTATGGTAGAAAATACTTAAAGTATTTTGTCACTATTCTTTGGCCCATTAATATGTTGTCATCAGATTTTTCACTGAGTTTAAACTCAGTAGAGAAAAAACAATATACAGAAAGAGGTTAACATAGTTTTGACTTCTGCAATATAGCAAGACCTTTAATATTCAGGCATTATATTTGCATTATAATGTGTAAGCACTATTGGGTTGTTACACTAGATAAGAATTAGTAATTCAGTGCCTGATTGTCAAATGTGACACACCAGACCAAAAGTTGTCCATAACATATATTGCTACCACCTGTGATCAGTAACATCAGTACTTTTTAGTAAGTATAAGTAATCATTGGTTAGCAATTATTAATAATTAGCCACATTACTAATAAATTATCGCTGTTATTTCTTCATTGCCAGTACTCTGGACTTCACATGGATAATCTTTTTTTTTAAATTAATACTTTTTATTTGCAAAACATGTGTATGGGTAATTCTTCAACATTAACCCTTACAGAGCTTTCTGTTACAAATTTTCCCCCCTACTCCCCACCCCTCCCCTAGATGGCAGGATATCCAATACATGTTAATTATGTTAAAATACCTAAGAAATCGAATATCTGTATACTTATTTCCACACATCATTTTTGTGCAGGAGAAATCTTATCTACAAGAAAGAATAATCAGATAAAGGAAATACAATACAAGCAAACATCAATAGAGAGTATGAAAATGATATATTGTGGTCCACATTTCACATCCCTCTATCTGGGTGTATATGGCTTTCTTCACTGAACAATTGGAACTGGTTAGAAGCATTTCATTGTTGAAGAGAATCATGTCCATCATAACTGATCCTCATATAGTATTGTTGTTGCCGCGAAAAAAGATCTCCTGGTTCTGCTCACTTCACTCAGCAACACTTCATGCAAGTCCCTCCAGGCCTCTCTGAAATCGTCCTGCTGGTCGTTTCTCACAGAAAAATAATATTCCATAACATTCATATACCATAATTTATTCAGCCATTCTCCAATTGATGGGCATCCATTCAGTTTCCAGTTTCTAGCCACTACAAAAAGAGCTGCCACAAACATTCTTGCACATGTGGGGCCCTTTCCTTCTTTTATGATTTCTTTGGGATATAAGCCCAATAGAAATACTGCTGGGTCAAAGGGTATGCACAGTTTGATAACTTTTTGAGCATAGCTCCAAATTGCTCTCCAGAATGGTTGGATCCGTTCACAGTTCCACCAACAATGCATCAGTGTCCCAGTCTTCCCACATCCCCTCCAACACCTGTCATTATCCTTTCCTCTCATTTTAGCTAATCTGACAGGTGTGTAGTGGTACCTCAGAGATGTCTTAATTTGCATTTCTTTGAACAATAGTGATTTGGAGCAACTTTTCATATGACTACAAATAGTTTTAATTTCATCCTCTGAAAATTGTCTGTTCATATCCTTTGACCATTTATTGATTGGAGAATGGCTTGAATTCTTATAAATATGAGGTAATTCTCTATATATCTTAGAGATGAGACCTTTATCAGAACCCTTAAATGTAAAGATGATTTCCCAATTTGATGCTTCCCTCCTAATCTTGTCTGCATTGATTTTGTTTGTACAGAAACTTTTTAACTTAATATAATCAAATTTATTTATCTGGTGTTCAATTAAGAGTTCCAGATCTCCTTTGGACATAAATTTATTCCATCTCCACAGGTCTGAGAGGTAAACTATCCTATGTTCCTCTAATTTGGTTATAATATCACTTTTTATATCTAGATCATGAACCCATTTAGATCTTATCTTGGTATGTAGTGTTAGATGTGGGTCCAGCCTTAATTTGTTCCACACTAGTTTCCAATTTTCCCAGCAGTTTTTGCTGAATAGTGAGTACTTATCCCAAAATCTGGGGTCTTTGGGTTTATCAAACACTAAATTGCTAACGTTATTACCTAGCTTGTCCTGATATCCTATCCTATGCTACTGATCGACTGCTCTATTTCTCAGCCTGTACCAAATGGTTTTGATGATCGCTGCTTTATAATATCGTTTTAGATCTGGTACAGCAAGGCCACCTTCATCTGTCTTTTTTTTCTTTAATTCCCTTGAAATTTTCTTCTTCCAAA
>JAJPUD010002776.1:38542-72030 GCA_023553655.1 Myrmecobius fasciatus
GAATTGTTGTCTTTTTTCCAATTCACCAATTTTGTTTTTCAGTTCACCATTTTTATTTTCCAGTGAATTGGTGATTTTTTCCAATTCACCAATTTTGTTTTTCAGTGAACTGTTTTCTTTTTCCAATTCACCAGTCCTATTTTCCAGTTTTTGATATTTCTGTTGCCCTGATCTCAATTTATTTCCCCATTCTTCTTCTAGCTCTCTTTTGAGATTCTTAATGCAATCATCCAGGTAAGCCTTCTGAAAGGGAGACCAACTTAAGTCTGCCTTTGTGGCTTCATCTGGGATTGTTTTCATAATGTCAGGATCTGGGGACTGTTCTATTTTTTCTCCGTAAAAGCTTTCTATGGTGAGAGCTCTCTTCTGCTTCTTGCTCATGATTTAAAGTTGGGATATTGGTCAAAAGCCGAGAAAACTGCAACAATTTATATTTGCCCTGGGGCAGTTTGCCGAGGTGACTTCCGGTCTGAGGCTGGTCGGGCTAGATTCGCACCAGGACCACGTTTTCAGCTGTTCTCATCCACCCCCTTCCAAAGGCAGATCTGCCAAAGCACCTGCCCGCAAGCAGAGCAAAGTGGCCCAGGCGTCTCCCAGGGGCTTCCTGGGTGCCCAAAATCCGCCCCTCTATCGCAGCCCTGACTTCCGCCCCGGCTGGAGTCCGATCGCGACCAGCGGCCGATTTCCCCTGAGGCTAACCTTCTCCGGAGTTCTTTCAAGGTAGATCTTTTATAGAAGTGCGTTGTAATCCAATGCTTGGCGAGGACCTCACTCGGAAACCAGTTTTAAGGCTTACTTTGTCTGGGTTGGGGGAATGTCGGAGGGAGTTCACAGAGAAAGCTGTCCGCAGTTCGCCATCTTCCTTTCTAATGTTTTTAATAGGAATGGGTGTTAGATTTTATCAAATGCTTTTTTTGCATCTGTTGAGATAATCATATGGATTTTTTTAGTTTGGTTATTAATATAATTGATTATGCTGATGGTTTTCCTGATATTGAACCAGCCCTGCATTCCTGGTATAAATCCTACTTGGTAATGATGTATTATCCTGGAGATAACTTTCTGTAATCTCGTTGCTAAAATCTTATTTAAAATTTTTTCATCAATATTCATTAGGGAAATGGGTCTATAGTTTTCTTTCTCTGTTTTCACCCTACCTGCTGTTTTGTGATATTTAAATATGTCCGGATTCGCTCCTATAAATGATGCTCTCAGACTCAAATGAAAATGAAAGTAAAATTTTAATTATAAAATGCACGGTATGGACAGTTTAGATTTACACAGACAACAAGATAAGACAATAATAACTAAAATTAAACCAATAATAATTGACATAGATAGAGGAAGAGAATACATCACCAATTCAAGGGAACCTCAAAACTCAGGTGGCTAGGAGCCCCGTTTCAGCCTTGGCAGCTTGAATGGGGAAAAGATTTTCCCAGGCGAAACATCCTTCCCACGGGTGAAGCCCGACAGGTTGCTAGGAATTGGGGCTTTTATTTCTTTTTTAGACAAAGAAGGCTTCAGGCCAAAATATGTTATGTTTGTGCCTTTTGGTATGTACTACATACATACGAAGGTACTATCTTTCTTACTACCATATCTTTGTTTGGTCTGTTCCAGACCCCTTAGCCTTGACATATTTGCATATGTTCAGGGCGGGAGCCACCCTCCTCTGAGCACAAGCAATTCCAGGAATGGCGAGTTCCTGGCCCCTCCTGCCAAGGGCATGTGGGGTTCATAGAACGGTCAAATAAGACTCAGGCCTGCTTTATTTGAATGAACTTATTTTTAAATAAGATTTTCCAAATTCTTATTCACCTGGTTTAACTATCAGCCCCATATCGGTCTCTTAGAATGAATTTGGTAGTATACTTTCTGTCCCTATTTTTTCAAATAGTTTGTATAGTATTGAAATTAATTTTTGTTTGAATGTTTGGTAGAATTCACATGTAAAATCATCTGGCCCTGGAGATTTTTTCTTAGGGAGTTGATTAAAAGCTTGTTCTACTTCTTTTTCTAAAATGGGACTTTTTAAATAATTTATTTCCTCTTCTGTTAACCTGGGCAATCTATGTTTTTGTAGATATTCCTCCATTTCATTTAGATTATCAAATTTATTGGCATAAAGTTGGGGAAAGTAACTCCTAATTATTACTCTAATTTCCTCTTCATTGGAGGAAAGTTCTCCCTTGTCATTTTTGAGACTAACAATTTGATTTTCCTCTTTCCTTTTTCTGATCAAATTAACTAAAGGCTTATCTATTTTGTTGGTTTTTTCATAAAACCAACTCTTAGTTTTATTTATTAATTCAATAGTTTTCTTATTTTCAATTTCATTAATCTCATCTTTTATTTTCAGAATTTCCAATTTGGTATTTAATTGAGGATTTTTAATTTGCTCTTTCTCTAGTTTTTTTAATTGTAAGCCCAGTTCATTGATCTTCTCTTTCTCTATTTTATGCAAATAAGCATCTAGAGATATAAAGTTACCCCTTATAACCGCTTTGGCTATATCCCACAAATTTTGGTATGTTGTCTCATTATTGCCATTCTCCTGGATGAAATTATCGATTGTGTCTATAATTTGCTCTTTCACCCATTCATTCTTCAGGATTAGATTATTTAATTTCCAATTAACTTTTGGTCTGTTTTCTGCTGGCCTTTTATTACATGTGAGTTTTATTGCATCATGATCTGAAAAGGATGCATTTACTATTTCTGCTTTTCTGCATTTGATTTTGAGGTTTTTATGCCCTAACACAAGATCAATTTTTTTATAAGTTCCATGAACCCCTGAGAAAAAAATATACTCCCTTCTATCGCCATTCAATTTCCTCCAGAGATGTATCATACCTAACTTTTCTAAAATTTTGTTTACCTCCCTAACTTCTTTCTTATTTATTTTTTGGTTTGATTTATCTAATTCTGAGAGAGCAAGGTTGAGATCTCCCACTAATATAGTTGTACTGTCTATTTCTCCTTGCATCTCTGTTAGCTTCTCCTCTAGGAATTTGGATGCTATACCACTTGGTGCATATAGGTTTAGTATTGATACTGCTTCATTGTCTATGGTACCCTTTAGTAAAATATAGTTTTCTTCCTTATCTCTTTTAATTAGATCTATTTTTGCTTTTATTTGATCTGAGATAACGATTGCTACCCCTGCCTTTCTTTGTTCACCTGAAGCATAGAAGATTCTGCTCCAGCCCTTTACCTTCACTCTGTATGTATCTCTATGTTTTAGATGTGTTTCTTGTAAACAACATATTGTAGGATTCTGGCTTTTAATCCAGTCCACTATCTGCTTCTGTTTTATGGGAAAGTTCATCCCATTCACATTCACAGTTAGAATAACTATATCTATATTTCCTGCCATCTTATTTACCCAAAGTTATATTTTTTCTCTTCCCTTTCCCCTTACTCCCTTCTCCCCTCCCCAGTACTTTATTTTTCATGACTACCTCCCTCCAACAGTCCTCCCCCTTTAGAATCCCTCCCTCCCCTTTACACCTTTCCCCTAATCCTTCTATTATTCTATCCCTTTCCTTTCCTCCTTTCCCTCCCACCTTCCCACAAGGAGGGTCAGGCCTTTCTTTGAAGCCAAATGTGTCTGATATACTCTCTTAGAGTCCAATCTAATTAGAGCAAGGTTTACACAATACTCATTGCCCTCCCTTCTTTCCCTCAATTATATTAGATCTTCTATGTCTCTTTATGAGATTTTGCCTTATTTTACCTCCTTTATTTTTACTTTATTTTGCCTCCCTCCCCCCTTTTTTTCAGTTTGGTATCTCTTCCACCTCTAATTTCTTTTCCATTATTATCAAAGAAAAATCAAATTATACCCCCATTCTTTAAGGATACCCATAGTAGAAATATAGTTCTCAAGAGTTCTTTCCTTTTTACCTTTCTATGCTTCTCTTGAGTTCTGTATTTGGAGGTCAAATTTTTTGTTCAGATCTGGTCTTTTCCTTAGAAATAGGTGAAATTCTCCTGTATCATTGAGCGACCATCTTCTTCCCTGGAAGATAATGCTCATTCTAGCTGGATAGCTTATGCTTGGCTGTAATCCAAGTTCTTTTACCTTTCAGAATATCTGATTCCAGGCCCTGCAATCTTTCAATGTGAAAGCTGACAGATCCTGTGTAATTCTAATAACAGTTCCTCGGAATTTGAATTGTTTCTTTCTAGCTGATTGCAATATCTTTTCCTTGGTGTGATAGTCCTGAAATTTGGCCACAATATTCCTTGGGGTTTTAATTTTGGGCTCTCTTTCAGAAGGTGATCGGTGAATTCTTTCAATGGTGATTTTGCCTTCTGATTCTAAAACATCAGGGCAATTTTCTTTCATGATTTCCTGGAAAATAGTGTCAAGTTTCTTTTTTTCATCGTGGCTTTCAGGGAGTCCAATAATCCTTAGATTGTCTCTCCTGGATCTGTTTTCCAAGTCAGTTGTTTTTCCTAGGAGATATTTCATATTTTCTTCTATTTTTTTTCATTTTTTTTGTTTTTGTTTGACTGATTCTTGAAGTCTTATTGAGTCATTTACTTCTATTTGTTCAATTTTAATTTTTAGAGTATTATTTCCTTCAGTTATCTTTTTTAGCTCCTTTTGTAACTGGCAAATTGCATTTTTTGGTTCATTACATTCTTTTTCCATTTTGCTAATTTTATTTTTCAGTGAATTGTTGTCATTTTCCAATTCACTAATTTTGTTTTTCAGTGAATTGTTATCTTTTTCCAATTCACTATTTTTATTTTCCAGTGAGTTGGTGACTTTTTCCAATTGACCAATCTTATTTTCCAGTTTTTCCCATCTCTGTTACAGGGCGATATTTCATTCTTGCACTGCTCTCAATTTATTTCCCCATTCTTCTTCTAGCTCTCTTTTGAGATTCTTTATGCAAACTTCCAGGTAAGCATTCTGAAAGGGAGACCTGCTTAAGTCCGCCTTTGTGACTTCATCTGGGATTGTTTTCAGAATCTCAGGATCTGGGGACTTCTCTACTTTGTCTCCATAAAAGCTGTCTATGGTGAGAGCTCTCTTCTTCCTGCTCATGGTTTTGAGCTGAGGTATCAGTCACCAGCAGGGAGTACTACTGCAGTTTCAATTTTCCCTGGGGCAGTTTGCTGAGTTGACTTCCAGTCTGAGGCTGGTTGGGGGTAGATCTGTACTAGGACCATGCTTTCAGCTGCTCTCAATCCACCCTTTACCAAAGGCAGATCTGCCAAAGCACCTGCCCGCAAGCAGAGCAAAGTGGCCCAAGCGTCTCCCAGGGACTTCCTGGCAGCCTAAAATCTGCTCCATCCCAGCCCCGGACTTGCACCCCGGCTACACACTGGCGTCTAAGCGCTGGGAGCTGCTTGATCCCCTGTCCATCTAAAACTGACCTTCGAAGTTCTTTCAAAGTAGATATTTGATTGAAGTGCGTTATACTCCAAGTGTTTGATGGAGCCCTCACTCCAGAACCAGTTCGGAGGCTCAATTTGTCTGGGTCTGAAGGAAGATCTCAGGAGCTCACAGAGAATGCTGTCTGCAGTTCGCCATCTTGGCTCTGCCCCCACATGGATAATCTTGATTGTTTACTGCTCCCCAGACCACCCATACCAGGGGAAAGAGTGACAAAATTTCCAGAAAATGGGTGTAGTGAATGCAGAGAAGCTACAGTAGCTATCTCTAGCCTGACATGCATACAGTTAACTCCACTGCAATCTCACATGGTTCACCATGGCAGTAGAAATATTTCTAGTGCATGGTGTAGTATATACACTAGGAAGCAACAAAGTGTGCCCAAAATAGCATGACAAAAATGCTTCTTCCAGAAACAGCAGATGGCAGTAATTATATCAGCTATGGTAAATTGCTGTCGGAGGAGTACACTTTCTTTCCTCTGCCTCCTACCTAACAGCTGATTGGGCAATAAGGTCCTACTTAGCGACAATTTAGCAGGTTATATTTCAATTCCACATCCCAGATTTGGAGGGCAAAAGATTGGCTGCATTTGTGGTTACTCTGCCTTTTCGACTGTGATTTTTGGAAATCAAACCAGTGGTGGATAAAATGAAATTGAAGTCAAAATCTCTGGGTTAGATTTCCACTTTAGGAATGATGGTATAATCAGGAAAAAAATATCTCTGGATCATAGATTTGGGGCTAGAATGGACCTTACAATGTCATCTAGTTAAATGTCCTCAAACTTATTCATTAATTCCTTCATTATTTATTCATTCATTTATAGGTGGATTGGGTTGGGGGAAAAAAATTGAAGTCTGATAAACTTATTTTATTTGTTCGAAGTCTCACAGGTGATATCAAATAAAGCTAGGATCTTATCTCATGTACTCCGTTTTTTTAAGTACAAGTTCTTTCTTTTCTGCAATTTCCTCTCAGTCGTACAACATTTCCACCTCTCATTTTGTCCTTCTCCAAATAACTACCCCTTCTCAGCTCTTGTGTAGGAAAGAGGAAAATCTTCATGATTTCTGCTTGTTCAAACCAGAAACTGAATGGATAAGTGTATCACCCATTCCCCTTTGGTCAATACACAGATGCGTGGTGTCCTTTGATTTGTGACAGTAGCCACTAATTCTACCTCTTAGCCAACAGTCACTGTGAAAACACATCCTGTTTCTGATTGCTATTTGTGGACAACATCTAAAGTTTGACCTTATGTGTGCCAAATCCTGTAGCAAGCTCTCTATTTTATTGTCCATCAATAAACTAGCTTGTGTGCTGCTGAGGGAGCAAAATTCAGTGTCAGATTGTTGCTGTTATGTAGCAACCCTTGCTATGAATGAGGGATGTGTAAAGTATTTTAGTTTTTTGGAAGAAATTTGGTGTTGAATGCCAATTGTTTTTTAACATAAGAATCGAAATCTAAATCTGTGCATTTGGATTGTGGTATTTATTTTATTTAAAACCTGGCATCCATAGATCTTTAAAATATCAGTGCACCAAATCTAAAGGTCTTTTAATTGATGGCAATAAATTACTGAATTTACTTCCAGAGGTATTGGTTTTACTTGTTCAGTCATTAATGACTCTTTCTGACTTCATTTGAGGTTTTTTTGGAAAAGATACTTGATTTGAGTTTGTCATTTTCTTATCCAACTTCTTTGACAGATGAGGAAACCAAGACAAATGGGATGAAGTAAGTTGCCCAAGATCACATAGCTAGTAAGTGTGAGACCAGATTTGAATTCAGACCCTGATGACTCTAAGGAAGGTACTCTCTTTTCTATACCACCTAGCTGTCATAGATCAAAAAAGGCCATTTCTGTTCATACTTATAATAGGCTTCTTGGAGTTAATTTAGAAAGAAATGATTAAAGATACTGATTTATCAGA
Source organism: Myrmecobius fasciatus (assembly GCA_023553655.1). Classification (NCBI taxonomy): domain Eukaryota; kingdom Metazoa; phylum Chordata; class Mammalia; order Dasyuromorphia; family Myrmecobiidae; genus Myrmecobius; species Myrmecobius fasciatus. Next base: position 45,894 of record JAJPUD010002776.1, read on the forward strand.
AATTCGGTGATTTATATAAATACTTATACAAATCTATACTGATTCAAAGAGAAGGAAAGGATCACATAGAACTTGATTTACATTCTTAGGAGGGAAATAACTTAGATTGATTTTGTACAGGTTATGATTGCTTGTCTGTGGTTAAATTTCAAAGGAAAAATATGTGTCCTCTAGCCATTCATTGAACTATATTAAGAACATAAACATAATCTAATTTGGATTTATTTCCCTGAAGCCAGGGTTACTCTTCTCTCTCTCTCTCTCTCTCTCTCTCTCTCTCTCTCTCTCTCTCTCTCTCTCTCTCTCTCTCTCTCTCTCTCTCTCTCTCTCTCTCTCTCCCTCTCTCTCCCTCTCCCCCACCTCCCCTTCCTCCCTCTCTCTCTCCCCTCTTCCCCCCCTCCCCTTCTGCCTGTCTGTCTCTTCTCTTTCTGTGTCTGACTCAATCTCTCAGTGATTGCTTACACATAACCGATATTACAGGAAAGATAATAATTAATAATTCAGTTGAATCGTTCAGAAAGAATTACCAAATCAGATTTGGAAGACTCTCCAGTCCACATTTCACTTTTAAAAGGATCCTAATTATAACAAACCTGACAAATGGTGGTCCAGCCTCTGCTGAAAGACTTCCATTGAATCTCAACCTTCTTTGAGGAAGATCTTTACCCTTTTAGACAGTTCTGTTAGGAAGTTATCCTTGTCATCGAGTTTAAGATTGCTTCTTTTATCCTAATTCTGCCAAATAAAACAATTCTAAAACCTTTTCCACATTACATATTTTCAAATATTTGAACACAGTCATCATGTTGACCCCATGACATCTTTTTCCAGGCTCAATATTTCTAATGCCTTCAACAGATCCAAATGTGACAATGACATAAGACAATTCTTCTTGCCAATCTCTGACAATCTCCAGCCTATTAATTTCCTCCTTAAACTTATGTATCTGCCAGATAAGATCCCATAAGAGCATGTTAAACTAATTCAGCTCAAACTTCCATTATTTTGGGGGGAGGAAACTTTCATATTACAGTGCCAAATTTGTTTTACTATGTTCTATAAAACTTGCACAGGGATGCAGTTGCTTTATGTAATTAGTAATGCTTGTTAGTAGTATCAACCATAATTTTCTGGAATTTTAGCACTAAAGCACTAAAGTCACATAATATCCTTACTATTCATGTGGAAGGGTTATTTCTGCTGCCTGTAGGAGAATTAATTTTTTTGTTCTCTAAATAGACTGACTACTATGGAAATGGAAATTACTAACTGGCTTTTATTTAAGGAATAAGGATTAACATTTAGATCTTACACTTATCCTTTCCACACTGGGGTAGTGGTGGTGGTGAGAGATACCCCCATAGGGATGGGGTTAGGAGTGAAGCATTCCCTATGATCTGGAAAGTCCATGTGAATTATTTTTGGCCCTCCCTTTGTACCAGAGAAGACATCTGATTTTTTTATTTTTCTTTTTTGGAGTGTTTACAGTACCCTATTGTAAAATTTGGGCTATGTATTTGGTCATAAGCTCTGTATTAATGACTGGTTTTCAGGTGTCATCTTTAGCTTCCAAAAAACTTCTGTTTAATTTCTTACACCAAACTGCAATATATTAAACCTTCAGTGGGGAGAGTCATGATGTAGAAGGGAAATATATATATTTAACTCTAAGAGACTAATTTATAAGCTCATAGGATCATAGATTTCCATGTAGGTTCAATCCTAGTCCAACACATTTATTTTACAATTTAAGGAATTAAAGTAAATTGATGTACTCAAGGCAGCCACTTCAATGTCTGAAATGGGATCCATGTCTGTGTCTTTCTCCAAGTTCAAGACCTCTCCACTATTCACTATACCGTATTGTCTCTCTAAGAAGTAGGAAGCCTTCCTTCTTCCTGCTTCTACTCATACTCGCTGGCATTTATTGTAAAAGAGGCTATCAGTTTCCAGACATAGACCAAATGTGCTTTATGATTTGGAAACAATATGATTTTCAAAATGCCTTGATATTTTTCTTTAAATCAAAGTTATTTATGCTTATGTAATATAGTATTTAAAAATCTCATTTATATAATCCAAACCTGAATTCTTTTTTAGTTTTAATCCCATAATCTAGTCTCAAATCTTGGTATTCTTGAGGGTAGAACTGATTACAATGAGGAAAACTTAGGTTTTAGTGCCTCAGATTACTAATATGACTTGGACAAGATACTTTAAAATTCTGATCCTTAATTTCCTCTTTTGTAAAATGGGGATAATAATAACATATAATAACATATAATAACTCAGATTATTGTCATTAATGTCAAGAGAAATAATGAATGTAAAGGGTTCTGAAAAGTTCTATAAGAATGAAAGTGCTGATCTCAGATGGGAGAGTGGGATTCCACAAATTAGTTTATTCAGGCAAACTTTAAGTGTTAATCTACTCTATGGTATTTCTAATAATTGGCTATCAAGTCTCTTGAAGACCATCAATGATGGCAAGGCCATTTCCCATTAATTTAGCCATACTTGCAGGAATATTGCTCAAACTTGGAACATCCTAATTATTCAGAAGACTTTGCATTTATTAAGCTAAAATTGGACTTGTTTTCATTGGGACAAAGCAGAAACATCAGTTTTGTATCCTATCCCAAAGAGTACCCAGGAGTAAATGATATATTGATTTGGTTTTTAATTATATTCCATGTAAAGTCTGACCTTTATCCTTTCTATTTGTAAGGAAAATAAAAATTTTCATTTTACAGTATTTTATTTTAATTGTAGGAAGCATGACTTCAGCCACTTCACCTATCATTTTGAAATGGGACCCCAAAAGTTTGGAAATAAGGACATTGACAGTGGAGAGACTACTAGAACCTCTTGTTACACAGGTAAGAAAGTTTTCTTTTATGTTCATATGGTTCATATGGAAATCTTACAAAAAGAGAAACTGACTGCCCTATCATTTTTGTTTAATATCTAGCTATTCATTGAACATTTTTTAAAATTATGAGTTCAGATTGTATTTTGCAAGTCTGCTTGTTCAACTTCTTAGCCAACTATGATTTAAAATTCTTGTTTTTGAAAGTCACCCAAATAAAAACTTATAATTTGTGAGAAAAATTGATAGGATAATTGAGAAGTGCTACTGGTGAACCTCATTTGCAATTCTTAAATCAAAGGCTATAAAAAAGATTTCTACTTAACTTTTAAATGCAAATACATGGCTACAAACAGTGATTATAAGCTCAACCTTATCTCTTGAATTTCCCTTCAGTTGACAATGTTCATCTTATTGAAATTTAAACTATCTCATTTCAATATTATCACACTTTGCCATATTTCATCATGATGACTGTCACCAGAAAAAAAATAACTTTGAAATGTTTCAGTTTGCAGAACTCATTTTACATGATATTTTGTTAGGGAAATATATTTTTCTCATGGGAATTGTCCAATGCCTGGGATGGGGTGGAAGGTCCTAGTAATTCCCAAATAGTGAGAATTAAAGTATTTGAATTTGTAACATATTAAAAGAAACAGTTTTTTACACAATGCATAAGATTTACATCAGCAATACTGTATATTATTGTTGACTACAGTTCTGTGGATTTTCATAACAGCTTGTGTTTTATCATTATTTACATTTTACTTATAAAAAAGTTCTTTTGATAAATCTCCTACTCCTGAAGCATTTGAGTCCTGGAAACATGAGGATACTTTCAATCTCTCACACTTGATTCTCACCTTAGGAGTTCTACTCCTATCAATTACTGGAATTATAAATGGTGATAGAAAAATCTACAAGCTTCTTTTCATTCTTTGTCTCCATCAGGAATCATCTGTAATGTCAGAAACTGTTCATATTTGTGAAAGATCAAACAGGAGTTTTTACCTTGCCATAACTTGAGGCCCAAGCTTCTTTTTATTCATTTATATTGATGTCTGCCCTCAGTTTTCTAGGAAGGACCTGGAAATGCAAGTTGTCTGAAGAAAACAATGAACATGGTGGGAACTTATCAGACAAAATAAATTTTAAAAAGATATACAGTGAAGGTGGAGGTAAAACCAGGCAGTGGAAGATGAATAGGAATATGGTAATATTAGAAATGATAATTATCAAAATGTGTTGAGGTTGGTGAGTAATGGAGATAATGAAGAATGATTGTTAGTATTTTTAAAGCTATCTATGGACCGAGGAGGATCAGAGAAGAGGTAACGCTACTTTTTAGAAAGAAGGCAAAACAGAAATAGCCTTTAATTCTCAATATCACTTTTCCTGAGTTTAAGAATGTCCCATTAATTCAGGTAAACCTACATGATATTGTAAAGTGACAATCCCAAAATCCTATTGTTGTGAATTATAGCTTCATCCTAATCAGGGTGTCTTAAATAACTGGAAGTGATGATATTCAAATGTTTTCCATCTAACTATGAGAATGTAAAAAAATTAAATGAATGAGAAGAAACAGAAAAAGAATGATGGCAAGATGAGACCTAAATAAAGAATGAAAACAATCTATTTGTCATTGCTTTTGTTGAGATGTATTTGTTTAAATGTAAATTGTACAGTGCAAACTTAATTGATGGTTTTGATGTTAAATATTAAGTTACAATTTTAAAAAAAGAAAGAAAGAAAATGGACTCAATCAAAAGTTTTTCTTCTTGTTTCTTTGTCAAAGACAATAACTTTTTTGCTGGATATGACAGGAAAAAAGGCTAACCTAGATTTGATACCAGGAAAGTGCAGTAAGGTTACAAAGTGCTTAGATCCTTGGGTCTGGAGTTATAAAAGTCTGAATTCAGGTCTATATTCTGATACTTACTGTGTGACTCTGGACAAATCACTTAAACCTGTGTGTATCAGTTCCTTGTCTGGAGAAGGAAATGGCAAAGTACTCCAATATCTTTGCCAAGAAAACTCAAAATGGGGTCAGGAAGAATCAGCCATGACTAAAACAACTTAACAATTGCTCTTGATCAATTAAGGTCATAAATCAAAGAACTGATATAAAAGGAATGTTAAAGATCCTCCTTCCCCAAATTCTTAATTTCATGCCAGTCTTGCAAGTTTATCCATCATTCCAACAAATACTACAGATAGTGCAAAGTCAGTGGACTTGGCACCTAGTCCGCATTCTAAATGTACTTTTACCTAAAGGACTATATCACATAGAAGCAAGCACTCACATGGAAGTCAGAAGAAGTGGTACAAGGACATTCTCAAGATCTCTCTGAAGAATTTTACTGTTAATGGGAGATATAGGAATCATTCCAGGATCATCCAAAATGGCTTGGCCATATCAAAGAAGGTATTGTGCTGTATGAATTGCAGTAGCACTGAGGAAACCTATGATGTAGAAATCTAAAGATGTTTTCATCCCCAAATTAAATTGAGACTCTTTGTGTCAGACCTTCTGAGCTCATATTGCACTGATCAGTCATGGTAGATCCTTTTTTTATTTATTAAAACTTTTTATTTGAAAAACATATTTATGGGTAATTCTTCAACATTAACCCTAAGAAAACTTTCCGTTACAAATTTTCCCCCCTACACCCCACCCCTCTCCTAGATGGCAGGAAATCCACTACATGTTAATTATGTTTACAAATCAAATATATGTATACATATTTCAACACATCATTTTTTTATTAAAGCTTTTTATTTGTATAACATATGTATGGGTAGTTCCCCAACAATGATCTTTACAAAGCTTTCCATTACAAATTTTACCCCCAGTCCCCTCCCCTCTCCTAGATGGCAGGAAGTCCACTACATGTTAATAATGTTGAAATGCTTGAGAAGTTATGCAAGAAAAATCCTATCTACAAGAAAAAAAGAATCAGAGAAAGGCAACACAATGCAAGCAAAACACATCATTTTTGTGCAAGAAAAAATGTATCTACAAGAAAAAAATCAGAGGAAGGAAACACAATGCAAGCAAACATCAATAGAGAGCATGAAAATGTTATGTTGTGGTCCACATTTCACATCCCTCTCTCTGGGTGTATATGGCTTTCTTCACTGAACAATTGGAGCTGATTTGAAACATTTCATTGTTGAAAAGAGCCATGTCCATCAGAATTGATCATCATATAGTATCGTTGTTGCCGTATATAATGATCTCCTGGTTCTGCTCGTTTCGCTCAGCATCAGTTCATGCAAGTCTCTCCAGGCCTCTTTGAAATCATCCATCTGGTCGTTTCTTATAGAACAATAATATTCCATAACATTCATATACCATAATTTGTTCAGCCATTCTCCAATTGATGGGCATCCATTCATTTTCCAATTTCTAGCCACTACAAAAAGGGCTGAACATGTGGGGCCCTTTCCTTCCTTTATGATTTCTTTCGTATGATAGATCCTTTTGCACCTTTACCCCTAAATCGTGATATCTGCGGTCCTCTTTGACAAAGAAGGAGGAACAACAAATAACATCAAATTCATGTTCAACCCTAGGCTCCCTTTTCAGTTTTTTTTTTTCCCCATCAGCAAATAAGCTCCTTGAAGTTAGGGGTGTTTTATTTGTATATTTTCAACTTGCTTATTTCCCTGTATTTAGCATAATTTCCTGGTTCAAGTAAGTGCTTTAAAATGTTCTAGTATAATTCTTTCATTTTACAGATGAGGACATTGAGGCATTGAGGGCTTGAAGGGATTTGTCCAAAGTTACAAAGGTACTAAATACCTGAGTACTATTTGAAGTCATCCTTCAAGTTCAGAGCACCATTTTTAATCATCACACAAATCCTTTGTTACTAAAAAAAAAAGTAAAAGTTCTTTTTAGAAACATTATTTGTAATATTTCAAGTTAAAGACTCTATGAACTCCATGAGAGAGGTGCTTACTGAACAAGTCCAGTTCAGTTATTGTTCAGTCCTCATGTAGTCTCTGAATATTTGTTACATCATTTGGGTTTTTCTTCACAAAGCCATTTCCTTTCTCGCCTCATTTTACAGATGAGGAACTAAAGCAAATTAGGTGAAATGACTTTGTCCAAGGTCACCCAGCCATTAAATGCCTGAGGTCAGATTTGAACTCAAGAATGAGTGTTCCTGACACACCACTGGGCCAATGCAGATTTATTCATGCAGAAGGGCATATATTGCCTTCTGTTCAAAAAAGTGAAGCAGAAAGAATCTGTTATTTTAATTTCGAGAAAACAATTAGAGCAGATTATTAAAGAGAGATTTAATCAATAAAAAGAAAAAGAAAAAGTTATCATCAAGAATCAGAAAGACTTTATCAAAATCTATTCATGAAAAATCAACTAACATTTCTCTTTGAACAGGAATCTTGAAATGGTAGATTAAGGAAATTTTGTAGGCATCATTTATTTCAATGTTAGGCCAACAAGTATGCTTGTAGGGAAAAAATGAAGAAATGCAGACTAAACAATAATGCCTAAAGAACAACTTAGAATTGGTTAAATGGCAAGACTGTAAGAGTTTGTCATTTTCAGTTTGGCATGGGTGTCATTAATCATTTAAATCACTGACTTGGATAAAAGCAGAAGTGATTTACAGTTATTATTTTTAGTATTTTTACTATTAGATTTACAAATGGCACGAGCTGATAGAAATGGTTAATATACCAGATGAGAGGATCAGCATGTAAAAATGTTTTTAGACTATGCGTTGTGTCATATTCAAATATTCAAAAGTCAAAATTCAAAAATGAATTTAGTAGGAGGAACTATATTTTTGGATTTTTAAGTCGGTTTCCTAAGTACAAAAATGGTAGAGCCATGATTAGACCAGTGAGAGAAGAGGGTGTTAGCTGACAGAAGAGTAGTCAGTATGATTTAGTTGTATGCTATCATAGCCAAAAATATGAATATGATCTTGGCTTCATTAAACAAGACAGATTTAGAAGGAAAACAAGGATGGTCCCAATGTATTCTTTCCTGATCACAAAACATTGAGAGCATTATGTTTAATAGCCTTTGGAGTTGCCAAAGGAGCAAAATCAGGATTGCGAAGGACATTGATTCTATATTATATGAGGATCAGTTGAGGAAATTGGAGATATTTTGTTAAAAGAAAAGATTCAGAGGCAAAGAAAGTGATAACTGTCTTCAAGTATTTGTAGGATTATCATGAGGGAAAGACTCTTGGCTCGACATTAGACAATAGAAAATAAAGTCCTTGAATCTGAGATCTGGCTCACTTTTGTATTTGTCTCCTTTATGCCTGCAGTGCACCAGGCACTTAAGAAATGCTTACTGATTGAATAACTTCTTTGATTCCAGTGTACAAAAGTAAGGCCAGTAGATAGAGGTTCTACAAGGGTGAATACTTTCTAATGATGGTTATTCACAAAATGGAATTGGCTGCCTTTGTGGAACTTATAGGTTTCTGCTCAGAGGAGTACATTAAGCCAGAGATAAAAACTTGAATATATTATAGTGAGATTCTTTTATGGTATAAATTCAAGTTGATGACTTTTGGAATCCAATTCAGTTCTCAAATTTTGAGATTCTGTCAATGTGACTGAATACCTAGCTTAAACTTTTAAAATTATATCTTATAAGAGCTATTATATTATATTATAAGAGTACTGTCCTCAGATATTTTATCTCTCTTTTTAGTTAGATAAATTTTAGCAATATTATCACCGTTCTTTTATCACCTAAGTTAAAGAATTAAGACATATAAGCCAAAATCATTTTCTAAGAGCCTAAGACACATTTATGGACACTATTGTTATGATTTCCATTCATAGTTTAGTGCAAAGCTTCTTAAACTGTGGGTTATGACCCTAAATGATCATGTAATTGAATGTGATAGATCAAAAAATTAAGATTTATTATCAATAAGTATTTGAATTGTATGCCTATTTTTATATACCTATGTATTCAGGTGTCACATAAAATTTCTCAAGTGAAAAGGGCCATAAGTGGTGCAAGTTTAAGAATCTCTGGGCTTGTCTACTGTGTCAGTTTGAGTCTGTCAGGTAAATATAATGCTTTAGCACCCCTTTCCCTCAAAGAAAGTACTATACATTACATATTACACTTTCTATAATTAGGCAGTAAGCTGATGAGCCTGACTTTGTATCTTAGCTCTAGCAAAAACTGTGACTTTAATGGGATACCTGTAGAAGGAATCAGTCAGTGTACTTTCATTACTTTCTGAAGACATCAGTCAGCAAGCATCTCCCTACTATATCCCAAGTACCCTGTCAGGTGCTGGGGATACAAAAAAGGCAAAAAAAAAAGGCAAAACAAATAGATTTTATATTTGCAAAATTTATAGTCCAATACCTTAGCTTAAAGAAATGATGTAGATATCTATATCTATCTTTATATCTATATGTGGATAAATATGATGATAAAGGAGACCTTAAATGTTTGGGGTTGCAGACCAGTGTCATGAGGTGTCTCAAAAGAATTTGCAAACTTGAACATATCTCCAAATCAAGGGGCAAAAATTCTTATAATTGTAATAGCCATTGAAGTGGGCTCAGTTCCTAAAGAATTTCACAGAGAACAAGAAGATAAATTTATAGGACAAAATTCAAGAGACCAGAGTTCATGTTACTTATTTTCTAATTTTATGACTTACAGGTAGGTTTGAGGGATAGTCTTTTTATTATGGTTTCAGGAACTTAGTTACCACTGACCAAGAGATTGTCTATCTGACAGTCAGCAATATTTATAGGATTATTCTTGTTCCTAAGACCAGGAATCTTTAGAATCATTGATAGATTGTTAGAACAAGAGCATTTTTAAGGTCAGGGGACCTTAGGATTACTGCTATATCTTCCCTAAAATTTAGAGGAAGAAATATATAACTATATTATTATATTGCTAATGTCAGAAAACTTTAGAATCATTGACAGATAGATTGTTAGAACAATAGCATGCCAAGGTCAGGGGACCTCAGAATTTCTGCTGTATTTCCCCTAGAAACTGTACCCCATGAATAGTTGGAAAAAACTTTTCCATATGTTGATACTGTCTATAAAACAGCATTCAGTCATTTTCAGTTGTGTTCAAGGCTTTGTGTTCCCATTTGGGGTTTTCTTGGCAGAGATACTGCGATGATTTGCCATTTCCTTCTCCAGCGCATTATACAGATGATGAATCTGAGGCAAATAGGTAGATGTGGGTTTGCCTAGCTAGTAAGTCTTTGAGGCCAGATTTGAACTTTAGAAGATGAGTTTTTCTGACTCCTGGTGCAACCACTTAACTTTCCTTCCTATAAAATATTCAAGCATCTATTATCATGCTTCAAGCATTCCTCCCATGTTCATTGGAATGAGATCTTAGCAGAAAGTCTGACATGGCAATCGGACCTCAGAAGACCAATTAATAAAAAGAAAGCCCAGAGATTTTCATACGGAATTGAGGATCTTAATAAATAGTTTAGCATGTAGCACTGAGAATAAAAGCTATTTCAAAGCTTCCGTTATAGAGGGCTGGGAAAGAAACAGAGACTTTAGAAATTCAAAAAAGTCAAAAGAACTTCCCCCAAAATACTCAGGCCCAGCGGCTTTGCTGCCTTTCCCTAGAGAGAATGACAAAGGATGGAGGGAGAACAAGGAGGCAAGAAATTTTGAGAACACGTTTACTGTAATAAGACAAATCACATTACGATTTAATGCTAATAAATATTTTAAATCGCCAACACAAGTTTAGCTGTTAATTTTATTTTAATAGAAAATGAGGCCTGAAAGTGTTTATCTTGCAGTGCTGCTCCTTGAGAGATTCCTCTGGGAAAAGTTATGATATGGAGGTCGCTGCCATGTAAATTAAAAGAAATTATTCTTGGAAAATTTTGTCTGTTTTGAGAAAGATGTACTTGCTTAGAATATATGGCCTGGGAGCAATCAGCTGGTGTTTTTAGATTCAGTGTGTGTTTGGCTAGAGCCTAGCCCTTCCCTGGAGGTTGGAGTTTTGTCTTTATTAAATCCAAGGCTTATTTTTTAAAGTATTTCCTTTTGGAAAGAAAAAAGAAAACTGCCTGTTTTGTCTAGAACATATTTAAAAATTTTATTGATGAGTCATTTCTGACTCTTCATGACCTTATTTAGGGTTTTCCTACAAAAATACAAAAGTGGTTTTCTCTTTAACTTCTCCAACTCCTTTTATCAATAAAGAAACTGGGGTAGCTAGAGTTAAGTGACTTGCCTAGGGTCATACATCTTGTGTCTGAGGATGGATTTGAATTCAGGTCTTCTGACCACAAACCTATCCAATGTGCCACCTATTAATTTGCTATATAAAAAATAACCTAATCAGTCCCAGTATTGAAAGCAATGTGAGCCCTATTTAAACCCTTTGAAAACTATTTTTTTTGTTTCTTTTGATTGTATCCTGCATATTATATTAGCTTATAACAGAATGCAAGTTTCTAAGGGTAAGGATCATTTTTGTTTTGGTTTTTGTTACTCCTGTTCTGAATACAGTTTTTTGCACTGTTGTGGAGTTTTGTAGGAAAATTCCTGGAAAAACTACTCCCATGTATACAAACGAACAACCGTTTGTACTTGTATTTTGAAAGAACTGTTAGAGGTACTGGAGAGTTCAGAAATTTCCCCAACCAGGTGGTCAAAATATGTTAGAAGGATTTAGAACCAAATCTTCCAGAGGGTACCTATTTTTACCCGGGCTGCCCTATGTACATAGCAGGCATTTGATATATTTTTAGATTTAATTTAATTGTTTGCTGTCTTAGGCTTTCAGTGCTATCAATTAAAAAAAAACATTTTTAAGCACCTAATCTGCATCAAGCACTGCATTAATCATTGGTGATTTCCCTCAATATCTCAAACATTTTCAATTGACCTCTCTTTTTAAAAATCTGAGCTTAGAAATTTGTGGAATATTAAGACATAATCAATGATTATGGATGGGCAGCTAGAGAGTGCATTGGAGAGGGCACCAAGCCTAGAATTAGAAAGACCTGAATTTAAGTCCAGTTTCAGATATTTACTGCTTGTGTGACCCTAGATAATAAGTCACTTAACCTATTTACCTCAGTTTCCTCATTTGTAAAATGAGCAGAAGAAAGTGACAAATCACCCAGAATCTGCAAAAATCAAACAACCCCCCACCCACTGAATTGGGTCACAAACAGTCAGATACCACTGAAACTTTTGTTCCTAACAATTAGAACATGCCTGGAACAATGGAAGTACTTGATGTTCTTATCTATTTATTCATGTATCTGTCATCTATCCATTTATGCATCTATTCATCTATCTATCAATTTGCCTGTCTAATTATCTATTTATCTGTTTCTATCCATCTGTCTAACTAGTTATCTATTGTTTATTAATAATAGTTTGCATTTGCACTATAAAAATATGATAAATTTTTGGTTGTAATCCATAATTGCCAGGGCATTGTCTCTATTAAAAATTAATAGGTGCTTAAGTGAATTTCAAGAAGTAAGTTTTTACTTTGGTATATTTGCATATAATTTCCTTAATTTATTATACTTTTAAGTTTGATTATATTGCTTATTGTTGTAAAGAGTATAAAATTTGAATTTAACATGGCACCAATACCTTGGCTTCCTATTCTCTGAATAAGCAAGAAAAAATATCCCTCATCCCCATCACATACACACAGTTGGAGCATATTATTATAAATCAAGGCATATTTACATGTTATAGTTTTATTTATTGCTTAAATCTATCATCTATCTGGAATTATAGGTGGCACAAGATGAAAGCTTAAATCCATTTCCTTACCTCCTTATTTGTTTTCTATTGTTTTTTCAATCCTATCCTTCATACATATTTGATTGGTTATAATTATTTCATTAATCAATTTCTTTCCTTCTTTTTTGGGAGGTTGACTATAAACCAATTTACAGTAGATTTTCTAGCCTGAATGTATAAGACCACCTATAGCAATCTTGTTTTTTACTTTGTGTTCTCCTTAGATATTTGTCTTTTTCTGAACTCATATAAATGACATTTTGTAAGAAGAAAATTAATGATTGGAAATTTATATTGGAACTATTGAATTTTAGAGGTTCCTTCCACTTATCCCCTAGTTCTTTATTTTCCCTCTTGTATCTGGGCATATTTTTAAAAATCACTGTTTAAATCTTACTTCTCCACCCAAGTATAAGCTTGTTTAAAAGATTAAGATCAATAATCTTCCAGATAGAAGATGAGAAGACATTTCAGGAAATATTTCTCTTTTGATATGTGGCCAAAGTACATACTCAAAATGTTACAGTTTTCCAAATTTAGAAAAAACTGATATGAATAAATTTGAAATTACCAGAGCAATTAAAAGTTCATTTGCATTACAAAACAAAACTTTGTTGTCTATATTTAATTTTGATTAATAATCTAGAAGAGCACATTAATCTGTTTTCCATTAGAAAAAGTACTTCCTGATTGATTTTGTATGTATGTAGGATGTGTGTGTCTCCTCATGTGTGTGTGTGTATGTGTGTGTTCATGTACAAACATCCACACACGTACAAAACCCTTAGGGAAGACAGATTCCATTTTTATAGGTCATAGATTCTCAATTTCAAAGAGTGATGTTTCAGCAGTTCTTCCATGAAAGCCACTGACCTTCATACTTTCTTCTGAAACACAGACCACTACATGGGGACTCTAGAAGGTCATCTCAAAGTTGTGAAGGTCCCTAATGTTGGAATACAAATGGCTTAGATTTTTCTTTTTTTGCAAATTGACCATGCTAAGAATAGCTCATCTCCAGAGAATTGGCCTCCTATTGATGGTGGGGTTTTTTGTATAGATTACAACTGAGGAAGTTCTATAAGGAGACAGTATGCTTAGTTCTGTAATACTGAAAGAATCCAGTGAAATAATAAAATTTTTAAAATAACATTTATGTAGCACATTCAGATTTGCAAAGAGTTTAATATGTATCAGCTTCTTTGTTTTAAGAAACAATCCTGTAAGATAGGTTCTATTACCATCTTTTTTATTTTATAGACAAGTAACCGGAGATTGAAAAATATTAAGTGGAGGCAGCTAGGTTGCACAGTGGATAGAGCACCAGCCCTGAAGTCAGGAGGACTTGAGTCCAAATGTGATCTCACACACTTAACATTGCCTGGCTGTGTGACCCTGGGCAAGTCACTTAACCCTAATTGCCTCAGCAAAAAACAAACAAATAAACAAGAACCAAAAAAACAAACAAACAAACAAAAAACATATTAAGTGACTTGGCTAAGGTCCACTGAAGAACTTTTGAATCTCAAGTGTAAAGTCAACAATGATTTATACTTATTTAAGAAATCTAATTTAAGGAAAGATGGGAACTTGGAGTAGGCAGAGTGTTTAAAGGAAGGGGGATTGGCTAGACCAGAAGAGTAGGTTCAGTTTCCAGCTGTGCTGCATCTTACCTATGACCTTGTCATTTAACTTCTTAAAACTCAGTTTCTTCATTTACAAAAGGAGGGTTTTGGATCAGGTCATAAATTTTAATGTAGGAAAGCCATTTGCAAATATCTTTATGGCAGTGTGTCCAACAAGTAGTCCAGTGAGACTCCTTTGCTTTCTCCGGCACCCTATTCTATTTTTGGATCAGTGCAATAATAGCAAATAGTTTTGTTAAAATAAAACTTAAATTTTCTTTTCTATTCATTCTTCTAGTTCTTCCCATTGGGGTCATACAGAAAAAATCTTCTGCATTATGGTCCTTCAGTTTTTTTAAGAGACATATTTTCCCTCTCTCCTCCAATCATATTTTCTCTTTTCTGAACTGAACATCCTATTCCTTTAACTGATCATCCAATGGCCTAATGTCTAAGTTCTTCAGCCTCTTGGTTTCCTGGCTGTATTCATTCTTTATTTTATCAGTGCTATTTTTTCAAATATTAGAATTAGCATTGAATATAATTGTCCACATATGATTTGAGTATGATTTGTTATTACCTGGATACTGTGCATTTTCTTTTGAGGGGTATGGTGAACACAGGAGGCTAATGTTTTCCTCTTTTTTATTAATCTCAAACTTTCATTCTACTACAATTCCTGGATTTTTTTTTCAGCCCAATTGATGTTTCTACATGTATTACCACCCTGTATATGTATAGTTCACATTTTAAAACTTAAGTATAAGATCTTACTTTTACCCCTATTAGTTTTCATCTCATGAAATGTGTCCCAGTGGTCTAGTTGATTAAGATATTTTTAGATTCTGTTTTCCAATTTATTAGCCATCCCCATTTTAGAGAGATCTAACATATCTTATGACTCAAAGTCATATAGTCATATGAAAAGATATGAAGATTTACAATATAAATTATTAAACTCTTGAGATAAATGATACAGATAAAGTACCGAAAAGGGAACCAGCATAAATATAACACGTTAAACACGACTATTTAGGAGAATAGCCATCTGTGCTATTTTAGAACAATAATACACTCTCAAAGAAATAAACTATTTATATTTTCTGTTACATTCAAGCAATAGATTTTTACATAGTGCTGCATTTCCTACCACTCTTCTTTTGTCCTGGCTATCCCTCTCTCCAGGAGAAATTCACTTTTTCCAGTGTTTAGTTTATATGATGTCTTCTTTATGAAGTCTTTCCTCTTCTCACCTAGAAATCAATTTAGACACCTTTTTATCTACTACATATATAAATAGTATCTAATTGTTGTCATTTCTCCTTCCACATGTTCCTTTACATCCCTTCTGCCTAGTCACTTCCCTTATTATATTTCTACTAAATTCAAACAGTTGTACCATATTTGATCTTTCTACTTCACACCTTTCCTTACTTTAATCCATCATCTATTGTTTTTCTTGTATTGTTCAGTCATTTTTCCCTCATATTTCTTTGTGACCTTATTTGGGATTTTCTGAGCAGAGATATGGAAGTGATTTTCCATTTCCTTCTCCAGCTCATTTTACACATTGGAAAGTCAGACAGAAAGAGTTAAGTGAGTGTCACACAGTAAGTGTCTGAGGCCAGATTTGAACTAATATAGATGAGTTTTCTGCAATTACAGTCAGTTTGCTTATCAGTAAAATGTACAATACATATAGTATTTATCTCACAGTTCCAGTATCAAGATTGAATAAAATATAATTAAAGTAGTATGTAAACTTTAATATGCTATATTGAAGTTTCCTATTGTAAGTTTATACACACTATTCCTCCTTATTCAGCTTCTCACATTTTTATTATTAAAATATTTTAACAAAGAGAGGAAATTATGGTAATAAATTCAGCCAATTTGCTCTGTAGTGGAAGTGATCCTTAAGTTTTTTGAATAAAATTGTGTGTGCCAAAATTTGAAGGATTCATGTTTTTCCTTTTTTAATATTTGCCTGTATTGACTTGCTTAATGATGAGAATTCAACTCATTTATAAATTCAAATGAATAATTATTTAACAATAAAAGATGGAATTAAATAATATTTAACTTCTGTTCAATATCTGGCATCTTGGTACAGAGGAAAGAGCACTGTTTTGGAATCAGAAGGTGCAGGTTTAAATTCCCCTTCTGATCCTTGTGACTTTTGTGCACTTAACCTCCTGGGCCATCAATTCTCTCATCTGTAAAATGAGGAGATTGGAACAGATAGTCTCTAAGGTCATATCCAACCATCTATCTATAATCCTGTTTCGTGCCACTTTTATGGCACTCAAATGCCCAGGATTGAGTTCCATTATTCAAGCAGATTTCTTTCAATTTAAAATCTTTATTTTAATAACTTCACTATGACTCTCCAAAACCTTTAGAAGTGATAGATAAGAAAATATGATTGAAAAAAGAGTTAAGGAAATAGAAATCTTAGCTACCTTGAAGTTTCTCTAAAGACTAACTTAGTTTTCCAAAGTATTACTGTATAGCACCTTCTCTAGTCTGGGTAGGTTCGGTCCCCAGAGGGAACGAAATCCTCTTCCACTTTGGATTTTAAGATTCTGAGGCATTGGGGTTTCCAATCTTGTAGTATCAAGTCCTTCACTTATGTGTTTCCCATTACGTCAATCATTTGGATACCATAAATATTTAACAAAAGATGTCCTAAGAAGCTACAGGAAGTAGAGTTACAAAAACAGTCTCCCCAAACTAGAGGCTCCCTTTTCTACTCACAATCACAGGATCTCTGGAAAGAACGTTCTTGAACTTAATGTATGATTATAGGGAGGCACATTTGTAGAAAGAACATGTGTCCAACATTTTACAACTCTGATTCTTTGTCCCAAATTCCTTTTTACTCTTGTGAAGTCCTCATGAAGGTCATTGAAGATCATGAAGTATTTGTCTTCTGCCTTCAGCAATCAATAAAATCTTAAAATCTCTGCAGGAACTTTTCTTTGTATGAAGGTTCATAATTCTTAACCATTGTTTGGCAGTTATCAGTATTCATCTATAGAAACTTCTATCATTGGATACCATGACTGGTTGGTGGCCACATCTCTGACTTCTAGTCAAATGGAACTTGTCTCATGGCCTTTCTCATTTCAGAATGTTCATTTACCTAAAAGCTGGAAAAATAAATACAAGAGAAACAATGGCATTAGGTATTCATAGACACATAACACATACTTCCACAGATCTAACTTGAATCCTACCTTAGCTACTTTCAAGTTATATGACCCTGAGCAAATCACTTGACATCTCTAAGTTTCAATTTCTTCATGTGTAAAATGAGGACAATAATAATACCTACTTCCCTGGATTATTTTAAGGATCAAACGAGAAAATTTATATAAAATATCTGGGAACCTTAAAGCTGACAACTATCCCTATTGTATAGGGATAGTTTCAACTTATCACCTCTGAGTTATTCTTCTGCTTCTTCAACCAATTGAAAGACTTTTTACCATCAAATAGTACAGAATTATCAGTGAAACAATCTTTCAAAGTTTCATATTATAGATGGAGACCAAGGAAGCTATATTTGCACATGCTCTGTAGAACCTGCCAGGAAAAGCAAATCCAACCCTCCTCTAAATACTTGGCCTTCACTGATTAGTACTTAATCATAAATTTGCACATTCACTTCAGGGCACTTGATCTATTTCTAGATATGCAACTTTTAGCTGCCTATGTTTTACCCTGGCTTCTTTAGGAAGCAATATTCTCAAATGTTCCCAATGCTGACTTAGGCTTTCCTAGTTACTCTCATTAGAACATTTTATGTTCTTCTGTTTCAAACTGCCATAGTTCCAAAAATCTTGCTAGGGAGAAGGGTTTTCCTTTGGTATCTGGATCCAAAGAAGTGATAACCATGAAAAAATAAGAGAGAAATAGTATTGCAAACATCACCTGTAAAATGATTCAACGAGGTTCTTTTAAGTAGTAGCTTATCTCATGCTGACTCAACTATCTGCCTATGTGCTGGAAATTGCATATAGACAACTCTGTCCCTGCTCACTTCAACTGGATAGAAACTTTCCTTTCAAGCTAGTCTTTGAAATTTGGCTCACTTTAAGAAGCCTAAATGTATTTCAGAGTTGGAATAATAACTACACCTCTTCTAGTGGTTAAAACAAAAAAGAATAAAAATATTATCTTGATAATTGTAATATAACAAGAAATTAATTAGGGACAAATATTATCTTCTCCTTCCTGTTGTTAATTTATCTAAAACTCTATAACCACAGCAATTCAGTTAATTAAATATTATCTATACTGCCAAAAGAAAATGGAGTGTCTGATCAACTAGGCTATGCCTAAATAAGGTATTTTTTCAATGTTATATAATATTATTTATGCCTTAATGCACTTTTAAAAAAAATTTCCCTTTATTAAAGCTTTTTATTTGCAAAATATATGTATGGGTAATTCTTCAACATTGGAGGGGCGGAGCCAAGATGGCGGAGTGAAGACGTGACTCTCTGCATCCTCCTCTGATCCCTCTCAAATCAACAATAAAATAAGCCTCAGAACTGATCTTCAAGTCAATGAATCCAGAAATATTTGGACACTGCTTCCAGTTACCTCTGAAGAACTTTATATCAGGTCTTTTTAACTTGGACAGAGGGGAAAACAGTTTACTTGGTGCAGCCCGGAAGTGAGGGTGGGGCACAGCTCAGCTTGGCAGAAACGCCAAACACCAAACTGCAAACACCTGGAGTTTATGTGAGGCACTCGGGACACTCTGCCCTGATTGGGGGCAGGTGTTCTGGCAGATTTGCTTTTTTTAAGGAGTAATTAGGACTTAGTCCTAGCCCCCACCAGCACAGCACCTTTATTTAATTTGCAAAAAATTGCCCCAGGGCAAACTACTAGCTGCCACTTCTCTAGCCTTAAACAGACCTCCACACTGTCTAAAAAAAATGAAGAAACAAAAGAGAGCTCTCACCATAGACAGCTTCTATAGAGAGAAAGAAAAGCAGTCCCCAGATCCTGAGGTTCCTTTAGACAAAATTCCAGAGGAAGTCATCAAGGACCATCACTGGTCCCCTTTTCAAAAGGTCTTTCTGGAAGATTGCATAAAGAATCTCAAAAGAGAGCAGAAGAATAAATGGGAAAATAAACTGAAATCAGTACAAGAAGGATACAATTTCTTGCAAGAAGGATATAATGCCCTGCAAAAGAGATATGAAAAAGACACCAAATTATTGAAAAACAAAATTGGTGAATTGGAAATAGACAATAATGCACTAAAAAATAAAATTAGTAAAGTGGAAAAAGAGTGCAATGAACAAATTGTCCAGTTACAAAAGGAGCTTAAAAAGGTAACTGAAGAAAACAACACTTTAAAAATAAGAATTGAACAAATGCAAGTGAAAGACTCAATAAGACTTCAAGAATCAGTCAAACAAAAACAAAAAAAAATGAAAAAAAATGAAGAAAATATGAAATATCTCCTAGGAAAAACAACAGACTTGGAAAATAGATCTAGAAGAGACAATCTAAGGATTATTGGACTTCCTGAAAGCCATGATGAAAAAAAGAATCTAAACACTATCTTCCAGGAAATCCTGAAAGAAAACTGACCTGAGGTTGTAGAATCAGAAGGAAAAATCAGCATTGAAAGAATTCACTGATCACCTCCTGAAAGAGACCCAAAAATTAAAAACCCAAGGAATATCGTGGCTAAATTTCAGGACTATAGCACCAAGTAAAAAATTCTGCTAGAAGCTAGAAAGAAACAATTCAAATATCAAGGATCAATAATTAGAATCACAATCTGTCAGCTTCCACATTGAAGGATCGAAAGGCCTTGAACCAGATATTCCGAAAGGCAAAGAAACTTGGATTACAGCCAAGAATAACCTGTCCTGCTAGAATGAGCATAAGTACTTACTATTCAGCAAAAACTGCTGGGAAAATTGGAAACTAGTGTGGAAGAAATTAGGGCTCGACCCACACCTAACACCACATACCAAGAGAAGATCTCAATGAGTTCATGATCTAGATATAGTGATATTGTAAGCAAATTAGAGGAGGGTAGTATAGTTTACCTCTCAGACCTGTGCAGATGGAATAAATTTATGTCAAAAGATCTGGAACTCTTAATTGAACACCAGATAGGTAATTTTAATTATATTAAGTTAAAAAGTTTCTGTACAAATAAAACTAATGAAGACAAGATTAGGAGGGAAGCATCAAATTGGGAAATCATCTTTACATTTAAGGGTTCTGATAAAGGCCTCATTTCTAAAATATATAGAGAATTGTCTCATATTTATAAGAATTCAAGCCATTCTTCAATAGATAAGTGGTCAAGGGATATGAACAGACAATTTTCAGATGATGAAATTAAAACCATCTCTAGTCATATGAAAAGTTGCTCCAAATCACTATTGATCATAGAAATGCAAATTAAGACAACTCTGAGGTACCAATATACACCTGTCAGATTGGCTAAAATGACAGGAAAAGATAACAATGAATGCTGGAGAGGATGTGGGAAAGCTGGGTCACTAATACATTGTTGGTGGAACTGAACGGATCCAAACATTCTTGAGAGTAAATAGGAGTTATGCTCAAAAAGTTATCAAACTGTGCATACCCTTTGACCCAGCAGTGTTTCTATTGGGCCTATATCCCAAAGAGATCTTAGAGGAGGGAAAGGGACCCACATGTGTAAGAATGTTTGTGGCAGCCCTTTTTGTAGTGGCTAGAAACTGAAAACTGAATGGATGCCCATCAATTGGAGAGTGGCTGAATAAATTATGGTATATGAATGTTATGGAATATTATTGCTCTGTAAGAAATGACCAGCAGGACAATTTCAGAGAGGCCTGGAGAGACTTGCATGAACTGATGCTGAGTGAAACGAGCAGAACCAGGAGATCATTATACACAGCAACAACAATATTACATAATGATCAACTCTGATGGACATGGCTCTCTGCAACAAAGAATTGTGTCAAACCAGTTCCACTTGTTCACTGAAGAAAGCCATATACACCCAGAGAGAGGGATATGAAATGTGGACTACAACATAACATTTTCATGCTCTCTATTGATGTTTGCTTGCATTGTCTTTCCTTTCTCTGTTTTTCTTTTTTTTCTTGTAGATAGGATTTTTCTTGCACAACTTGCCAAGTATTTTATCATTATTAACATGTAGTGGACTTCCTTCCATCTAGGGGAGGGGAGGGGACTGGGAGTAAAACTTGTAATGGAAAGCTTTGTAAAGATCAATGCTGAGGAACTACCCATACATATGTTATACAAATAAAAAGCTTTAATAAAAAAATTCTTCAACATTGACCCTTACAAAGCTTTCCATTACAAATTCCCCCCCAGTCCCCATCTTTCTCCTAGATGGCAGGAAGTCCACTACATGTTAATTATGTCAAAATACTTGACAAGTCTAATATATGTATACGTATTTCCACATTTATCTTGTGCAAGAAAAAATCATATCTACAAGAAAAAAAATCTGAGAAAGGAAACCCAATGCAAGCAAACATCAATGGAGAGCATGAAACTGTTATATTGTGGTGCACATTTCATATCCCTCTCTCTGGGTGTATATGGCTTTCTTCACTCAGCAATTGGAACTGGTTTGAAACATGTCATTGTTGAAGAGAGCCATGTCCATCAGAATTGAACATCATATAGTCTTATTGTTGCCCTCTATAATGATCTCCTGGTTCTGCTCATTTCATTCAGCATCAGTCCATGCTCTCCAGGCCTCTCTGAAATCATCCTGCTGGTTGTTTCTTATAGAACAATGATATTTCATAATATTCATATACCATAATTTATTCAGCCATTTTCCAATTGATGAGCATCCATTCAGTTTCCAGTTTCTAGCCACTACAAAAAGGGCTGCCACAAACATTCTTGCACATGTGGGTCCCTTTCCTTTAAGATCTTTTTGGGATGTAAGCCCAATAGAAACACTTCTGGGTCAAAGGATATGCACTTAATGTGCTTTCTTTTATGTCACTTTGTTTTTTCTTGATTTTCCTTCATCCCACACATTTCACTGTTGCGAGTCCACCTATTATTCTTTATATATTTTCAATAATAACAAACTAAATTTTTTTACAGCCACCATTTTCTTCTCCCTTATTCTTTGTGTAATATTCAATTCTCTAACTCTGTTTCTCTCTCTCTCTCTCTCTGTCTCTCTCTGTCTCTCTCTCTCTGTCTCCCTTCCTCCCTCCTTCTTTCACACATACACACACACACAACACACACACACAAGATACAAAACTATCCACATAATCTCTATAAGTATATATGAAATTAAATTCTTCCTTCATTTGTTTTTTCCTGTATAGATACTCAGGTCAAACACTTTAGAGTACCTGTGAATAATTTCCAAAAAGCTCAATAATATTACAGGATTTTTCACAACATAAAATGTTGTGTTATCCACAAAAATCACCTGGAGGACTTTATTTGCCATCCACAGGTAATCTCATTTTCACTACAGTAGATTTTGTAATGTAGTTTTTTTCCATCATGGTCAGAACATTTGTGGCAAGCATACATCTTCTCCTTTTATGCCTTGCTTTAAATTTATGATTGGCAGCTTATTGAATATTAACTTCAAACAGAGTTCATCCATCAAACATTTTAGAATATATGACATCATTCCTATTCCTTAAAAATACTCTCATTAATGATGTCCTCAGTCCATGTGAAGATGACTTTCATAAAGAAATAAAAATCTTTCAGTTCAGTAGTAATTAATAAATTCTTAGTCATTTTTATTTTCAGTATTCAAAAGGTCTTAGATTCTCCCCAAAGCTTTTATTATCTTCATCTTCTGCAGATAACACATGAATTAGTCTGGCAACACTTTCATATTGTTTTAGATATACATATAAAGTTTTGACTACTTTTCTCATCTTCTCAAATTTTATTACTCTTTTTTATAATTACATCTGAGACCAATGTAAAGATTCCAAATGTGATGACTACTCCTTGATAGTGAAAGCATTTTGTAGTAAAAAATCTTTGCAGATCTTTTCTAACTTACTTCTGTTTTTGTCCTAATTCCATTTCATCCCTATAGAACCATCAAGATGAATTTATTTAGCTGATTCTCTTGACAAGATTAAAAAAAAATTTCCCCACATTGCATTTCACAGCTTCATGAGGCTATATTGTTCACAGTTCTCCATCATTGTTCTTCATAAGGTTACAAAAGAATTCATATTCTAAACTAGTGTTTCTTTTGAGTGCCATCTTTTTCTGCTTCTTACTTTAGCAAATGTTTTCTAATTAAGGTACTTTTAAGGCTCTTTTGGACTCTTTGTTATGACAGTAGATTCACATTGGTTAAATTGTGTATGCAATTAATATAATTTGTGTTGATGTAATTTCACAATTCATTATCTGACTTTTATAATGTATTGTAAAAATAGTTCAGAATTAATTATTTTAATTGGATACTACATGTTTTCTCATCATTTGTCTTCTAACTTTTTACTAATTTTCATCTTTTTTTCCTGACAAATTAGCAATTTAGCTTTACAGAGTGATGGGAAAGGGGACAGAGTTTACTAAGAATTATATAGTTTTAGATGTTTATAAACTTTAACTTTCCTTTAGTTATTGTTATGAAGAGTGAGCTTGTTGATGAAGGAACTGAATAACGGCAATCTTGACATTCTCTCTGAACATAAAAATAAATGCATCTACACGGAAGGGTGGATCATGACTAAAACTTGAACAGATTAAAATGGAATTGTTGGAGCTGATTTTATCCAACAGTAACAGAAAGTATTATTTCTTGGGAAATAATAACAATGACTATTATAGTACTCATGATATGTATTTGCAAAAATTCTACCATAAAAATTATTTTAAAAAGCATAAGCATTGGTTGCATTGCTTGAAGAGATAAAGATAACTTATGAAGAATGGTAATATTTTAATATTAAATTTACACTTTAATATTTGGTGACTTTGATGCAGATATTAAAAGATATTGGCACAGGAATAAATATTGGAAAGTATGATTCTGGAAGAAGAAATGAGAAAAGACAAAGATTTGAAGAGGATATTGAAACTTAAAGTTTTTTTGGTCATATATAATGTATGTATATGTGTATATTATATAATTTATGTGTGTATATAACACACACACACATATATATATATGTATATATATACACACATACACACATATCACTGACTTTTCAAAATAAAGACTGGAATTTTTCCCTTATAAAACTTCACAAAACAATTACCACATTTACATCAACAATTTTCTGTTGCCCCAAAGTTTCTTCATAATTTATTTCTGTTTTGATTTTTACCCTTTATGGAAAAAATAAATAGGGTCAGACTATGTTATTTATATTCATTTTCTCACATTCTCTTTTTTCTACTGTATGAAACAAAATATCTTACCAAGAACTTTACAAACTCACAGATGAATGCAGAGAAGATTTATTTTACATTCTTGCAAGAATGGGTGCCTAGGTGAGTAGATACACCTTTGAAACTGCAAAGGCAGCATTTTATTTCCTATCTTGAAGCATAAGTCCCTCCTCTGATTCCCCATTAATTGTATGTTATAGAAGTTACAGGACTTGAATCTCCGCCCTGTTACATAGCTAATCCCTGCCCCCAAGGAGCTTACATTCTTTTGAAGGAAGATAAACTCTACCCCTGATTATTCTTTGATGTCCTCCTGGGTTTCAATTTTCTAATTTTACTTCACTTCTCCAATGTAATTTTTATAACCTTGAAAAGCAAAAGTCCATCCATTCCTCACACCACCTCTGGACACAGAAGTGGATTGTTTTAGTTGTCTGTGAATTCATTGACCCATTAGACAACTCTTCTTTACTTATTTTTAGACTTAATTCTCTTTTATAAATAATGTTTTACCCAAAACAATAATGAAATATTGGAATGTGGTGCTTTAAAGAATGTAAAATATCACACACACTCACATACACAGATGTGTGTGTGTATCATTTATCTATCTAATATCTATCTTGCACCATTTGTTCCTTATGACAATTCCTGTAACATAAGTCTTATTATTATACTCATTTGATTGAGAAAACTGAAGTTTTGAGAATTGAGAAATTTACCAAGTCTCACACACCTATCAAGTGCCTAATACAGTATTTGAACCCAGGTTTCTTGATTCCCAGATTTATTTTCATTATAGTACATTGACTTTTATAAAGTTAATATGGGTTTTTTTTTTAAAAATAAATTTCTTCTTAGAAGAAAAATGATTTCTATATCAAGAACTTAATGCTATTGCTTGTCAACATCAATTGATTCTTTTGCAAAATATGCATAACATGGGGGCGGAGCCAAGATGGCGAACTGCAGACAGCTTTCTCTGTGAACTCCTCCGACATTCCCTCAAACCCAGACAAAGTAAGCCTTCCAACTGGTTTCTGAGTGAGGGCCCCGCCAAGCATTTGGACTACAACGCACTTCTATAAAAGATCTACCTTGAAAGAACTCCGGAGAAGGTTAGCCTCAGGGGAAATTGGCCGGTGGTCAAGATCGGACTCCAGCCGGGGCGGAAGTCAGGGCTGCGATAGAGGGGCGGATTTTGGGCACCCAGGAAGCCCCTGGGAGACACCTGGGCCACTTTGCTCTGCTTGCGGGCAGGTGCTTTGGCAGATCTGCCTTTGGAAGGGGGTGGATCGAGAACAGCTGAAAACGTGGTCCTAGAGCGAATCTAGCCCGACCAGCCTCAAAACGGAAGTCAACTCGGCAAACTGCCCCAGGGCAAATAGAAATTGTTGCAGTTTTCTCGGCTTTTGACCAATATCCCAACTTTAAA
>JAJPUD010002776.1:83511-113531 GCA_023553655.1 Myrmecobius fasciatus
TCTCTCTCTCTCTCTCTCTCTCTCTCTCTCATTTACACATATATGCATATACACACAAATAATTACATTGTCTAAAACTTTTAATATATCAAAAATATATTTTGTAATTACACTGACATACCATTAAAGAATTTCTGCTTCATCAAAATCAATGCAACTAGAATGAGATGATAAGTTTCTGAGTAAGTTTAGAAAAGCCTTTGTATTATATATTATAAGTAGGGGTCTGATTTTGGTATTTAGAATGAACTGACCCAAATATATTAGATCTAAAGCATTTTTTTTTCAGTTATCAAATTGGAGTTGAAAGAGATTTCAGCTGCCATCTAGTTCAAACATACATGAATGGAATCTTCACCCTTAACAATATTTGTTTTAAAAATAATGAAGTTTTATTCATTCTCTGTCTCTCTTTATATATATATATATATATATATATATATATATATAAATATGTGTGTATATAAACATGTTTACATATCTGTACATATATACATATACACACATCCATCTATACATAAATACAGTTATATTCTCAGCTTTTTAAGAGGCCATCAAGGGCTAATATTCACTTGCCAGATATCCAAGCTCCTTTTCAATTTAAACAAAGAAAAACTCCAAACTTAGCCAAGATATAATGGGGGCTAATGCATAATTATGTTTTGTGGTCTTCTTTTATTTCTGTGACATTAGCTGACTATATGTATATTTGTGTTTGAATGCAAGTATATATATATACATATGTATATATGCACTGAGAATATGGACATATGCATCTATTTTTATAAAAATAACATGACAGATTGTGGAGCAATGAGATAAAAAGAGAAAAATCCAGGATTCCAATTTGGTCTTTGATATATTTAAATGAAATTTATACACAGCAAAGACATACACACACACATACACACACAGAAAGAGTCAGTTAATATTAAAGAAAGGAATGGACAGACAACAAAGCACAATGATCTTTTGATCCTCTGCTATCTTTTTGTTAAAAGTGAAAATTTTCCTTGATTGAATTGAAGAGGAGCTTGGCCATTTTTCAGGTGAATTTTTGCTCATTGATGACCCCTCAAAAACCTGAGCCAAATTCAAGGAAGGAAAGCAGCTTTTAAGACCATGGCCTCTGTTAATAAGGGATAGATCCAATCTCTGACATTAAGGAAGAGAGCCAGCTACAGATTTAAGGGTGGATTAGCTTTTGTATTTGGATACTGTCCTGCAGAGAACAACAAATCCAGAGACCCCAGCTAAGTGACCTCATCCTCTCCCCTGAGGCAGTATCTGTGGGAACTTTTTGAAGAGGCAAATAATGTTGTAGTCATATAGTAGAAGAGGAGTGAGCTCCTTTTGGCAAATACTCTTTACACATTCATCGAATTTCTAGTGTACACCAAAATCCCACATTTACCACAGATGCTGTATGTTCATCAGAGTATATCTTAGATTTAAGGGAGAGCATAGTTTGTAGCTACTGTTCTTGCTAAGCTGTCTCAATTCATTCCCTAGGCTAAAGACGTTGATTAAAAATGATTTTGGATAGATATTGGAAGTGGTATAAGATATACCATTATATCCATAAATTAAGTACATATCCCTTTAGATTTACATTTGATCCTGTTTCTTAATTAGGATTCAAGCCTTTGGAAATAAGGGATCCAGGGAAACTGTCATTCTGTCGCAGCAACTCGGCTACATATCATATTGTAAAACTTTGGAGATATTTATTTAGGATCATTGATTTACAGCTAGAGAGGACCTTAGAAAGTATGCTGTCCAAGCCCCCAAATTTTACAAAGGAGTCCAGAGATGGGGAAATAGGTAACTCAAAGCCATTAAGGTCATAAGTTGCTGAGTAAGAAATGGACCTTAGCTACTCTAATTCCAAATTCAGCTCTTTCCACTCTTTCCCAAAACTCTTCTTCTAGGTCAGATAACTATTTTCTCTTGGTTTATTTCTGATTGTTTGTTTTTTTTTTTCGTTTGTTTAGAATCCTTAGTCATCATAAGTGTCCTAATATCTCCTGCATTAAGGGAACATGGAAGTTTGAATTGATGCAGTAGGATGTTAGAGGGAGAGATCCTCTTGTATACCAGTTAGATTTTGGGATGGAGGAAGAGAAAGAGAGAGGGAAAAGGGAGAGAGAGAGAGAGAAAGAAAGAAAGAGAGAGAGAGAGAGAGCCAGAGAATATAATTTGCTCATACAGTATCACTACAAAATTTATCTATTATTGCAAATGGATTATGGAGCCTTGCTGTAATGATGAAAATACCGATTTCATTCTAAACTGTAGTTTTCAGTGGGTTATTTAATATGTTCTCTCAACTTATTCTGTTGACGGAAACTTTTCAAGCTTGTTTTCATCCCCCAAGGGAATTTTGTGAGAAGTTTGAATAAAATCCTTTAACTGAGTTATCAGAGCATGATAAAAATGATTTTTCCCTCAGCTAATAGAACTACTCAAAAATTTTGTTAGCTTTTAAAAGTTTATAAAAGTTTCAGACCACCATTTTGACATGACTATCATTTCCATATAGAGTAATACATTACTCACAATTTCAAGTAGTTTAAAATTGTAGGAATATCAGAATTTAGATGGACTTCAAATGCTTGTTGACAAAAAAACTGACTTAAATCTTGGATTTGATACTTCTTACTTGTGTGAGCTAAGATTACTAACTTATCCTCAATTGATCTGATTTTGTTCTGTAGATTGAAGTTTTGGAGGGAATTATTTCTGAGATCCATTTTGGCTCTAAGTCTGTTTGTTTTTAGTCATAACTGAGTCTCTTGGTGCCATCCAACCTCCTCCCAACAACAAATGAATTAAACCTAAATAGTCTTTGACTTCTTACCTTACATCATTCATCTATTCCCCTAATCACATTCTGACTCTTATGAATTACATTTTCACAATACACTTTTCTAATCAATCTTTTCTACATCCTTTTTGCTCCCATCCTAGTTTAGGTTTTCACTGTGCCTCAATGACCACATTTTCCCCTTTCCAGTCACATTTAATTATAACTATTGTGTACAGGAGCAGAAATGGCAGGAGATTAAATGACAGTATCCTGGAAAAGGCTCTTTTGCTTATGTTCTCCCCTTTTCCCCTGAAGAAACTGAACTGTCAAGAGAAGACATGCATTATGATCTTAGATCATCTTTTTTTCACCAACCAAGGACAGAGGGCACAGAGGGAGACCCTTTCTCCTTTTGCCCTTTTCTCCCAGTTCTTTGACAGCCATGATCTCTCCTCTAACCTGTATGAAAAAGTAATCAAGATTCTAAAGATGAAATAGTTGAGAAGTTGAGGACATAGATCCCAGTCCTGGTGCTGAGGCCTGATACAGCAGTGATGGAGAGCTTCAATTATCTGGTCAACTGTTGGATCTTTCTTTTTGCCAGAAGCACAACAGCTAATAATTTTTGAACTTATTTTAGTGACAATTTCATCTTTTAAGTGGGGTAGGAAGAGACAAGGGAAAGATTAGTTTCAAGATCTAATTTTCATTGACAGAGAGGTCTGAGGCAGAAATAATAGGAAATTTGGGAGTGACAGGAACTTTGGAGCTAAGTCACCAATCCATTTTAAAATTTGGGCTAGAGGATGGAAAAAGGAGGAATAATACTATAAAACCTGCATTTTAGAAGGATTCATTTCAAAATGACAGTACTAGTCCAAATGGCTTACTTTGAAATTAGGTGGGCAAAAAAGGATGCCCATTTCTAGAGTTATAACATTATAGGTCTAGAACTTCCAGGGACCTTGAAAGCATTCTAGTTGAGTTCCTTTATCTTAGAAATGAGAAAACTGGGGTTCAGGGAGGCTAGTTGATTTTATGAATCCAATTTCACATAGAAGCTGTTGGTAATGGTGGAATTCGATGGGCAGCTAGGTGACATAGTGGACAGAGAACCAGTCCTGAAGTCAGGAGAACCTGATTTCAAATTTTACTTCAGACACTTAATACTTCCTAACTGTGTGACCCTGGGCAAGTCACTTAACCCCAATTGCCTCAGCAAAAAACAAAACAAAACAAAACAAAACAAAAAATTAAAAGGGGCAGCTAGGTGGCACAGTGGATAGAGCACCAACCCTGAAGTCAGGAGGACCCGAGTTCAAATCTGATCTCAGACATTTAACAATTCCTAGCTGTGTGACCTTGGGCAAGTCACTTAACCCCAATTGCCTCAGCAAAAAGCAAAAAAAAAGTGGTGGAATTCAAACACTCTAGTACAAGTGCTGTTTTTAACTATCTCACATTGCATCTCCAAAAAATCAATCAATCAGTTGATTTTGAAGGCAGCTCTAGCTACTGTCTTTAAGAACTTTGCAATCTATTGGGGATACAACATGTTCATGAATAAACAAATACAAAATGTTTCCTATATTCCTAAAAGCAAGTACAAAAGACATAATTTACTCTAGAGAAAAAAAGAACTTAATTCATGAGTGGTATGCTTCTTGGAAACAGAAAAAAAAATTGCTCCAGATACTAGGTAATAGAAGAATACTGCCCCATTTACCTGTCCTTTATTCTGTAGCTGATTTATAATAAAAGAAAACAAATTCAACATTGGAGAGTAAGATATCTGGAAATTATCTCCCCTCTACTTTCCATGAGTTTTTTTTTCAGATAGTAAACATTGAGAGAGGTCTCCATTCAGCTGCACAAAAATTGCTTACCTTCTGGAATAGTTCAAAACATAGACTGTTTCTATTCGTCTTGCTTGGGGGGAGCTAAGTACGGCCTACTGGGAGAAAGGAATCCACCCTGAATGTCAGGATATTGTCCCACTGGCAAACAGTAATTTTCTTTTGGAGAGAAGTCTAAACAAGGTTGTGTTGGTTAGGAAGAACCGCAATCTTAGATGGCTTCCTCTTTCATCTGTAGTAATAAGGCCAAGAACATTAATAATTATATAGTTTTTTTTCATGCCATCTATAAAGATTAACCTATCAGTTTATACTTTTTGGCTGATGACCAGAGTGACCACATTTCTGCAGGAACCATATTATCATCCAATATTTTTTCTTAAACAACGAAAAACAAATTTACTTCTAAATGGAGAAGATGACCTTGTTGACCTGGCAAAGAGGAAAAAATTAAGTCGTTGAGATTGTTTTATTATCTATTCAAAGGCAATAGGAAATCTCATTTCATAGTTATCCAATTTAATATCATTTATGGTACAAATTTGAAAAAAAGATGACTATAGAAGTAATTGCAGCTTATGTTTCAACATCTTTTGAAAGAGCTTTCCAGTGGTTCTGGTGTTCCTGTTTACAGATGGAATTATGTCAAATATGAAATATTTCAGAGCTTCTTAAATGAGATTGATAATCACTCAAAAGTATTAGCCTTAACATTTCTATCAAGATGATAAAAAATACCTATTGGCTGGGCAATGACATCAAGTGAGATGAACTCTCTATTGAGCTCATCCATCAGTACACATCTGTATATTTCTTATCTATGTCTTAATCTGTCTTGGAGAGAGAGTACAAATGGTCAAATGCTCTATCCAAAATTGAACAGAAAGAGGATTTTTCAAGGTTGATTATTTTTATTGAGGAATCACACACTCCTTTTAATAATCTCCATCTTCTTCTGTATTTTTAACATTATTATTCCTCCAATCTTATGGTATTGCTAGGACTTGTACAATGCTGTCATTATCAAAGAATTAAAATGGATGATGACCTAAAGGAAAATGAAGAGATGCATGTTTGCCTTCAGTAGAATAGCAGAAACAAACAAAATTCTATATGTACAGCTGTGAATATAGAGAAATCAGATGAAATATTATATGCTCCATTTGATAAAATATCAAGAGGATGGGAGGAAGATATTAGTAGTTTAAGGGGACAACTTGTAATGAATGCATTTATAGTCTTCATGGTAAGACATAAGAAAAGCTCTCACAGGATCTGTAGGCATAGAAGTACTAATATTGCAAGAAATTACCCATCAATAGAAAAATAATAATTGATGTTTATATGGTACATTATTTTTCTTAAAAGGGTTTTATGTATATTATTTCATGTGACCCTTACTCCATCCCTCTGAAATAGCTACCACTGAGAGAAAAATACTTCTTATTTTGGAAATGGAGATGATTGCTATAGAGATTTTCTAATTTCAACCCCTTTATGTTTTTGCTTTTTAATTCTGCTTATAAATACTGATCATGACATCATCTCAGGGAGATTCCTTATAATTTTGGAAACCCTTACTATTAGCTTTAAACAATGGAGGATAGATAGATGAATGCACTGACTTAACATCAGGCAGTTTTGCCATTATGCCTAAAGAGTAAAAATTTTGGAGAGATTAATATTGCTATTTATTACCAAAACAATCTCATCTGGTACTTTTAAATTCTTAATTTTAATTTGTTTTTTAAATACAGAAACAATAAACATACAAACTTATTGTTACTTAAAACAAATTTGATTTGAAAAAAAAAGTTGTGAAAAGAGAAGACATTATTATTCCCAAATAGATTACTAATTTAATGAGGATAAGAAAAAATATCAATACATTTCTAAAGGTGATACTTGATTTGTTGTTCACTTGTTTTTAATTGTGCTAACTCTTTGCAATTCCATTTGGAGTTTTTCTGACAAAGAAACTGGAGTGTGTGGCCATTCCTTCTCCCGTTCATTTTGGTGATGAAAAAACTGAGGCAAAATTAAGTGACTTTCTTGATGTCACATAAGTGTCTGAGGCTAAATTTAAAGGCAGGGTATCCCTGACTCAAGGCCTGGTACGCTTATGTGCCACTTATTAATCAAAAGAGTATACAAAAATTGAATTAGATATATCATTTTCATTTTACCCCACATTATATAATATTTGGAAAACAAGATACCATGCTCCTGAAAGATAGGATACAAAATTCCTTCATTACAAATTTATGTGTTTATTGGTAAATGGTTAAGTATAATATATGTTTGAGAAATTATGTACAAAATAAAATTATTAACCAACAACTCTTCCTCTCTAGTCTCACTTTGACATAAGCTGCTATGATCATGTATTAGTTTTATTAAATTCTCAGAGTGATAAACAAAACAGAAATAGCCACTTCTTCAAAAGCTTCTTAAATTGGACAATAAAAGTGTGATCACACACAAGATTGCTCACATAATTCTGGTTATTCTTAGATCCAAAGCTGTCACTTCCACATAGAAGTCTACTTGGGCTAGATATATGTCATGGGTATAGAAACCTATGATCAACATTTGTATCTTGGTAGTGCAGTGCATAGCAGTTCAACTCTTGATCAGAAAGTTATAATGTTCATTTTATAGCAATGTGACAATTTAACCTCTTTCTGCCTCAATTTTCTCATCTGTAAAATAGGAAAAAAAACAGCACCTACCTCCCAAGATTGTTATGAGGAACAAAAGAAATGATATTTATAAGGTCTTAGTAGGGTGCTTAGCATAGCATAATGATTTCTCATAATGTGACTCTCTCTTTCCCTTCTTTCTATTCATTCCCTTCTTCCTTCCTTCCTTCCTCATTCTCTTCTTTCCTTCTTTCTTTCTTTTTCTTTCTTTCTTTCTTTTTTCTTTCTTTCTTTCTTCCCTGTTCTTCTGTCAGATTCATTCTGTGTGTAGAGCCAGATCTATGTAAATGTACAATCAATCAATTTATTGATATTTTAAGGACATTTTGTCATATACTGTGCTAAATCTTGGGGATACAGAGACAAAATGAAACAATCTATGCTCCCAAGGAATTTATGTTTCAGTGGTAAAGGCAGCATAAATATAACATATGCATACACATATATTCTATACAAAATGAATTCAAAGTATTTTGGGGAAGCAATATGTTAACAGCTTGGAAGAATAAGGAAAGGCTGTATGTTGAAGCTGGGGAATATGATATATAGATAATCCCTGCTGGATCTCTTAAGCTAAAAAGTTCTAAGTTTTGGTAATGCAAAAAGTCCATTGGATGTTTACACTAAGGGCATCATCAGTATAGTGAGAGTAGAAAGCCAACAAACTGGCTAAGGAAGTGAAAGCTGCTTTTTGGAAAAACAGAGCAGGTTTTTTTAAAGGGAGGTGTTTGCAGCATCTTAGATAGTCACTGGAAAATGTGGAGATAAGAGATGGAGTTACATATATGTGTATATATATATATATATGTATATATATATATATATATATATATAATAGCAAACAGAGCAGAATGGTTTGTCCACATGGTACAATGAGAGCAGGGAGAGCAGGAGAAGTAACATATAAGACTGAAAAGGTCAAATGGGTCAGATTGTGAAAGGATTTAAATTCCAAGCAGAGAAGTTAATATTTTATCCTTGACATATTAGAATATCACTGGAATTTGTTGTTTATGAGAGTTACATGGTCAAAATTGTGCAGGAATAAAATAGGAGACTGTCCTAATAGTTGGTAAACAATAGTGCTAGTGGTAGAGGGTGAGTCTGATCTCTCATTGGTTGTCTTGAATATGGCCTCAATGCCTTCTGTAGAATGCTGATGTTCTTTATCCCTAGAAAGAGCAAGGTCCTACATAGTTTAGGAGCAGAAGCTAAAAGCCAGGTATATAATGCGATTTCAGTAATGCTTTAAGGAAGTTTTTACATAGTATGGCTTGATAAGTCTACAATGTGAAATGTTATAAACCTATAAGTGATTTGTTACAAAATGCCTAAAAAATCCCTAGTTTACCTGAGAAAGTAATCCATTCTAAAAAGAGAAGGCTTGAGAAGAAGGCTGAATCCTTCTCTAGCACCTTTTCCCCAAGTCTCATATAGAAATCATAGAAGCGTGTTGATTTAACAGATGTTAGATACCTCATTTGAGGAGACCAGTTATGAGGATGTTTTATTCTCCTGAGCAAAGTAAGTTTTTTTCATCAACAAACAAAAGATAAAGTAAGGTCTCTACTTGTCTAAAAGTCATGGGAATGAAAATGTGCTATGTTGTAGAATCTTATGAAACTGGGAGAATACTCAGATGTGAATGGGAAAACAAAACCTTCTTCTTTGCTAGGAGTCCCTATCTTGCTTAGGCTGGGAGAGCAGTGGTCACTCATTGGTAGACACAGAAGCAATTACTTGTCCTGTTTTTCCAAAAAACAGTTTGCCCTTTGTTAGCTTGGCTGCTTTCCATCCATAGAGGCCTTCAAATGGACCCCCAATTCCCTTCTGTAGTACAGCATCTTAGAAGTTCTTAACTTGAAGAATCCAGCAATCTCAGTCTCTGAAGCAGTAGGGATTATGCCACCATACTTGGAACTCTTATCCTTCCAGAGTTATAGATTAGAATAATAGAATTTCCAAAATTTCAACAGTTGCTAAAAAACAAACAAACAAACCAGATCAAATCTAACCAATGCTTGTGCATGTACACATACACACACACTCATACATACACACACAATTTCCCCTAATTAATATCTATGTTTCTTTTCAGAATAGAAGACTTTATCACTTTTACATATGACTTGTTTACATATCAGGAGTGTCTCTCAACACATAGCTTATTACCTTCATCTTCCAGAACAGGGACTAGACAGTCCTAAATGCATTGGTTCTATATGTGCCATGATAGATCAATGGAAGGATCTTGTCCTTCTAATAATTTCTCTAATACTTTAGTGTAGACCTTCTTAATTTTTTCCACTGATTATTCTTTTTTTGCCCAAGAAATTTTTACGCAGTCTCAGGTAAATAGATATATAAAATAGGTAATCAAGACAAACATTTCCTGATAATAAATCATAATTTTGTGACCTCAACATGATGGGGTCCTGACTCATAGTTTAAGAAGATTTGCTTTAATTCATGTACTTAAAGATTTAAGCAGATTTATAGAAAATTTAATTAAGGAAAAATTTTACAGAATGGTTTCTTTTCACCCCAGTATTCCTGCAACATACTGTATTGCCTTTGGTCATTTATGAATCTTCTGGAGTGCAGTTTGGCAAGAATGGGTTAAATGGAGTAATCTCATGATTCAGGGGCACATTATATAAAGCAACATTTGAAGAAGAAATTTTATGCACTATTCATTTCATGTTGACCTATAACAAGAAAATACATCATACTTTCCTAGGGCCATAGCAATGCCTTTTATTACTGTCTGTTCATTTGGAAGCAAAATCAATCTCAGTGTACCAAGCAGTTACTGAATATTGAGTTATTTCTAGAAGAAATGTATAAATCTATTCAAGTTTTCACAGAAAATTAAGCATATCTGTGCATACTATAGAAAGTAGGGATTGAGCTTAGTATGTGGTTTGTAGTGTTTTTAAACATTCAGTCCTTTGCAAGCTTTTTTTTTTTTTGCTTTTACTTTGTGTGGGTTGGGATGGAAATATATGGATGAGGATCCCAGCCCTGTGATTTAATTGGTGTTTTACCTTGGGAAATCTGCCTTGGAAATTTCTGTTCCTGACTGTAATTGATCTTTGTGGATTTTCTTGCATCACAAACAATTTACGTATCTTGCTTTTGGTACTTAGCTGATATATTTTCAGAAGTGAACTCTAAAATCCATGAATCCATGACTAGGTTTTTGTCTAATCTCTCTTTCCTGAATATGGGCAATAAATGAAAATACAACACATATAAATACAATAAAGAATATTCACTCTTCTCATTTTTCATTTTTAAAAGAACCAAAAGATGCTTTCCTTTGTTTACCACTTCTTAGTTGACTTTCATTATTCCTATTTAATTATTTAAGAAGAGTCATGGTGATCATATTAAAACAATAATGTTTAAGTCTTCTATAGGTTTTGAAGTATAGGTATTGGAGCCAGTTGATTTTAGGTATGTATTTCCATTATTCATTCAAGCAAAAACAAAGTAACAGTTATACATAATCTGAGTTTACATTACAACAAGAAACTAATTCATGGCTGGCATACTAATGCATGAGGGGCATTTCTTTCTTTCACCACTAAGTATCTCTAACCACTAAAGACATAGTGTGAATAGTCTAGTCAATTTAAAGCATTGACTTCATTGCTTTCCCCTAAAAACCAATTAGTTTATAGGAAATTATTCTACTCTTATTAAAAGCTTATTATTGACAAGATAAAAGTAATAGAGAGGCTCCCACTACATAAAATGAAAGATTTTGATTATATAAAATTTTAAACCTTTTGCACAAATATCTAATATAGTTAAAATTAGAAGGAAAACAAGTGAAAAAATGAATCTTTACAGTAAATTTAACTCCTAAAAGTTTCTTATCCACAAGATATGTACAGAGAATTGATTCAGTTTTTTTTTTGCTGTCATTCCCCAAAAGATAAAGGTTCAGAATATGATAGTAGGCAGATTACAAAGGAAGAAATCCAATCTATCAGGACTAGCAGCTGGAGATGATGGTGGTGGATCAAAAAAGGCTTCTTTCAGAAGAGGCAGTATAGTTGACAGGTACAGCACTGGATTTTGGTTCAAATTCTGTCTCTGACATTTTTCTGTCAATTGAAAAATAAATATTTACTTACCTCCTGGAATGATCTAAGATATTGAGAGTAAAATGACAGTAAAAAAACAAAATGTCCTTTCCTCAAGAAGCTTATTGTTAGTAGAAATAGCATGAACACATATAGGTAGATACAAATGATTTATTAGGTAAATAAATTTGTGTGTGTGTTTTTGTATATGTAAGAGAGAGAGAGAGAGAGAGAGAGAGAGAGAGAGAGAGAGAGAGAGAACGAGCACAAGAGAGTGATAACACTGGGGAGAGAGTGGGAGGGGGGAGGAGGGAGAGAGAAAGAGGGAGAGACAGAACGATACAGAGAGAGAACACACACCCTTCTTTGAGAGGAACATGAAAGACACCTTTAAGTTGTTCTTGAACTGAGTTTTGAAGGAGGCTAGGGTTTTTCTGAAGTACAAGTGTTGAAGATGTATAGCCAACCATTGAGAACAGGATGTGTGAAACTGCAGAAATGGAAGATTGAATGTCCTACCTTAGGAAGAGAAGAAAGCCATATTGGTTGGAACATACAATGTAGATTCAAAGAAGGCCAATAGTATCACAGAGGATGTCTTGACTTTTGAATGAATTATATTTAAGTGAGGCAGAATTGCCCAAATTCACCATTGAAGTCCAGTGGCAGGACGAGAGTCAAGATGAACTAAGATGACCTTGGCATCTTTTGTGCTAGGTGTTCGACAGGGCCTGATTCATGATTATTGAAAAAGAATATTCTTATCCTCCTATTCTTCCAGGGGAAGTCTTCCCCCCCAGCTCACTAACAGATCTGAAGCTTATTGATTACCCTCAACTTGGTTTAGCTGTTTGGCTGAGATGGTATACCAGATGAGGTCACTGGGCATACTACAGCTTCTTACAGCCACTTTAGTGCACACTTTTAACCAATCTTTTCAATGCATATAGAGCAGTAATGAGCATTAAGTTAATAAGGTCTAAGTAGAAGAGTCTGCATTTGATGCTAGAGGCTGCTGGGATTTATTTAATAGGGGAGGAATATGTTCCTGTTTGTGGTTTGCAAATATCAATTTGATAGCCATTATAATAGGTCAAAGAGGAGAATTAGAAACAGCAAGACCATTTAGGAGGTTATCACAGTAGCAAGGCCAGAGATGACTAGAACTTTAACTGTTAGGCCTATGTGAGTGGAGGAATAATGCCTTAGTGAGGGAAGAGTGATAGGACTTGTTAATTGATGAGTGATGAAGATTAAGGGAGATTGAAGAGCTCAAGAGGAATTGCAAAACTGGGTGACTGGAACAATGATGGTACTTTCAGCAGAAACAGAAACATTAAGGAGATTGAGAGGCATGGAGGCTGGAGGAATTAACAAATACTGATTTAGATATTGTGAGATTTGTAAAGTCTATATGTCTTTGGTGAAGCAGGATTGAAATTCAGGAGAGAATCTAAGGCTAGACAAAAATATCTGCGAACATCTTAATTTTAATCTAAGGGAACCAATGAGATTATTATTAACATTATCAGCATCATAGTTAGTATCTATAGAGTACCTACTATTTGACAGGTACTATACTTATCACTTAACAGATATTCCTGTTTGATTTTCACAATAACTCTAGAAGAAAAGTGCTATTATTACTCCAATTTTATGGTTGAGGAAATTGAGGCAAACAAGTTAAATGACTAGCCCAGGATCAATATGTGCCTGACACCTGATTTGAATACAAGTCTTCTTGACAATAGGCCCATAGCTTCATGTGAACCACATGAAGCCATGAAGAGAAGCCAAAGAAAAGAGAAAGGAGAGAAAAGAAAGCAGCCCAGGATAGAGCTTTCCTAGAGCCTATAGTCTTAGAGTTGCCTGGAACACCATTAGAGAGAATGACATGTTCAGGGCCACCCAGCCAGTATGCATGTATCAGAGATGAGACCCGAACCCAGGTTATCCTGAATATGATACCTTCTCTTTGTTCTGCCTTAATATCTCTTTACTATTCTTATATTATTTAATATTAATAAGAGAATCTTTTTATTTTAAAAGCATAGTATATGACTCCCCCAACCACAGCCTGCAACATTTATTGAAGTAATGGAGCTGCATTTTCTTTATCATAAAGGTTCAGAAATCATTTTGCAAGGATTCTAGTTTTCCTTTCCCCTACTCCCTCCCTGTAACTGTGAGATTCGTCCCAGGTGGGGTTGGCAGGTGTGTTGATGCTGACACCAGCCCCAGAGCCACCTGGGACAGGATATGGCCCTTTCC
The DNA here is from genome assembly GCA_023553655.1 of Myrmecobius fasciatus. Classification (NCBI taxonomy): domain Eukaryota; kingdom Metazoa; phylum Chordata; class Mammalia; order Dasyuromorphia; family Myrmecobiidae; genus Myrmecobius; species Myrmecobius fasciatus. Next base: position 97,244 of record JAJPUD010002776.1, read on the forward strand.
TCATCTGATCCTGTTTATTTCCAGCTAATCTGAGACTTCCTGTTTCTGAGTACCCTCAGGCTCTCTCACACATTTGGGCTTCTTTTTAGACAAGGCACTAAAATTAGTCAGCGGCCACTTGAAAAATAGATGTCTCCTGATCCAGTATTTTATAAAGTTAAACTGAACACTAAATCGAGATACAAGGTGTAGTTATTTAAGTAGAAATAAATGTTAGATAAATGGTAGGGAGATGATAACTAGATTTAAGGAATATAATATAAAAATAGCATTAAGCTTGCTTTGAAAAACAAGGTGGTGAAGATGGCAGAGTGAAAATGTGAATCTATGTGTCCTCCTCCGATCTTCCTCAGACCAACAATAAAATAAGCCTCTGAACTGATCTTCAAGTCAACGAATCCAGAAATATTTGGACACTGCTCTCTGAAGAACTTCATATCAGGTTTGTCTAACTCAGAGGGATAAACAGAGGAATCAGGTGTAGGCCGGAAGTGAGGGTGGGAGAATTGTGGCAGAAACTCCAAACTCCAAATTCTAAACACATGGAGTTTATTTGAGGTACTCGAGACACTGTGCCCTGATTGAGGGCAGGTATTCTGGCAGACTTGCCTTGTTTAAGGAGTAATTCAGACTTAGTCCTAGCCTGCACAGGCCCAGCACCTTAAGTTATTTCGCTGAATTGCTCCAGGGAAAAGAACTTCAGCCACCTTTTTTTTTCTGAGCCTTAAAGAGACATCCACGAAGTCTAAAAAAAAAAAAAATGAAGAAGCAAAAGAGAGCTCTCAACATAGACAGCTTCTATCGAGAGAAAGAAGGGCTGACCCCAGATCCTGAGGTTCCTTTAGACAAAACCCCAGAGGAAGTCATTAAGGACCAACACTGGTCCCCTTTTCAAAAGACCTTTCTGGAAGATTGCATAAAGAACCTCATAAGAGAGCTGGAGGATAAATGGGAAAATAAATTGAAATCAGTGCAAGAAGGATACAATATCTTGCAAGAAGGATATGATGCCCTGCAAAAGAGATATGAAAAAGACACCAATTTATTGAAAAATAAAATTAGTGAAGTGGAAAAAGAGTGCAATGAACAAAAAATTCAATTGGCCAGTTACAAAAGGAGCTTAAAAAGGTTACTGAAGAAAACAACACTTTAAAAATAAGAATTAAACAAATGCAAGTGAATGACTCAATAAGACTTCAAGAATCAGTCAAACAAAAACAAAAAAATGAAAAATTAGAAGAAAATATGAAGTATCTCCTAGGAAAAACAACTGACTTGGAAAATAGATCTAGGAGAGACAATCTAAGGATTATGGGACTTCCTGAAAGCCATGATGAAAAAAAGAATCTAAACACTATCTTTCAGGAAATCCTGAAAGAAAACTGCCCTGAGATTATAGAATTAGAAGGCAAAATCACCATTGAAAGAATTCACCGATCACCTCCTGAAAGAGACCCCCAAAATAAAACCCCAAGGAATATCGTGGCTACATTTCAGGACTATAGCACCAAGGAACAGATTCTGCTAGCAGCTAGAAAGAAACAATTCAAATACTGAGGATCAATAATTTGAATCACACACGATCTGTGAGCCTCCACATTGAAGGATCGAAGGGCCTGGAACCGGATATTCCGAAGGGCAAAGGAACTTGGATTACAGCCAAGAATAACCTATCCAGCTAGAATGAGCATTATCCTCCAGGGAAGAAGATGGTCATTCAATGATATAGGTGAATTTCACCTATTTCTAATGAAAAGACCAGATCTGAACAAAATATTTGACATCCAAAGACAGAACTCAAGCATAAAAAGGTAAAAAGGAAAGGACTCTTGAGAACTTTATTTCTGCTATGGGGATACTTAAAGTTTGGGGGTATAATTAACTAGATATTACTTTGATAATATGAAAAAGAGAACTAGAGGGGAAAGGTTGTCATACTGGGGAAAAGAGGGAAAAAGTGGTAAAATAAGATCTAAAAAAAGGAGGTAAAAACAAGGTAAAATCTCTTGAGGAGGCAAAGAAAACCTAATATAATTGAGAGAAAGAGGGGAGGGAGATGAGCATTGTGTAAATCTTACTCTCATCAGGTTGGGTTCTAAAAGTGTAAATCAGACACTTGATTTCACTTAGAAACTTCTCTGTTGCTAAAGGGAAGTGGGAGGGAAAGGAGGAAAAGAAAGGGATAAACTATTAGAAGGGAAATAGAAGAATGAGGGGAAAGGAGTAAAAATAAGGGGGGGAAGGGATCCAAGAGGATTGTTTGGGGGAGGGGGTCATCAAAAGCAAAGTACTGACGAGGGGGGAAGGGAGCAAGGGGAAAGGAAAGAGAAAAACATAACTTGGGTAAATAAGATGGCAGGAAATAAAGAAGTAGTTATTCTAACTGTGAATGTGAATGGGATGAACTCACTCATAAAGCGGAAGCAGATAGCAGACTGGATTAAAAACCAGAATCCCACAATATGTTGTCTACAAGAAACACATCTAAAACATAATGACACATATAGGATGAAGGTAAAAGGCTGGAGCAGAACCTATTATGCTTCAGATAAACAAAAAAAAAGCAGGGGTAGCAATCCTTATCTCAGATCAAGTAAAAGCCAAGATAGATCTAATCAAAAGACATAAGGAATGAAACTATATTTTATTAAAGGATACCATAGATAATGTAGCAATATCAATACTAAATATATATGCACCAAGTGCAATAGCATCCAAATTCCTAGGGGAGAAATTAAGAGAGATGCAAGAAGAAATAGATAGCCAAAATTTACTAGTGGGGGATCTCAACCTTGCTCTCTCAGAATTAGATAAATCAAACCACAAAATAAACAAGAAAGAAACTAGGGAGATAAACCAACTGTTAGAAAACTTAGGTATGATAGATCTATGGAGAAAGCTGAATGGAGACAGTAAGGAGTTTACTTTTTTCTCAGCAGTCCATGGAACCTGTACAAAAATTGACCACGTGTTAGGGCATAAAAACCTCAAAATCAGATGCAGAAAGGCAGAAATGGTAAATGCATCTTTTTCAGATCATGATGCAATAAAAATCACATGGAATATAAGGCCAGGAGAAAATAAATCAAAAGTTAATTGGAAATTAAATAATCTAATCCTGAAGAATGAATTGGTGAAAGAGCAAATCATAGACACAATCAATAATTTCATCCAGGAGAATGACAATAACGAGACAACATACCAAAATTTGTGGGATACGGCTAAAGCGGTTATAAGGGGCAGTTTTATATCTCTAGATGCTTACTTGCATAAAATGGAGAAAGAAAAGATCAATGAATTGGGCTTATTATTAAAAAAAAACTAGAAAAAGAACAAATTGAAAACCCTCAATTAAATACCAAATTGGAAATTCTAAAAATAAAAGGAAAAATTAATAAAATTGAAAATAAGAAACCTATTGAATTAATAAATAAAACTAAGAGTTGGTTCTATGAAAAAACCAACAAAATAGATAAGCCTTTGGTTAATTTGTTAAGAAAAAGGAAAGAGGAAAATCAAATTGTTAGTCTCAAGAATGATAAAGGAGAACTTTCCTCCAATGAAGAGGAAATTAGAGCAATAATTAGGAGTTATTTTGCCCAACTTTGTGCAAGTAAGTTTGATAATCTAAATGAAATGGAGGAATATCTACAAAAATATAGATTGCCCAGGTTAACAGAAGAGGATATAAATTATTTAAATAGCCCCATATTAGAAAAAGAAATAGAACAAGCTATTAAGCAACTCCCTAAGAAAAAATCTCCAGGGCCAGATGGATTTACATGTGAATTCTACCAAATAAGAACAATTAATTCCAATACTATACAAACTATTTGAGAAAATAAGGAACGAAGGTATACTGCCAGAATCCTTCTATGAGACCGATATGGTGCTGATAGCTAAACCAGGTAGGGTGAAAACAGAGAAAGAAAAGTATAAACCAATTTCCCTAAGGAATATTGATGCAAAAATTTTAAATAAGATATTAGCAATGAGATTACAGAAAGTCATCCCCAGGATAGTACACTATGACCAAGTAGGATTTATACCAGGAATGCAGGGCTGGTTCAATATTAGGAAAACTATCAGCATAATAAATTATATTGATAACCAAACTAACAAAAACCATATGATTATCTCAATAGACACAGAAAAAGCATTTGATAAAATCTAACACCCTTTCCTATTAAAAACACTAGAGTGTATAGGAATAAATGGGCTTTTCCTTAAAATGATCAGTAGCATCTATTTAAAACCATCAGCAAGCATCATATGTAATGGAGACAATCTAAAACCATTCCCAATAAGATCAGGAGTGAAACAAGGCTGCCCACTGTTACCATTACTATTTAATATTATATTAGAAATGTTAGCTTTAGCAATAAGAGAAGAAAAAGAGATAAAAGCAATGAGAGTAGGTAATGAAGAAACCAAATTATCACTCTTTGCAGGTGACATGATGGTATACTTAGAGAACCCTAGAGACTCAACTAAAAAACCACTAGAAACAATTCACAACTTTAGTAAAGTGGCAGGATTCAAAATACATGCACATAAATCATTAGCATTTTTATATATTACCAACAAAGTTCAGCAGCAAGAGATACAAGAAGAAATTCCATTCCAAATAGCAGATGATAGGATAAAATATTTGGGAATCTATCTGCCAAGGAAAAGTCAGAAACTATATGAAGTAAACTACAAAACACTTTCCACACAAATAAAATCAGACCATATCAATTGGAAAAACATTAAGTGCTCATGGGTAGGCCAAGTGAATATAATACAAATGACAATACTACCCAAACTAATCTACTTATTTAGGGCCATACCAATCAAACTCTGAAGAAATTATTTTACAGATCTAGAAAAAATAGTAGCAAAGTTCATTTGGAAGAACAAAAGGTCAAGGATTTCAAGGGGATTAATGAAAAAAAAGAGGCAGATGAAGGTGGCCTTGCTGTACCAGATCTAAAATTATATTATAAAGCAGCAGTCATCAAAACCATTTAGTACTGGCCAAGAAATAGAGCAGTTGATCAGTGACATAGGATAGGTTATCAGGACTATCAAGCAATAACCTTAACAATTCAGTGTTTGATAAACCCAAAGACCCCAGCTTTTGGGATAAGTACTCACTATTTGGCAAAAACTGCTGGGAAAATTGGAAACTAGTGTGGAAGAAATGAGGGCTTGATCCATATCTAACACCACATACCAAGATAAGATTTAAATGGGTTCAAGATCTAGTTATAAAGAGTGATTTTGTACTAGTTAGATGAACGTAATATAGTTTACCTCTCAGACCTGTGGAGATGGAATAAATTTATGTCCAAAGAAGATCTGGAACTCCTAATTGAACACCAGATGGATAATTTTGATTATATTAAGTTAAAAAGTTTCTGTACAAATAAAACTAATGCAGACAAGATTAGGAGGGAAACATCAAATTGGGAAATCATCTTTACATTTAATGGTTCTGATAAAGGCCTCATTTCTAAAATATATAGAGAATTATCTCATATATATAAGAATTCACGCTACCCTTCAATAGATAAGTGGTCAAAGGATATGAACAGACAATTTTCAGATGATGAAATTAAAACCATCTCTAGTCATATAAGAAGGTGCTCCAAATCACTATTGATCATAGAAATGCAAATTAAGACAACTCTGAGGTACCACTACACACCTGTGAGATTGGCTAAAATGACAGGAAAAAATAATGATGAATATTGGAGGGGATGTGGGAAAGCTGGGACTCTAATACATTGTTGGTGGAGCTGTGAACGGATCCAACCATTCTGGAGAGCAATTTGGAGCTATGCTCAGAAAGTTATCAAACTGTGCATACCCTTTGACCCAGCAGTGTTTCGATTGAGCCTATATCCCAAAGAGATCTTAGAGGAGGGAAAGGGACCCACATGTGCAAGAATGTTTGTGGCAGCCCTTTTTGTAGTGGTTAGAAACTGGAAACTGAAGGGATGCCCATAAATTGGAGAATGGCTGAGTAAATTGTGGTATATGAATGTTATGGAATATTATTGCTCTGTAAGAAACGACCAGCAGGACGATTTCAGAGAGGCCTGGAGAGACTTGCATGAACTGATGCTGAGTGAAATGAACAGAACCAGGAGATCATTATACACATCAACAACAATATTACATGATGATCAGTTCTGATGGACATGGCTCTCTGCAACAAAGAATTGTCTCAAACCAGTTCCAATTGTTCAGTGAAGAAAGCCATATACACCCAGAGAGAGATAGGATTTTTCTTGCACAACTTGTCAAGTATTTCAACATTATTAACATGTAGTGGACTTCCTGCCATCTAGGGGAGGGGAGGAGACTGGGGCTAAAAGTTGTAATGGAAAGCTTTGTTAATATTGCTGGGGAACTACCCATACATATGTTATACAAATAAAAAGCTTTAATTAAAAAAAAAGAAAAACAAGGTGGTAAAATGCATTGGTTAATGAATGGGGTATTAACAAGAGGTTATTTCAAATACTACATTAGACAAGTCTCAGCTATGCAGTCCTGGACAAATCATTTAAAATTTTTTCAGCCACTGGTTACTTATCCATTAAATGGGGAAAATAGTACTTTCCTAACAGAGATTTTCTGAGAAGCAAGAGATAAAATATAGCTTATTATTATTTTTCATTCTTTCAAAAGATAAGAAATATATATAAAGGGTTTTGCAAGTTTTAAAGCTTTATATATACATAAATGTATATATATATATTTTTATATATATTTTTATATATGTACATATACATATGTGTATATATACTAGCTATTATAATATATTTTTAAATAAACAGGATAACTATATGGCACAGTGGGTAAAGTACCAGATCTGATGTCAACAAGACTCATCTTCTTGAGTTGAAATCTGGCCTCAGACACTTAGTATAAGTTACCCTGAGCAACTCACTTTACCTGGTCTGCCTCATGTTTCCTCTTTTTTAAATGGAGCTGGAGAAGGAAATGGAAAATAACTCCAGTTTCTTTGCCAAGAAAATCCCATATAGGGTCATGAAGAGTTGAGCCTGACTGAAAGAATTGAACAATATATTTAAATAATTTAAGTGAATGAAACCTCATGTTTTCTCTCATGTTCCAAATATTCATCACGTGTCTCCCATGTTATGGAGGGATGAATGTGGAATGTACCAGATGATTACTGCATGGTTAGAAGTATTAAAACTCTGTGGTCATGTTGAGGAAAACAGAACTTTTGAAAGGATTGAGGCAAGTTATATAGTTGCCAAGATAAAGTAATAGACAATTTCCCATATCCCAAAATCCCTTCCTTAAAAGGAAGTTCTTCATAGCATAGGGGGTGATGGAGGAGGTCAATTCTACCTCTCTTTGTTGTTATTCCTGTTGCTGGGGCCACACTTATTAGTGATTTAAGCATCTGTGAAATTAAACTTGAAATTAAGGACTATTTTTAGATGTGAAGCAGAAAAGATCAAGAAAAGTCCTCATTCAAGAAACCAAGATAGAAAAGGAGAATCATTCTGAAAAATGGTTGGGAGGGGGTTGGAATTAGATAAATGGCCAGGATTGAATCTGGAAAGAGAACTACTAGGATGATTCAAAAGGGCAGAGAGGAAGTAAAGCTAGTGATAATGCAGAAAAAAAAGGATTTAGAAAAGAAAATTTATATAAATAAACTCAAGGAGAAGGGGATAATTACAAAGTAAAAGGTGGAGAGAAACAGCAGCAGCAGATAAGCCTGAGGTGGGAAAATAAAAACAGAAATGAAACAGTTTAAGGAAATTGTCAAAATAAGGGCAAGGGACTTAACATGGTTATCAAATTGACATAACGTGAAAGGTGTCAAATAGATGAGGCTTTTTCCCTCCAAGAGCATTAGCCAAAAATGCCACTGGCAAAATAATAATAATAGGAGTAATAAGAGTTACAATATCTTAGATTTTGTGTAGTGCTTTAAATGTTCAATCTTAGGTGTTCCCTGTAACAGCCTTTGGAGTTACATATCATTAGTACCCCCATTTGATGGATAACTGAAGCTGAAAGCCATTAAGTGCTTTTCCCAAGATGCAGTCAATATTAGAGGTTGTTTAGGTCTAACAGATTCTAGGTCTGGCCCATATCCATTGTACATGGATTGTACATAGTTGCCTTTCCAGGAATAATGGGGAGAAGGGAGAATTTGGTAGTGACCAGGATACACTACCCAAAGGTTGTCTTTCTGGCAGGGCAAAGAAATTATTACCTGGGATTGAAAGATATAAGGTATTTCCTGTTCTAGAAAAGAAGGAAAGGGGAATTAGGAGAATAGTTTCCTGATATATTAGAAAGACAAATAAATACTCTTCAAAACAAATCAACAGTAACAACCTAAAGAACTTCTACATGAGGGATAATTTTTTTAAAAATCTGAAAAGATAGATGAAAATTCTCCATTTTGAGTCAGGGTGAAAGGTGGAAAGATTGGGATTCAGGAGAAGGATTATGACCAATGTGGAGTTAAGTAACACAATGCTTTCCTTAAGAATAGGAAAGACCATTCAGAGAGGAAGAGCTTCCCACTTTCCAAAAAACTTACAAAGGAGTTTCACAAACATTCAGGTGAGACCTTGTTTGAAGAGGTTTGAAAGAAAAAGGCAAAAACTGTAGCTAGTAATACCCCATTGAAGGACAGGGGTTGTGGGTGCAATGGTCAACTGTTTTGCAACCTGATTAATTTAAAGAGTGTCTTCCTGGAGCATGTTATTCTAAAAGTGTCAAGATTTTTCCAGTACTATCAAAATGGATGAAAATTTCTGTGGATAATTGATGGCCCAAATGACCCTGCCAGAAGAAATCCACGAGGCTGGAAACTTTGAAGCAATGGCCAAGAATTTCAGGAAGATAGAGGATATTCCTTTCAGGCACTCCTGCTGATTTAAGGCAGGATCAGAAGATAAAGTTTGATGTTAGAAGTGGACTTCTGCTGAAGTTTCCTCCCAAGAATAGGTTTTGGATCTTAGGTTCATGGCTTAAAATATATGAATCATGGGCTACTGCCTAGGTGTGTACTCTACCTCAAAGAGTTTGATATGAATGCATTTGCCTGGATTCTTGCCAATCTAATCAAAAGGATTTCAAATGAAAAAGAAAGAAGATAAAAAGGAAACTGCCTAAATATATACACCAAACTAGATAACATAGAATAAAACTTCAATATAGGAATAAAAATAGCAATATAGATACTCAAAGATGTCATAGGATAAAAAAAAAATTCCAAAAAGGAAATAGCAAAAAATATGATGATCTCAGATGTCTAGAGACAAATCCATAGCATATAGGTCACAGGCAAGGGAAGGCAGAGTTCTTAATGTAAGAAGGAATATTGTACTTGCTGAGAATCAAGGAAATTCTATGATTTTATTCTCTAAAATTGTCCTCCTTCTGAACTCCACTTTCTGTTGAAGTATCATTGTGCTTCTTATTCACTCAAGTTTACAAATTCATGACCACCTTTGTATTTCCAAATTTCCCTAAATTTTGCTTTGCATGTGTGTCTCCTGAATTTTGCTATGCCTAGTCAGAACACATCAAGTTTGTTGCCATTTGGTTGCTTATATCTACTTTGCTTTAGTTGTGCTTCTGAATGAAGTATGAAAAGAAGTATGAAGAATGAAAAAGAAAGGAATCAAGTTTATTACTTTAGATCAAGGCTGTGATTATGGAATTTGCATTTTGCAATAGATTCACCTAAATAGCCTAAAGGCATTCAATGTTTTACAATGCTTCCATTAGAATTATTAACAAATAATAGAATATTAACAAAACCCTCAAAGCAATGTGTTTTTTTTCCGAATTGTAGAATCACAATTGCTTTCTGCAAAATTCAGCATTCTTGTTTATTTCTGGGAGAAAAAAAAAACAATAACTTTGTTTTAACTCCTTTAGCCCTTGATTTGATTTTTGGCATGTCATACTTACTTATGTGGTAATTACTAATGTGTCATTCATAGATCAATCTTGAAAAATTCCTAGGTGATTGACTAATTTTTCACCATCTTACAAAGAAATGCTAAACTAGAAAATATAAAGGAAGGAGGAATCCAAAATGGGATTTGCCTTTGAAAAAATCCATTGCCGCATTGGAAAATGAGAAAAACCATCATATGATAGAGAGAGAACTTTGTACAACAAAAGAAATTTCTTCATCTTTTGTAGATGTTTCCTTATTTTTTAAAAAAGAAACCATTAACATTGAGGTCTCATTTGATAATGCTAAGTCTGCTGAAATCAAAAGCACTGACAGCTGGAGTCTGTTCTGTCAAGTCAAACATTCAGAGTGTGTTTCCAAACATCTTGATTGTGATGTGGACATTCTTTATCAAAGACACAACACTGATGTTAAGTGACATCCACTAAGCTTCTCATATAAATGAAATTGAAATGCAAAAAAGAAGTGACCTGTTTCCCATGACCAAAAGTCTAAATGGATTGTTTAATTTTTAGAGTGCTTCTCTGTGAGCAAGCAATTACATCCCTATTCTATTTCTGATACTTTTACTTAACTCTTGAGTTGGTACTAGTGATTTTACAATTCACATAATGGTTTCTAAATACATTAATAACCAAATTCACTTAGGGCTCTATATGTGTAATATCTTCAGGGCTGAATCAATATAAAACTCTTGTGGAACTCATTTATTGGAATATCTAGTTCAAAAGAATGATGTAGTTGGCCATTTTTAAATTCACAAATTTCAGTCTATATATTATTGACATTTCAGACTGTTTTGCAGAAAGAGAGAAATACTTTGAAATGAGTCAGCAGGAGAACCTGAGGTCACATGTTAGCCTTCAGTAGAAACCCTAAACTGAGTTCAAAACCACATTGACAATAGGCAAAGCTGAAAAGTGCAAAATTTCCTTTCTTTTGACAGGGTCCTGATAAATGTGCTAAGTTAACAGTAAAGTGATTACTGTCTCTAAGGAAAAGGTATGAATATGATAGCAATATAGAATGTAGGCAGTTTATTAAGCATTTATTCTGTAACATGCACTGTGCTTGGATAGAACTAATTCTCTCTCCCACTCCCTCTCCCTGTCCTTCTCTCTCTTGATACATAGATAGATAGATAGATAGATAGACAGATAAATATAGAGATAGAAATGTATATTATATTATATTACATTCATATAACATAACTTATTTTTCAACCATTGCACAATTGAAGGCTATGTACTCAGTTTCCAATTAATTTCTACCACAAAAAGAATGACTACAAACATCCTTGCACACGTGAGTCTTTTCCCCCTCTTTTAATAGTGACACTTTCAACTCAATAGCGACACTACTGAATCAAATTGGATGCACAGTTTTATAGCCCTTTGGGCACAGTTCCAAATTGCTCTTCAAAATGGTTGGATCATCTGTATTCCATTGTTAACAGGCCCTGCATATTTTTGTAAGGTGATTGTCAGTACATTTCTGATGTAGAACAGATCTCTTCAAAATAGGTTAGATATGACCTCCACACAGATAAATAACTGCACCCATTCACATGTGTATTTATTGAATTGGACTAAGTGTATGAGAAAAAAAGGTAGAATGCCCTATGTCAACCTTCAGAAAAAGATAAAGATGTTGTTTCTAGAAAGATAATTAGGGACCAAGGAGAAAACTAGAGAATATATGGTCAACCCTAGAGAAAAAGAGAGGAAAAGATTATATACATTTTCTGTTTATTTTTGCTTCTTTCTCCTGAGGGCAACAGTCATATATAAAATATCCGTCATAGGTCTGTATTTTCCATTGTCACTACAGTTTCTAATCTTCCATCTGTAGAAAAAAAACAGTTTGCTAAGTAAGGATGATTAGGTTTAAATTGTCCAAAGGTTGGAAAAACCAGTATTTGACATGGAGAAACGACCCAAGCCAATTTGCTCTGTTTATGTAACTACCTATTCCTCAACCATTTTTTCTAGCAGAAGGTCCTTCTTAAAGGAACCCCATTAAACATTTGGGATACAAAGAAATGACCTTTATTCTGCCACATTTATTGTCTTACATACAGGCTACACATTTTGCAGTAGCAACACGTAATGTCAGATGTCAAAACAGAATGATATGTAGCTTGCTGGAAAAGAGAGAAACTATTTTGAACATCAGCTGAAAGTCTTCTATCTAAATGAATGTTTAAATTATATATATATATATATATATATATACATATATATGTATCAGTTGTATAATAATAAAAAATCAATTTCAGACAGTTTATAAGATGAAATGGAAGTGGATTTGGAACCAAAGGATCCAGTTTTAAGTCCTGATTGTTCTACCCACTAACTATTGGGACCCTAAGCAAGTCCTCTTCCCTCTCTGTAATTCAGGTTGTTATCTGAAAAATGAAGAGATGGAACTCTTTCCTTATGATCCATTCTAACCCAAAGACTGAATATCCTTTTTTATTATCATTTTTTTCAACATCAAGAAATTTCATATTGTGAAAAAAAAAGTTCCTAACATAGAGGTTTTTGACCTTTTTTGTGTCATGGAATCACCTTCTTTCTCCTACAGGTGTAATGCTCAGGGAGAAACTGAGGCAGTATCATACAGTGGAAATTAGGTAATGCTTTATTGATGTTAATTGGGAGTTCAGAATCCATACATAGCTATGGATCAGGACTGGTAGGACTCATGTCTCAAAGCACGCAGTCCAGGCCAGAGACTGATAGCATGTCAGCCGACTGAATACAAAGTATTCAGCACCTCATTGGTGGGGAACACAAGTTTTATAATCTCCATGGCTCAGGGGAAACAAAGAACTCATGGGAACAGCTGAGCACATCTGGTGTCCAAGGAAACCATAAATTCAGTTCTTACAGTTTAGGGAGTGAGGGATACCTTGGCAAAGAAGACTACAGATAAGGGGGATGTAGAGGCTAGCCACCTGAGGTTTTATGACTCCTTGGTATGTGAGTCCAATTATTTCTGAAGGTCAGGAAGTGGGGATTGCTATTTGGGGACAGAGCAATTAAGGGAGACTGAAACAGAAATTAAGGGAGACTGATAACTGCAACTGAGGGAAACTGAGACTGTGGCACAGCATAGGCAGACTAGTATAGCCAATGTATCTTTTTCAGAATATATTTTTAAATATATAAAATTATAAAAATAAGTTAGTCAAAATATAACAAAAACAATGATAATAATAGCATAATGATAATGATAATCAATAAGAATAATATTAATAAGGATAATGATAATGAATTTGCAGACCCCATGCTTAAAATGTTTGATCTAAAACTTTAGGATAGGAGAAGTTTCAGTATTTTCAAATTTGACTTTTTTTTTACCCACCCCCACTTTATAGTATTTTATTTTGATTATATTTAGATTTAATTTATTCATCTGAAAACTTCATGTTCATTTCTTTTGATTGTCTTTTGAGGAATGACATATTCTTATCAATTTGATTCACTTCTCTATTTAAAAAGCAGGTCTTTATCAGAAAAGCTCATTGTAAAAAAATTTCCCCCAGCTTTCTGTTTTCCTTTTAATCTTTATTGCATTGGCTTTGTTTGGGCAAAAACTTTAAATGCAATATAATGAAAATTATCCATTTTGAATTTCATAATGTTCTCTATCTCTTTTTGGTCATAAATTTTTCCTTTCTCTATAGATCTGACAGATAAACTATTCTTTGATCTCTCGATTTGCTTATGGTATCACCCTAAATCATGTACCCATTTCAAGCTTATTTTGATATGGGTACAAGATGTTGATTTCTCCCCAGTTTCTGTCATACTATTTTCTAGCTTTCCAAGCAGTTTTTATCAAATAGTGAATTCATTTCCCAGAATAAACCTATATGAATCATGAACATTTCTATATTTTACCAACAAACCCCAGTATCAAGGTAGAAAGAAAAATTTCATATAAAATAAATGTGGACAATATAAAATATTTGGGAGTATACCTGCTAAAACAAACTCAGGAACTATATGAAAAGCTATGGGTTTATCTTATATGTTGCAATTTTGCTAAAGTTGTTAATGCTTTTAAATAGTTTTAGTTGATTATTAAGTATTCCATCATATCATTTCAAAGAATACCAGTTTTGTCTCCTTGTGACCTATTATAATTACTTTGATTTCTTTTTCTTCTCTCTCTTTTTTTTTTTACTAAAGCTACCATTGCCATTACAATACTGAATAATAGTGGTGATAATGGAGATCCTTTTTTCATCTCTGATCCTATTAGAAATGTGTTTAGCTAATTCCCATTATCTATAATGCTTGTTGATGGCTCTAGTTGCTGTTTATCATTTTAAGGAAGACTCCATTAATTTCTATTCTTTTTAATGCTTTGTTTTTAACAGGAATGGGTGCTGTATTTTCTGAAAAGCTTTTTTCTGCATCTATTGAGTCTTGTTATTGATGAGGTCAGTTGTACTCATAGTTTTCCTAATATTTAACCAGGCCTGCATTTCTGTCCCAGAGTCTCAGGTGCTTGAAATTTGCCTGTTTCACTGAGGTGAACTGGCCTTCTTGCAACTGTTGTGCTGAGGTTCTGGGACTGGCAATTTGCCTTCTGTGCTGGGGCTGGAGGCTTCACAATTGGCCTGCTATGTAACTACTCTTCTGAGCCAGGACAGAGGGATTTTAGTTGCTGATCTGTGCTATGTCTAAGAGTCTCCTGCTGGTTTGTCTGAACACCATCTGCACTGGACTTTATGGGCCTGTGTTCCCCTTTTATTCAACTGAGACAGACATTTTCTGAGTTTTTCTAAATTATTTTAAAACTGGAAAATTACTCCACTCCATCTTTTTGTTTTTTCTGCCACTCCAAAATGCATTTAGAGGCTTGATTTAATATTGTTTTCAAGGGAAACTGGGGAGAGCTCAGGCAATTTCTTAGTTTCTCTCAGTTATCTTAACCTCCCCCTCCCTCACCCCATTGTGATTTCTATATAAATCTTCCCTTTTGCTATTTGAAATCATATATATTCTTACAGTTGGAAAGGAAATATATTTTATGTTGCTGTTATCCACATTTATTCTATGATACATCAAAATTATGTTTATTTATTTTTGTTTCACTTTGGAATTTAACCTCTGAGAGGAAGAATAGGTATCTTATTTCCTTGAACAAACCCTGTACAATAGCCAGGATATATTTGGGTTTGATAATACTTAGCATTATACTTAACATAACCCTTCAGGGCAATTATAAACTAACTACTTTCTGGTCATTTACTGCAAGAAAGGCAGAGGTATTGTTGGGAAAATCCATTTCTCTCTCCTCTCCTTATCCCTTTAATTCCAAGTAACATAGTAGCATTTTCCATCAGGGACTCTGCTTGCTTTTTTCTCCATAGAACATTATATTCCCTGCTTGAGAACTCTCTGTTGCCCTCAAACTTTAGCTTCCTTTGGATATCATCTTTCCTCATTAGATGGCAAGCTTCCTGAAGACAAAGACTGTTTTTCTTTTCCTTATTTATATCCCCAGTGATCAGTACAGTGCTTGGCACATAGTATGGACTTAATATTTATTGAATTGAGTAGTCAATTACACCTCTTAATGACATATTAATAATAATGACATGATGAAAGATTTAGTAAATCTCACATTCTAGAAAGGGAATAGAGTATATTTTTAAATCCATTACTGATGATTTGAAATTAATTTTTTGCCAATAAACCAACAAAACAGCAAAATCAGAACACTTAGAGAAAATTTCACAAGACCTTAATTGTGAGACAACAAGATTTATTATTGACATGCATTTTTAAGGAAAATGCATTGATTACTTCAAAATGCTATAAAAATATAATGTACCATTTATGTTACCATCCTCAAAAAAAAGAAATTAAAAAAAAACTTTCCATTGGGGAGAGAGAGAAAAAAAAACTTTTAGAAAAGATAGTCAGTGTAGCCTGGTATATTGCCTTAATGAAATGACTAGGAGTATCCTTATAACTTTAATACAAGTAGTGTTGGGCCATTTCCACTCATTCTAATCCATATCTTGCCACTGGATTCAGATGGATCTGGAGGAAAGAGGGAGGCTGGTGACTTTTCACAGACCAATCCAGTTCACTTAAAAGTCAAGAAATGTTTCCTGATGCCATCAGTCCTGTTTGAGAATGAAGAATAACAACAAACTGAAGAATAGTAGCTGCCCCACCGGGAAGGCAACTAGCTATTTCCAATTGGCAATCACTTCCTTCCTTCCTTCCTTCCTTCCTTCCTTCCTTCCTTCCTTCCTTCCTTCCTTCCTTCCTTCCTTCCTTC
>JAJPUD010002776.1:113895-158073 GCA_023553655.1 Myrmecobius fasciatus
CTTTTCTCCCTCTCTCCTTTATTCTTTTCTTCTATCCCTCCTTCCCTACATATTTTTCCTTCCTCCTTCATTTTCTCCATCTTTCCTCTCTTTTCTCCCTCCCTCCCTCTCTCTTTTCCTTTTTTCTTTCTTTCCTCCCTCCCTCTCTTCCTCTCTTCCATCATTCCTTCCTTTTTTCTATCTTTCCTTCCTTCCTTCCTTCTTCCCTTCCTTTCTTTATTCCTTTCTTCCTTCCTTCTTCCTTTTTCCTTCCTTCCCTTCCTCCCTCCCAACCTGGGACAATTAATTCATTTGCACTATGCAGTTTCATTTATGATTTCTAAAAACACAGCATTGATCCAAATGGAACCACTTTACCATGCCTTAAACGCTAGTCACTCTGGCTCTAACTGATTGGCCAAGCATAGGTTCCAGCCTAAGCCTCACTTGGGTGTTGTTTGAGATTTGTTAGCTTAGAGTGAGTGTAAATAACAATTGTTTCTGTTTTGGCCAGAAACCCTGAAGGTCTTCCCTCCCCAGATTGAGTTTTTAATTAGAGATATTTTGGGGCCTTATTTTATCACCTATCCTTAATCACAGAATCAGGCAAACTGAGACCTGGGAAAAGACTAAGGTCAGAAAAGTCTAACAAATCCCAATGCATGTGGGGCTCCTTCCAGTTATCCTGATCTGTATCTTGCCCCTGGATCCAGATGACTTTGGAAGAAAAAGTGATTCTGGTGATATTGTGCAATCTTGCATCACTTAAATCCAATTCACTTGCAAGTCAAGACATCATCTTCCTAATGTCAATGGTCCTTTGTGAGAACAAAGGACAAATAAGAAGTATCATTTTATCATTTATTTTTTTATGAATGAATGAATAAAAAATCATTTATTGAGTAGTTATTATTTGCAAAGCACTGTAATAAGTGCTAAGAAAACCAATAGAGAAAGCTGGACATCCCTTTCCCTCAAGGAATTCATATTTGATGAGGGAACTAATATATAAATAGAAAGTTTCTGTGGCCCTCAGGAGGCAGAGGCAAAGCAAATAGTCACATCTCGTCCATGTCATTTCTAATGATCAAACCATATGTGGTCTGATATTGACCAATATCATGGTGTCAAGGACATTGAGAATTTTCTTTTTGGGGACTTTAATAGCTAGATCTGCTAAGGTAGTAGTGGATGAAATACAAACAGAGATACTTACCAGGTGGCTTTTCCACAGAGAATGCTTCCCTGGACATTTGCTGAAGAAGAAGGGATGGGAAAAGGTGCTGGTGGTATTGTGATGGGAAGATTGTTGCTAGGCATATTGGCCTTATCTGCCTTTAAGTGTCAGTGGGCACAGGTTATTGGTGACATTGAGAAGGTGTGAGATCTCCTCCCCCCCCAGGAATTACTTAAACTCCTGGCTTATGGCTATAAATTGTAGTAGCCTATCTTTATGAAACAAATGAGTTCCAGAAGTTGACAGATGGATCATTGCAAATAAAATTATATTTTATATACTTTATAAGTTGAATCCTCAATCCATAATCTATCTATTTTTGTATATATGGGTTTTTATATGTTTAAGTCAAAGATCCTAGATAACCCGAAGTGCTTCAGTGACAGATAGAAATTGGTGACATTAAAGACACTGGTTGGATTTTTTGCATTTTGCCTATAGATGTGTTTATCTAAGAACTACACATAAATGTAACAGATTCATGCCCTGAACTACTTTGACTGCAAGCAGAAAGCAATGTTTTTCTTTGAATTCTTGCAGGACATGTTTCCTTTATTCTCCTGTTCAGATGATTTTCATTAATATGTGCTCTCCCAGGAATATCTGTGAATGCTTCCTAAAAACAAAACTATTTTCATAAGTTTAAATAATATAGTTTGAGTCCAATGGCACCCAAAGAGCTGTAACATTTTTGATAATAGGAAACATTCATTATTTCTATTTTCTATATGTTTTTATTTTTTCTCTACTCTATGTCTGTGATGATCATTATCTGCCTTTGCCTTTTATTTTTCCCTTTGTACCATCCTGTCTGTATCCATCCCTATATTCAAATAATTATTTTTAACATTCCTATATTTTTTCCAAAATTCTTTGATACTCCATTTAAAAACATAGACAAAAAAGTCATTCAACTTCAACCAATTAGATGAACAGTCATTTTATAGATTCCATTTCAGTTAATTGTTTGTAAGTCCCATTGTTTATAAGAGATAAAGACTTTTACTCAAAATATTAGAGGGAAACTGGTTACCATCTGGCAGTAATTAGACTTAAGTCTTCATCTTGAACCATATACAGCAATAACCAGATAACAGATATATTACCTAAATTCAAAAGTCATTTCACAAATAGAAGAAAAGATTAGGTATAATTTATAAATATAGATAGTGGGAATAGAATAGTTATTGGCCTTAGTAATGCAAATGAAAGATTAAGGTACAGGGAAAAAAACAAAAACAATGAAAGACATGGAATACAGGTTAAAAATACTTCTTAACAATATCAGAGCTGTGGAGACTTAGCACAACAAATTATTACATCATATATGGATACTGTATCATTTGCTTTACTTAATTTATTTTATTTTTGATTCCTAAACAAAGCAGAGGTTTTAATTTGGAAGCAATATTAAGTGATTCTAGTCTAAAGGCATTAATATAAAATGTTAAAATAATAGATTAATGAAAATATTTGAAAAGAGCAATCATATAATTTCTATATTTATCTTTCTTTCCGAGGTGTTGTGGTAGTTCTAAAACTAAATGATGGTGCCTGTCTCAAAGGACTTACTTTTACTTCCTACATCATACAGATAGATCTAAAAATAATATGTGAAAATATGTAACTAAGATAAATTAGTGACCCGCATAATACATTTGCTGAGGGAGGAAAGTTGGGATTAATCAGGGAAGGCTTTTTAGAGAAGATGAGACTATATGCTTTAGAAAGCAAGATTTGAATAGGTGGAGAAGGGAGAGAGTATTTATGGTTCAAGGAAAATATATATTGTCTATATTGATATTACTCCTTCATGACTGTTTTATCTGATACCCATTTCTTGATTCTGCATTTTTTTTAATGTTGCTTTTTTTCTCCACAGCCTACTTTGGTTCTTTCTACTTCATAAAATCATCACACCATCTATTGTCAAAGTATTCTGTAAGACTGAAAAAGTAGAGGTTGTGAAGGAGCATACTTCACCAATATTTTCAGCCTTTTATGTTGTCAGAGTAGAGACTATCTTCACAGATGCAGATGTTTTATCAGTTTATGCTTTCTTATCTTTTCAGATTCTTGCCCATGCTCTTATGGTTCAGTCATTTTTCAGTAATTTCTGATTCTTGGTGACTAATTTGGGATTTTCTTAGCAAAGATATAGTAGTGGTTTGTCATTGCCATTTCTAGTTCATTTTACAGATCAGGAAACTGAGGCAAATAGATTTAAGTGAATTGATTAGGGCCACAAACCTCATCAGTGTTTAAGAACAGATTTAAATTCAAATGAGTTTTCCTGAGTCTAGGCTCAGTGTTTTATCCATTCTTCAACATAGCTTCCCACAAATTTATATAAACATTTCATTGAGATCTAATGAATGGATTAGATGATTTCCTCTTGACTTCTGATTATTTCTGAGTTAATAATGTTCCTATTAATAATAGCATAAAATTTCTCATATTTTGCAATTTCTGAATTACTTTTCTCCCTCTACAAGGCTGATGTTATTATCTTCTTATTCATTAGTGTTCTAAGTAATATTTGAATGTGCTAACCCTCTGCTACACCAAGTCTTTCTATGCAAGTGGGATGACCACTTGTTGGGCATATTATAGTAAGGATTTCTTTCCTATATGGCTTGAAATAAATGAATGTTTACATCTTTCAAACCCTGAAATTTTGTTATTTTGGAGAAAACCCATTCCTTTTTTTAAATAAATTATCAATAGTATTTGATTTTTCCAAATACATATAGTTTTTTAACATTCATTTTTGTAAAACTTTGTGTTTTAGATTTTTCTCCCTCTCTCCTTTACCTGCCTTCTCCTCAAGAGATCAAGCAATCTAAAACAGATTAATTATTTGCGATCCTTTTAAATATATTTCCAAATTTGTCATGTTGTACAAAAAAAAATACTAAACTGAACCATTCCTTTTAAAAGCTGCCATCTTAAGTATTCATAGAGCAGACTAAAATTGTATTTTTGGATGGGATTTTCACTGAGAACATAATTCCTTCAGAGCCTTGGGCTCTCACAGTGTACTCTGGTTTCTCTAGTTTGGCATTATTCCTGTATAATAAGGCTAACCATCTTTTGGTACTCATCTACATCCTTGGTAATACTGCTTAGGCTACTGCTTATGTGCAAGCTATTGTTGGTAACAAACTACAACCTACTTATACCCACCATACATACTTCAATTTCTCAGTGGCTCATTTATATATAATTTTGAATCTTCCAAGATTCTGGTGTTCCATGATTTTTGGCTATGTAATCATTGAGAAAATATTTGTGTCAATGAGGATGACTTTTGTGTCAATGAATACTTTGCTCCAAGTATAAATACTTATTATTTCCTAAATACTTTCCCAAATATTCTCCTCAATTCCGGACACAGATCACTGGAATCTTTAAGCATGCATATTGTTCTTGTTTACATATATCTACCCACATTACTCTATATCACATATCGTCCAATTTGTTGGTCCACTGACTTGTACTCATGCTGTCTCATGACATGTACTCACATGTTATCTGCTTTCATCCATTTTGGTAACATCAGTCTTTTTATTATTCCTGTAATTTTAACTGAAGGAGCTTTGTGTATTATACTGACATCTCTAATTTGTATTATGAGTAAAAAAGGAATTATAAATTCTAATAGCTGTATTATGTGGCTAGGATTAAATATTTCTTATTTTGTCTTAACTTTTAAAATATAAATATATGTGGGGGGGGAAAGACAGAAGAGAATTACACAAAGACCTTTTTACTGTAAAACCTACTTCCATCCTGATGGGTGAAAACACTGATACCCAAAATAACCTGTTAGCCAAAAAAAATTGGAGTGGTAATTAAATTTCTGTGTTGACTTGTTTAGCATACCTTTAACCAGATAATTTCTCCTATGCATACATGTGTGTCTCACTAGTTGGTGTGCATGAATATATCACTAGCTGGTGCAATGGATAAAGTAAGGAAGTTCTTTCCTTAATTCAGGAAGATTTAACTTCCTCAATACAAATCTGGCTTCAGGCACTTACTAATTATATAAACCTGGGCAAATCACTTTATCTTATTTGCTTCAGTTTCCTTACCTGTAAATTGGTTTGGGAAAACCCCAAGAAAACTCTAAAAGTAGTCACAAAAGACACACACAACTGAACAACTTCATAATATCCTGGATTTGGAACTAGAAGAGGTCTTAGAGATTACTCATACAATGAACCCATTTTAGTAGATGAAAACCATAGAAATTAATATGGACTTCTATGATGTCTTAAAGTAAACAGAACAGTAAGGATTTGAACCCTGGCCCTCTATCTCAAAATCTAGTCTTCTTTCTTCTATACTCTGCTGGTTTTGAGTTTTATTTTGGAGGCTTTCATTGTTTGATTTTTCATTGTTTCATTGTTCATAAATTTGGGGTTTCCTTCATATCCTTCAAAATAACATTTCATACTTTCTTCAGACAGCAGTCTTTTTCATAATGTCACAAGCATTCAGGGAACTCCTTGACTTTTGCATTTTTTATTTTAAAGTCTATCGATAAGTCTAGTAGTAAAAAAAGAAAGAGGATCAGAAATTTGTTCTTAGTCCTATAATTCTTTGATTAATGGAAATAGCAAAGAGTTCATTCTGTGATATGAAATGTGTAGCAACAAACATCAGGCATTTAAGGAACTGAAATTTATTGATATAGCCACAAATTGCATTCAAGCTAATGATAAATAGAAGCAATGAATGATTACCTAATGCATGAATAGAAGGCATCTGAATCAGACAGATTGACAATGTGTAATTGGTATTGATTTGAACTATGAGTAAGAAACCTATTTCACCTAATTTTGTGGTGTTGAAAAATGCATATTTTCTCTCAGAACATTTATTAATAGATTATATCATCTATCTCCAGAAGGGAGAAAGTTATGACATGTGCAAAGGAGAAAAGTCACATTTTAGCTTTTCTTTAAATATAGCTATAACTCACATTTTTAGAGAAATGCAGTATATGGTAAAAAAAAAAAGACAGAAAAGTTTTTAGAAGGATTTCTTTCATCTTATTTCATTATTCTTTGTCTTCAAAACATAGCAAAGTAATAACAATGCTTTATCTGATTATTAAAACATATATGAGAAATGAAATAGGATAAATACTAACTTGTTTAATGATTAATTTCAAAATAATCTTTTAAACATTGAATATTTTCTAGCATTTATCAAATGTGGATGAATTCAATGTGTAAAGTAGCATATTGAGTATGTCATATTATGTACTTTGATATATTGAGTAATGACAATAATAACTGACATTTATTCAATTTGTGAAATTTGCAAAGGGTTTTGCATATGCTAGAATATGCAGATCCTTGTAAGAAACTTTCTGCAGGCTTTATTATACACAAATTATTATACACACTTTGTTGTTTGTCTTTTGTTCTGGAAGAGGATGATGATCAGGAAGGTGATGTCATGACATGCAAGGAAATTGGATGTGAAGGAGGGCTGTGCACAGTCACCAACCTCACTTTCACCTCTGGAGTCATCAGGGTCTAGTGGCAATAGAAATTGGGATAACTGGAGATGGTTCTGGATGCCATGGGAGACTTTAACCTTTTTAACTGAGTTTCAGAGAAGTAAATTAACTTGCTCCTGGAGACACAGATAGCAGCTGTCAAAAGATCATCATAATCAAATTCTTCCCGATATACAGAAAAATCAGTATTCTATTCACTTCCTACCATGAGCCCAATTAATAAAGGACCAAAATCCTACCTGGGAGTTAGAAGACCAGGAATATAATCACATTAATGAAAATTAGTTACATGATATTCAAGAGTTGTTTTAAAGATCAAAATGAAGAAATATTTGTAAAAAAGCATTTAGTACCTGGCCCAGAGTAGGTGCTATTTAAATGTTTATTTTTTTTTCTTCCTCTTGCTCTAGGACAGAATAAGAAACTTTTATTTAAGAGCCAGAACAGGGCATTAACTGTTCTTCTCCATCAGATTCGTTAAATCAAGGTTTCTTAATTTTTTTTTTGGTGCATCATGGAATTCTTTTGCCACTCTGATAAGGCATGGACCCTTCGTAAGAATGTTTTTAACTGCCTAACACAAAATATTTACTATTATAAAGGAAACGAAACATTTATCTATATCTATTTCTAAATGTATGTGTATAAATATATGTATGCATACAAATATGTGTATACATATATGTATAAATGTATGCACTGTACATATGTATGTATTGGTGTACATATATATGTGCATGTCTGTATATACATATATAAATATATGTATATATGCATGCATATGGATATATGTGTACATATGCATGTATATAAATGCATCTTCATGTATTACTGTGCATATATATGTATGTAATGTATATATATTTACACAAAATTTCACCCATTGCTTGCAACTGTCTCAGGGCTTACTGCCATATTACACATCACATTAAAGGAATCTAATCCCCAAAGTCTTTACCTATTCACCTAGCTGCCCAAGTCTCTCTTCTCTCCTCATATCTTATTCATACTCTTTCTACTTTCTCACCTCATCTCTTTTTATATCTATATATCTCTCTATATACACATATAGATACATATATACAAACACATCTATATATGTACACACACATCACACAAAAATATAGACAAATAGTTTTGTATTTATAGTTGTATAATATGGATATAATGTATACCCATCCATCTGTATGTATGCATATATGTACATATACACATGTATATATTATCAAAGTATATTTAACAAGTCCACAGACTATAGGTAAAAATTTCCTTGTGTGAAAAGCTCTCATTTAAAAAAAAATTCAAAAGCCACATTCCTCCTCAAAATCTGTGAACACCATTTTTATTTTTATCTTGTGATGTGGGAAAGCTAATACATTGTTGGTGGACCTGTGAATGGATCCAACCATTCCGGAGAGCAATTTGGAGCTATGCTCAAAAAGTTATCAAACTGTGCATACCCTTTGACCCAGCAGTGTTTCTATTGGGCTTATATCCCAAAGAAATCATAAAGGAAGGAAAGGGCCCCACATGTGCAAGAATGTTTGTGGCAGACCTTTTTGTAGTGGCTAGAAACTGGAAACTGAATGGATGCCCATCAATTGGAGAGTGGCTGAATAAATTATGGTATATGAATGTTATGGAATATTATTGTTCTGTAAGAAACGACCAGCAGGATGATTTCAGAGAGGCCTGGAGAGACTTGCATGAACTGATGCTGAGTGAAATGATCAGAACTAGTAGATCATTATACACAGCAACAACAATACTATATGATGATCAATTCTGATGGACATGGCTCTCTGCAACAAAGAATTGTCTCAAACCAGTTCCAATTGTTCACTGAAGAAAACCATATACACCCAGAGAGAGGGATATGAAATGTGGGCCACAACATAACATTTTCATGTTCTTTATTGATGTTTGCTTACAGTGTGTTTTCTTTCTTTCTCTGATTTGTTTTTCTTGTAGATAGGATTTTTCTTGCACAACAACTTGTCAAGTATTTTATCATTATTAACATGTAATGGACTTCCTGCCATCTAGGGGAGGGGTGGAGACTGGGGGTAAAATTTGGAATGGAAAGCTTTGTAAAGATCAATACTGAGAAACTACCCATACATATATTATACAAATAAAAAGATTTAATAAAAAAAATATTTTTATCTTGTGGTACTGCAAAGAGCAGTAAGGGACAATAGGATGCTTAGTGTGTTGATTCCTGCAGAAGAAACACTTTTTTTTTTTTGCTCAAGGGTGAGTTGTTTATTGATGCCTAATAAACACATGGACTTTCAGGGAAATTCTAACTCCACATAAACTTACATATGCATCAAAATGAGTTCTATGAATTGAGAATATAATTCTTAAAATAAGCTTCCCAAAAGATATTGGAAACTTTTTTTGTAAGTAGAATGGAATAAGATTGTCACTCAGACTAGAGAGCAAGAATTAGGTATAACCCATGTATCTGTGCATATATACAGTATATATATATACAATATTGTACATGTATACAATGTACAATAATTTTTGTGATAATAGCATTCATGTGCAATTTCAAAATGAAATCTTGAAAAAATTCAATTTGGAATGAGAACTATTTATTTCTACTGTTGTTAGAGGTGCTCATTGACTTGGCTTTGAGAGACATAGAACTTATTATTTGCCTGAGTGTTTTAGAGAGAATTTTAGAAATTTTCTAAAGTAAATATGATGTAAATATACTCCTAACCTCCAAGAAGTTTGTATGTATGCAGGTTCCATATTATAGGTTCTGAAGTATTAATAGAGCAGATATTCAATACAGTCAATCCCTTATTGAGGCATTTTTGCTTAATTGTGAAACATTAAATTATAAGCTCTTTGAGGGCAGGGATTTCTTTTGTCTCTTTTTGTATTACCAATACTTAGTACAGTACCTAGTCCAGTTACTGTTTAATGAATGTTTATTATCTCACTATTACCATATGGTAATTTCTTCTCCTGTGGTATATACCACCTCCTCCAAAAAAGTTTTCTCTAATTTCTCCCACCCTTTCTCTCCATCAAAAGTAAACTGATAGATAGCATGAGAACATTTCCCAGATAAGGAAATTTAGGAAAAAAAATTATTCAGGAAGAATTTTCAATCATTTCATTTCTTTCAATGCACAAGAGAAAGAAAGCAACTGGTTTTTCTCAACTTTGCAATTTGCAAAGTCTTTTTGGAAGTTGAATTGAAAATAATCTTTTTCCAATTTTAGTTATCAGGTATGGATGTGACAGTAGCTAAAACAGATTATAAAGTTCAGGTCAAGAAGCTGTTAGAATTCATGGAAAATTACAGTAGAATAAAATCCAAACACTTTTGGAACTTTCTGAAACTTTCATTATTTGGTGTCTATCCTTCTTCTACAGCCACATTAACATTTATTTCCCTACATGTCTTTACTGATTCAATCCAATTGAGCTAATTTATGTTCCCAAGGTACAATATTCCATGGCCTATGTTTGGGCTTTGCATAGGCTGTTCTTATGCCTGGAATTCTCTCCCTCTTTTATTTCAAATGAGGAATAAGCTCAGGTCCCATTTCCTTCAAGAGACCTCTCCAGGTTACCTTTGTTGTTAATCTTCAAGAAATTGTTTGAATTTTTTTTTGATAAATGGTCAAAAGATATGAACAGAATTTTCAGATGAAGAAATTTAAACTATTTCTAGTCACATGAAAAGGTGCTCCAAATCACTATTGATCAGAGAAATGCAAATTAAGACAACTCTGAGATACCACTATACACCTGTCAGATTGGCTAAAATGACAGAAAATGATAATGATAACTGTTGGAGGGGATGTGGAAAAACTGGGACACTGATACATTGTTGGTGGAAATGTGAACGGATCCAACCATTCTGGAGAACAATTTGGAGCTATGCTCAAAAAGTTATCAAACAGTGCATACCCTTTGACCCAGCTGTGTTTCTACTGGGCCTATATCCCAAAGAGATTTTAAAGGAGGGAAAGGGACCCACATGTGCAAGAATGTTTGTGGCAGCCCTTTTTGTAGTGGAAAGAAACTGGAAACTGAATGGATGCCCATCAATTGGAGAATGGCTGAATAAATTATGGTATATGAATGTTATGGAATATTATTGTTCTGTAAGAAACAACCAGCAGGATGATTTTAGAGAGACCTGGAGAGACTTGCATGAACTGATGCTGAATGAAGTGAGCAGAACTAGGAGAACATTATATACAGCAACAAGACTATACAATGATCAATTCTGATGGACATGGTTCTCTTCAACAATGATGTGATTCAAACCAGTTCCTATTGTTCAGCGATGAAGATAGTCATATACATCCAGAGAGAGGCCTGTGGGAACTGTGTGGACCACAACACAGCATTTTAATGCTTTCTGTGAATATTTCCATGCATTTTGTTTTCCTTCTTTGTTTTTTTTTTCTTCTCTTTCTAGATCTTATGTTTCTTGTGCAGTAAGATAACTGTATAGATATGTATACATATATTGGATTTGTCATATAATTTAACATATTTAACATGTATTAGATTACCTGTCATCTAGGGGTTGGGGGTTGGGGGAAGGAGGGGAAAAGCTTGGGGAAAAAAAGTTTTTTACAAAGGTCAATGTAGAAAAATCACTCATGTTTTGTAAATAAAAAGCTTTTAATAAAAAAAGAAATTGTTTGAATTTTTATATAATTTCTATTAAACTATCTATTGACATATTATTTTCCCCAGTAGGATTCTTTGAAGGCAGAGGCCGTTTAAATTTTCTTTATCCCCTCAGCACCTAGTATATTTTATGACACACAATAGGCATTTAATAAATGCTTGTTGAAACATACTGAATCAAATTAATTCTCTCAATTGTGAGATTCTTTAAATAAATTTAACTTCTGTCCTCTTTTGTTCAAAATTTTTGTCTGATGTTTACTTGTGTTCATGGCTTAATGCTTCTACATAGAATTCAAAATTCTTGAGGCTAGGGCCTAACTTTTAGTTGTTTTTTAATCCCCCAAAAGCTATTGCAATGCCCTATGCATTTTAAATGTTTAATGAAGGTATATTAATTTGAATTTCTGTAACATAATTAAAACCTTGATATGTTCCCTCTTCCCTTTAGCATTCAAATCCTTAATGTTCTCTCAGTTACCAAGTTCTAGTTTAAACTTTGTAAAATGCTCTGCCTACAACTCTTCCTTTGTTGCCTTAATTTAGGCCCTCATTCCCTTATTTGTGCTAGTGTAATACATTCCTCATTGATATGCTTCTTCCAGTGTCTCCTTTCTACATTCCATCCATTGAATATAGAGATGATTAATGGTCTGAACTCCCCCTTGCTTTTTTCCATTCTGAGCAAGTGAATATGGGAAGGAAGTAAAGAAGCAGATTTCCCACCAATATACCTAATATAAATAACTATCCTGAATTAGAAACAAATGAATTTTTGAGTTGAATGACTTTTCAGAAAGATAATGGAGAGAATCAACAAAGAGGAGGAAGCAAGAGCTATATAACAAGTATGGGAAAGAAATGAAGAAAAAAGTAATGGATTAAAGTGAAGAAATTCACTAAGTGAAAATGGGAAGTGAGTAATTGTTTCTGTAAATGTAGAGAAGTCTGAAAGGGCAGATTTTTTAGGGTTAGGTTGTTTTGATAATTTTATGTTTAAAAGCAATGGGCTGAACTGGATTTAGCCATTAGTTTTCTCCAGCACATAATTCAGCAATGGTTGTTCTCTGTAGAAGAATTCAGCTGCAAGGGTGCATTGTACTAGGGGAGATATAAAGATGGACAAGTAAAATGGGTTCAAATCCTGTATCTGGAATTTATTAATTTTAAGGCAATGGGCAAGCTTATAACTTCAAAGAACTTCAATTTCCTTATCTTTAGAAGGCAAGCAGGCATTAGTGTGTGAGTAATCAATTAGAACATTGTGAATTTCAGTAGTTGTATTATATTGGATGATCTTTTCATCCAATGATCATCTATCTATATAGATGTTAATGATCATCATCTATCAAGAAAATTCCTTCTTCTTGTTGAGATGTTTCGGTTGTTTCCAAGTTTCATTCAGAGTTATTACTTTTTTTTTGAAAGATACTCAAGTAGTGGGAGGTCTCTGAAAAGGTGGGGGAGTAGATTAGTAAATTTCAAGCTCTCCTAATTTCTCTCACCAACAGGACAAATTTGCGCCTCAGGGTGAGCATAGACTGGTGAAAAATCAAGATGTGGGGCAGAACTGGGGTCCTGCAGGTAAAACCCTAGAAGATCTGCAGAAAGTCCTGAGGCAAGGGATTAACCCCTGTGAAAAGCAAACACTTCTGGGCTAGCTCCTCAGATACACAAGTGGGCAGCCTGGGGCTTGCTGATTGTGTTTGGAGTCTCTGAAGGAACCACAGAAACTTTCACTTTCCAGACTGTTTGAGGAGTTAGAGCCAGAGTCCCAGTAAACTGTGGGATCATCGGCTGACTAGGAACACCAGGCCCAGCTGTGCTGTAGGGAGGCAGCCCTGGATTAGAGGGAACCAGTATATCAGGTGTACAGAAGCAGCAGGGCAGGGATGCTGCTGGCTGTGAGCACTTGCAGAGAGGGGAGCTCTTGATTTGGGGTTCCTGGTCAGAGGGGAGAGCTGAGGTGAAGTCAAAGGCACCATCGCCCACCCATAATTAGAGGTGCTTACACTAACATCTCTGATTTTACAAAAATGAACTAGCAAAGAAGGAAAAAAAAACACCATAGAAACTTACTATGGCAATAGAAAAGACCAGGATTCAACTTCAGATGACTCTAAAGTTAAAAAAAAACCAAAAAAACAAAACAAAACAAAACAAAAACTTCTACTCCAAAGAGTATCATGAAATGTCTCCCCGCACAGAGAGAAATTATAGAAGAACTCAAAAAAATGATTCAGAAATCAAATGAGAGATATTGAGGAAAAATTAAAAAGAAAAATAAAAATCATCCAAGAAAAATAAGAAAATTCTGAAAAAAAGCTAGCCAAGTAGAAAAAGAAATACAGAATCTAAAAGACAAATATAACTCTTTGAAAATCACAATTGGACAAGGGGAAGACAATAGAGCAAAACCAGACCAAAACAATTAACAGAATAGAATGTAAAGAATGAAAAAATAGAACAGAATGTAAAATAATTTATAAGAAAAATGACAGATCTGGAGAACACCTTAAAAAGAGAAAGTGTAAAAATAATTGGACTCCCTGAAAGCTGTGTCTACAAAAAGAAATGACACAATAATGCAAAACATAATCCATGCTTTGTGTCTGAGTATATGTAGATATGTATACAGGTAGGTCTATGTATATATAGATATATGCATGTATATAGATATCTATTAAATATATCTGTGTTTAATTTGGTGAGATGGGTGGATGAAAGGGAAAAAAGAATAAAGTAAAAAAAGTGTGCAGCAAAAAACCAAAAGAATAGCTTAGTAGGAAGCAAAGAAAAGATAGACACTCATGAACATAATTTCTTCTATTATTATACATCCTTTCTTGAACTGGACATCTATTGCCATATATTTTGAATCTTCCCTGATGTTCTACTGGGCACTAGAAAATGTTCATTTTGTTTTATTTTCCTTCTGTCTTTTTTTTCTATTCTGTTTTTTTTAAATAAATAAACAGAAAAATTAAGAAAAAAGATTCTTAAGCAGTTTGTTATTGTATCTTATTAATTTTTCAGATGAGGAAACTGAGGCAACAGTGTTAGGTGAGTTGGCCAAAATCACACAGCTAGTAAGTGTCTGAGCCCATATTTGAATTCTGTGAACATGATTCTTCCTGCTAAGTTTTTTGTAACAAAAACTGTGTTTAAATACATCTTTTGTGTGTCTTGCTTGGTACTTTGAGTACAGTGAGCATTTAATAAATGGTGAATTAAATCAGAGTTGTTCTTTAGTAGAACAAGTCTTAGAAAGAAGCATTTTCTCCATCACTACAATTATTTAAGCAGGGGCCTATGAAATCCAACAGCTCACATTTATCAATCACTTTAATGTTTGCAACACATCTTCCATATTATACCCTACTGTGCTGGGGCAAGAATTATTATTTCCATTTAACAGTTTACAAAGACTGAGACTTATTTAGGCAATCAAATCCAAGTCTTCTGGCTAAGACCTAAGTACTTTGGATGACAGCAAGCTGGATCTGTAGGATCTGTGATCCTTCATAATTATTAAATGAGGGCTTCAACTAATTCTTTTCTGCCAACTTTAATTATTATAACTCTATAAGCTTATTTTATATTTAAAAGACACTTAATGTTTTCTGAGGAGACTGAGTTAAGAAGGCAGAGTACCAGCAGGGACTCAACTGAGTTTCCTAAATTTTCCTGTAAACAACTTTAAAATAATGTATCGAATCAAATTCTGGAATGGCAGATCCAATCAAATGTTGCGGTG
This sequence comes from Myrmecobius fasciatus, assembly GCA_023553655.1. Lineage (NCBI taxonomy): Eukaryota > Metazoa > Chordata > Mammalia > Dasyuromorphia > Myrmecobiidae > Myrmecobius > Myrmecobius fasciatus. The sequence goes on from JAJPUD010002776.1 coordinate 129,079, forward strand.
AAGCAGTTTTTCAGCCCAAGTCAACTTAGGCTGTCAGAAGGAAAGATCTGTCTCAGTGGGGTGGGGTTCATATCTAGAATCCAGCACACACCATGGGGCACAGGCCATGCTTGATGCACATTGTGTGCACTTTGGAAGTAGTTCTTCAGTGGTAGTGGTAAGGGGGTCAAAGAACTTTCCATAAGGAGATTGTGGGGGAATCTGCTAGCACTGGGTGCACAATTCTATTTCACTGCCCATATGTTCTGATTCTCAGTCCTAGGGCTAAGAGGCACACTAGTTCAGTAGTGCTTGGGGCTCAGAGGGGTAAACATCCTCCTTGAAGTTTCAGGGGAAAGAGTGCTTTTGATTGCTCATATTGAAGAACACAGGTCAAGAGAGCAGTGATCACATCTCTCCTTAGATTATACTACATTGGAAGAAATAGCAGCAAGAAAGACGTGAAGCTTGAGGTAGTACTTGCTCCAATCTGGTACCTGGAACCCAAGTATAATATGAAGGTATAATAGATTGAAATGAGCACATTTTTTAAAAAGACCATAGAAATTTAATAAGGTGACAAGGAAGACTAAGAATTCTTTATGGGCCTTTGAATACTAAGATAAAAAAAAATTTAATTGATCTCAGGCCTCAAAAGAAGGTTTGAATGATAACAAAAGTGATTTTAAAATTCAAATAACATATATAGCACAAAACTGGGAAAAGAAATAAGTGAAGCAAGAAAATTATGATGAAAGTTAACAGCTTGGTAAAAGATCCACAAAAACTACTGAAGAAAATGAGATCTTAAAAACCAGAATTGGCCAAATAGTAAAACAGGCACAAAAATTCACTGAGAGAAGAATCCCTTAAAAAGTAGAATTGACAAAATGGAAAAAAAGGTAAAAAATTAATTGAAGAGAAAACCTCATTACCTAGTAGAATTGTTTAAATGGAAAAAGGCACAAAAATTTACTGAAGAAAATAATTCCTTAAAAATTAGAATTGGGCAAGTGGAAGCTAATGACTCCATGGGACATCAAGAAGTAAAACAGTCAAAAGAAAAAAAATAGAAAAAAAAATGAATATCTCACTGAAAAACAACTAACCAGGAAAATAGATTGAGGAGAGATAATTTTAAAAATATTGAATTACCTGAAAAGCATAATAATAAAAAAAACAAAGAGTCTAGACATCATCTCTCAAGAAATGAATAAAATTTAAGGGTTCTGATAAAGGCCTAATTTCTAAAACATATAGAGAATTGACTCAAATTTATAAGAATTCAAGCCAGTCTCCAATTGATAAACGGTCAAAGATTATGAACAGACAATTTTCAGATGAAGAAATTGAAACCATTTCTAGTCATATGAAAAGGTACTCTAAATCATTATTGATCAGAGAAATGCAAATTAAGACAACTCTGAGATACCTCCCAGATTGGCTAAAATGACAGGGAAAGATAATGATAAAAATGGAGGGGATTTCGGAAAACTGGGACAGTAATACATTGTTGGAGGAATTGTGAACAGATCCAATCATTCTGGAGAGCAATTTGGAACTCTGTCCAAAGAGTTATCAAACTGTGCATATCCTTTGATCCAGCAGTATTTCTACTGGGCTTGTATCCTAAAGAGATCTTAAAGAAAGGAAAAGGACTCACATGTGCAAAAATGTTTGTGGTAGCCCTTTTTGTAGTAGCAAGAAACTGGAAAGTGAATGTAGGCCTATCAATTGGAGAATGGCTGAATAAATTATTTCATATGAATGTTATGGAATATTATGGTTCTATAAGAAGTGATCAGCAGGATGATTTTAGAAAGACCTGGAGAGACTTACATGAATTGATACCACCAAAGAAGAAATTGTAGTAATTGTTAGGAACTCTATTTTATCCAATTTTATACCAATAAATCTTACAGCCCAAGTGAAATGGTGAATATTTAATAAATATAAATTACCCAGATTAATAGAAGAGTAAATACAAAACTTATATAACCCTATCTTAGAAAAAGAAATCTAACAAGGTATAAATAAGCTCCTTAAAAAAAATCCTCATGGTCAATAAAATTTCTTGTTTTGTTTGTTTGCTGAGGCAATTGGGGTTAAATGACTTGCCCAGAGTCACACAACTAGGAAGTGTTAAGTGTCTGAGTACAGATTTGAACTCAAGTCCTTCTGACTTCAGGGCTGGTGCTCTATCCACTGTGCCACCTAGTTGCCCTGATCAGTAAGATTTAAAAATGATTTCTCCAGAACGTTTAAAGAACAATTAATTTCAATATTATATAATCTACATTTTATATATATATATATATATATAAGTAGACACACACACATATAAATAATCACATATATAATCTATAAGACTCCTTTTTTAACACAAATATTATACTGATACTTAAACCAGAAGAGCAAAGACAAAGAAAATTGTAGACCAATTTCCTTAATGAATACTGATGTGAAACTTTTAAATAAAATACTATCAAAGAGATTACAGAAGTAGATCACATAGGTAGTACACTGTGATATGGTGGGAATTATACTAAGAATTCAAGTTTGGTTCAATATTATAACCATAATTAATCATATTAATGACAAAAATCATATGGTTACCTCAATGAATGTAGAAAAAGCTTTTGACAAAATAAAATACACATACCTGTTTAAAAAATATGGGAAAGGGTCAGCTAGGTAGCGCAGTGAATAGAGCACCAGCCCTAAAGTCAGGAGGACCTGAGTTCACATCTGACCTCAGACATGTAATACTTCCTAGCTGTATGACCTTGGTCAAGTCACTTTATCTCAATTGCCTCAGGGAAAAAAAATACCAGAAACACAGAAATAAATAGAGCTTTCCTTAAATTTATAAGTAGTGGTAATCATCTATAGTGGTAATAAGATAGAAACCTGCCCAGTAATAAAATTGATAAAGATCATCATCTTATACTGAATGATGAGATACGATCAAAATGCACATATGATTTAGATCTAAAAGATCATATCATTTGTAAATTAGGAGAACTTGGAATATTGTGCCTATCAGAGCTATACTTAAGAGGAGAACTTATGAAAAAAATGAGGGATTGAAATCATGCAAACTAAAATACATATTGCAATTATATTAATTTTAATATTATTTTTGCACAGTTAAAGCCAAGATTGTAAAGAAAGCAGAAAATGGGTAAAAAAAAAAATCTGTGTTGCAAATTTTTCTAAGGGTCTAATTTCTTAAATATTAAGAACTGAGTCAAATGTATAGGAATATGGGATTTCCCCATCTTATAAATGGTCAAGGATATGAACAGGTATTTTTCAGATGAAAGAAATTTTAAAATGCTTAAATCACTATTGATTAGAGAAATGTAAATTAAATTAAAACAACTCCTAGGTACTTCCTTATATCTATAGATTGTTTAATATGAGAGAAAAGGAAAATAATACATGTTGAAGAGAATATGGGAAAATCGGGACACTAATGTACTGTTATCACAATTGTGAACTGATTCAGCCATTCTGGAGAACAATTTGGAACTATGCCCAAAATGCTATAAAATGGTATATACCCTTTGATCCAGCAATACCACTGCTAGGTCTGTATCCCAAAGAGATCATTTAAAAAAAGGAAAAGGGCCTACATATACAAAAATACATATACTAATTTCTTGTGGTTGCAAAGAGATAGAAATTGAAGGGATGTACATCAATTTGGGAATGGCTGAACAAATTGTGGTATATGAATATAATGGAATATTGTTATATTCTAAGAAATGGTAAGCAAGCAAATTTTAGAGAAAAAAAAACCTGGAAAGTCTTATATGAAGTAATGCTGAGCAAAGTGAGGAGAACCAGAAGAACATTATATATAGTAACAACATTGTGTAATGATCAATTATGATAGACTTAGCTTTTTTCAGTCATGCAGTGATCCAAGACAATTCCAAGGGACTTATGATGGAAAATGTGATCTAACTCCAGAGAAAGAATTATGGAGACTGCAAACAGATAGAAGCATATTATTTTCACTTTTTAGTATTCTGGTTTTTTCTTTCTTATGGTTTTCCCCTTTTCTTCAGTCTTCTTTCACAACATGACTAGTGTAGAAATATGTTTATTATGATTGGATATGTATAACCTACTTTCTATCTTGGGAAAGGGGAGGAAAGAGAGGGAAAGAGAAAAATTTGGAGTTCAAAATCTTACTAACCTGAATGTTGAAAACTATCTTTACATGTATTTGGGGAAAAATAAAATGCTATGAAGTAAAAAAAAGTAATTAGAAATGTTTGACAAAATAAAAATATAATATGCAAGTGTTAAAAGAAATTTGAACAAATTAGAATAAATCAATCCAGAAGTAGGGAAAAAAGAAACCATGCTCATAAAAGTTGCAATTATCCTTTCTTATTGTAAGACTGATGGTCTTTTATCCTTTCCTCTTCTGTTTTAATCTTTCTGTAATTTTTAACTCTCTTGATCATGTCTCAGTCTTCATGTTTTTCTTCTTTTGGCTTCAGTGACACTGAATTTCTATCTCTACTTGTCTGACCACATCACTCCAGTCTGGTGAGCTGCTTTATCATCCTTTCCCCTTTAAATATGGTTCTCCTTCAAGACACTGTCTTTTCATTGTTTTATTTCTATATTCTCTCCTTTGACTAAATGAACCACTTCACATAAATTCAATAGTTACCTCTGAAGATGGCTCCTAAATCTATTGTGTATTTCTTGCTTTAATGCTAGCCCTGAGACTCGGTCTTTTGCTCACAATTCTCTATCACACAATATCACCTAAATAGTCTGACCAGTATCTCAAATCCAGCATGCTTTATACTGAAATCATTAACTCTTTAACCAGGCTTGACCTCTTCAAATTATTGATAGTACCCTTTGATTGCTAGCCACACAGGTTCAAAATCCCAGAATTATTTTTTGCATCTATAATACTATTTGACCAGTTCCCATCCAGCCCTGCTTCTTCCAATCTGTGGCTGGATCTTATATATATATATATATATATACTCATATATATATATATATATACTCATATATATATATATATATCTTTAATATCTTTTACCTCTCTTCCTCTCTGACAATAGTTCACCCCCTCTTTTGTCCTTACCAAGGTAATAATCTCAGAAATGATCTTCCTGTCTTTATTCTCTCCACTCTCCAATTCATCCTTCACACTTACCCTTTGTAATAATTTTCCTAAGGTCTATTCTTATCATTCCTCTTCCTACCATATTAATCTTCCTACCATACCACTCCTGACAATTCTGCACAGAAAAGCCCTCAAGTAGCATGCTGTTACCACTAGAATCAAGTACTGGCTACATATTCTCCTCACTTCCCCAATCTGGTTCCAGCCAGTCCTTCCCTTCTCATTTTCCCATTGCTCCCTTTTATACAATATGCACTGCATTTTGGACTCATCATGCCAACTATCAACCATTCATTTGGCAGGTCATTTCCCGTGGCTTCTCTGTGCCACTCAAATCCATCTCTTTTGTTTAGCTAAGATGTCTCATTTTCTATAAAGTCTTATCTTTGTTCTTTGAAAATCTTTTATCTCTTCAAAATATGGGGGAATTCTTTTTGAATATCTCCTTTGACTTGTTGATTTTCATAGTATGATTTTTATTTAAGTCTCCATGCCTTTAGAGGGAGGGCTTTGTCAGGTTCTCCCTCCAGTTTGCATATGGTAATTTCTTCTTGAATTGAATCTTGACATCAAAATCCTTTGACTTAAGACATTTATGGTAACTGAATTAATCATCTTTGGCATCTAGCTTAATTCAGAAATCTTCTGTTTTTCTAGCTATAAATCAAACTTTGAGAATTGGCAAATAGGGTGGTAAAGGGCAGAGATAAAATAAACCTGAAACACAAAGAATAACCTTTCAACCAAACAACCAGAGATATCATAGATAATTAATCATCCACTAAGCCTTGCATCCTTCAGTGGTTTCTGAAGATAATTTTGCACAATTATTTGCACAAATTTGCACAATTCTGCACAATAATTGAGCCAACAAGAAAAAGAGCATATTATATTAATTATATCATGACTATTAAGTTAAACAAGTCATAAATTAGAAAAATCCTTTGGAAAATTTCAGCAAAAAAAGATATGTAAAAATACATCTAAAGAATAAGGTTCGGATATTCAAATACCTGGAAACTTATGTCATGAAGAATTCCTCATTCATTACAATGCTGTAAAAAGATGCCCTATTTTTCTTTTGGAGTACATTTGGGTCAGAAAAAACTTTTTTTTTTCTGTTGCACAGGAGAACATCAGTGATAACTTGTTACTGACAACACTAGTATAAGATCCTTTAATGTGTGAAGACAGCAGCTTTTCATAAATCATCACTGAGAGCAAGGTCTTTGAACTAACCCACTTTTGTCTTTAACAATGTGGGTCTGTCTTGCAGCACAGAAAGAACTTGGTCACTTGGGACTGTTCTTTTCAGATTGTGTGCTCATGACTCATTAAAAGCCCTTTCATTGGTTTCACCTTGCAAGGATTTAATTTGGTTTTTTTAATTTAATATTTTATTTTTCCCCAGTTACATGTAAAAACAATTTTAACATTCATTTAAAAAACTCATTTTGAGTTCCAAATTCTTTTCCTTCCTCCATCTAGACCCTCCGCCTTATTCAGAAGGCAAGCAGTTTGATATAGACTATACATGTGTCATCATGTAAAACATTAGTCATATTGTGAAAGAAAATGTAGATTAAAAAAAACTCAAGAAAAATAAAGTTTGTTTATCTTTATTTTATTATTATCTTAAATCATTTATTTGAAAGTCAGGTTTTCTATTCAGCTCTAATATCTTTATCAAACATGCTTGAAACTCCTCCATTTCATTGACAATTTTTTCCACTAAAGGATAATACTCAGTTTTGCTGGATAGATGATTCTTGGTTGTAACCATAACTTCTTTGCCTTCTGGAATATCAATTCCAAGCCCTCTGACCCATTAATATAACTGCTAAATCCTGCATTATTCTAATAGTGGTTCCCTGATACTTGAATTATTTCTTTCTTTGACTTGAGAGCTGTGAAACTTGGCTCTATTATTCCTGAGAGTTTTCATCTAGGGATCTCTTTCAGGAGGGGGTCAGTAGATTCCTTCATTTTCTACTTTACTCTCTGGTTCTAGAATATCAGTACAGTGTTACTTGATAATATCTTGAAAGATGACATCCAGATTTCTTTCCTTTCCCTTTTTCTTTTCTTTTTTTCTTTCTTACCTTTCTTTCCTTCCCTCTTTCTTCCTTCCTTCCTTCCTTCCTTCCCTCTTTTCTTTCTTACTCTTTCTTTCTTTCTTACTCTTTCTTTCTTTTTTTCTTACTCTTCCTTCCTTCCTTCTTTTCATCCTTCCTTCTTTTCATCCTTCCTCCCTCCCTCCTTCCCTCCCTTCTTCCCTTCCTTTCTTCCTTTCTTTTTTCTTTCTTTCTTTCTTTCTTTCTTTCTTCTTTTCCTTCTTTCTTTCTTTCTTTCTTTCTTTCTTTCTTTCTTTCTTTCTTTCTTTCTTTCTTTCTTTCTTTCTTTCTTCTTTTCTTTCTTTCTTTCTTTCTTTCTTTCTTTCTTTCTTTCTTTCTTTCTTTCTTTCTCTCTTTCTTTCTTTCTTTCTTTCTTTCTCCCTTTCTCCTTTTCTTTCTTTTAACTTATTTGTCATTTCTTGGATTTATGTTCCAGTGAGATATTTCATATCTTGTATTGTTTTGTTTTCATGTCTTGTATTGTTTTTATTATTTTGGTTTTGTTTTATTGTTTCTTGATTTTTCATAAAATCATTACCTCCTTTTAGTCAATTCTACATTTTAAGTAGTGGTTGTTTTCCTTCAATTAATTTTTGTGCCTCTTTTTTCCATTTGGTCAATTCTGTTTTCTTAAAAGACATTTGGGAATTGAGGTGGCACTTTGTGTATTTTCACAATTCTAATTAAATCTAATTTCTGAGCTCAGGGAACTTACAAGAATAAAACTTGATTATTAAGGTCACAAGAAATTATTTATATACTTTAGAAGAGTAGTTAGGGTCAAGATGAGATACATGACAGTAAGTACCTGGGTAGATTTCACAGAGGTCAAATTTTCCTGGACATTGCTTGCTGAGGCTAAGATGTGCCTTACCTCTGAAAGCTGATGAGTCATCACATGATCTGTTCTTCACATCTTACTTGCATTCTAACACCTATTGACCCAAGCATAACATCATCATTGGCAACTAGCTATGACTTCCCTTTTTTGTCCTATTTTAGTATTTTAATAAGCAGCATTTAGATAGTGCCTTTATCAAGAGTGGAAACAGGATTGTTGAAGCTTCTATCTATTTCATTTTCATTTCTCTTGGCTTGAAGTGCAACAGAACTTCAGTTCAGACCATAGTTTTGGCCTCCAGTCTACATTTGATTATACTTATCCTATGAGAATTTTATTGAGGAGGAAATAATCAGGATAGAATAGAAAACATAGTGAAAGAGAAATAAGATCAAGTTGGAGATGGTAGGAGGTAATTAGTAAGGCAAAATAATGAGGGATAAAGAAAAGCTAAAAGAATCAAAGAAGTTGAATGAATATATTCAGTTGCTATTTGGATACTCATACTTTTTACAGTATACTGCCATTTGGAAAGAGATTTCTTTCTAGAGGATTTCCTACTTTTGGATCCATGGATGAAAATAATTAAAGTCACATCCTTTCTATTTTGGTCTATACTCTAGTAGTATTGAAGGTGGGGGAATAAATCCCATGTAGGAGACAGATGATTCTGGTTCCATTACTTTTCCCTTCACTCTTCAGTTTTCTCATTATTTTTTTAATTCTGTATTGATCTCTATACTATTATGACTTATTTTGAATAAACACAGTATTAAAAGAAATTCACATTTAACCAAATTAGAAGGTTAGCAATGGATACTTTGTTTTCCCAAAGGATTTACAAAAGTAGATAGCTTTTCCTAGTTTAAAATTAGTGTTTTAAAATGTTTGAAAAAGGTTATCCAGGAACAAATTGTTCATGTAGAATATAGGATATATTTAATTTGTAAAACAGGATAAATGTTCTTATATCTGTGAAACCTAAAAATGTGTCTATTGCTTAAAAACTATCTCAAAATTCTGTCATGCTGTTATAAATCTGGAGGAGCAGTAATAAAGGAAAGAATGAATTTTGGGTTGGTTTTACTTTAACAAAAATTATGGTAATGTTGATGATGATGATAGTCATGATAATAGATAACATTTATATAGCTCTTTAATTATTTTAATGTCTTCCATATGACTCTCAGGTAAATAGAGCAAATGGTATTTTTCCATTATATACTTGAACCTGAAAATGAGAAAAATTAATGATACATTCACATAGTTTGCAAATATTAGGGCTAGAACTCAATATTATGTCTCCTGAATTCAAATGTAACTCTCATTCTCCTCTATCATCCTAAATTCTGGCCCTTTTTTTCAATATAAAATCTTCAGTCTAGAATAATCATAACTCTCTCCAATTTTAAGCTTCTCTTATCCTCAGAAAAGTCCATATGAGTGCCCTTTTGAACTAAAATTTATCTGAAAAAATGGAAAACTTTAGGAATTAAGATATTTTTCATTCCTTAGATTTCTCTTCACCTCTAAAGTATCAGATGACACTTTGAGTAGAAATAAGGTGTATTTGGCCATTGTATTATTGAAGTGGTACCCTCCCTACTCTGTCACTGGAAACTGGAGGTGGGATGACTTGTGAAGCTAAGGGAAGGAAGGGCCAAGGAAAAGGAAAAGGGTTGTATATTCTGTTAGAAGAAATTAACTGCCCAAGAGAAATGACATGCAAAGTAGCAGATTTCTGATACAAGTTCCCAAGGCAGTGAGAATAGAAATTTTCTTAGGGCAAGATTTGTGTATTCTTTTCCTTCTGCATCCTTCACAGAACTAAACAGTGTCAAGCCTACTATCAACATATTAATGTTATCATTAAGCTAGATTAAGAACATCAAGAGCAGGAAAATTTATACAGATTGCTGAGCTTATTTATTGTTTTGATATTTTGATATTTGTATTCCAATATAATTGTTTTCCTTTGTAAAATGATGTATTTTATTGAATAAAAAAAAGAAACATGATTTTGAGGAAGGCTCCACAGGCTTCACCAGACTTATTGCTCCAGAGCTCCTGGGAACAAAAAAATTAGTTAAGAAGCTGTTCTTTGGGCCAACTTCCTCTCATTGATATTGAATTGAAGTGTGAGGTACTGATAGATGCTAAGCTTTCAGATTGGTCTGGAATTACATTAGTAGTGTTATTCTGCATATAAGTGCTTCCTGTGAAGATCCTTGGAAATACATAGAACCTTAAACAAATGTGAAATATTGCAGTCACCCTATTGCCACTCAGTCATGCTAAGGGTAGAAAACGGGTGAAATTGTCTTCTTGATTGAGTCAAAATACTCAGCTTTGCCTATGTGGGACATTTATCACCCATTTAACAAGAATATTGCAAAGTAGAGCCATATTCTGCTTTCAGTTTAACTGATGGCATCATCAGAAATTGAAATGTTTCCATAAGATTCTGTTCCTAACAACCAATTATTGACAAGAGCAATGGAAATTATAATGTTCTATTTACTGATTGGCTCTCATGCCTAATGTATATTAAGATGGCATTTTCATTCCTAGGATCATTTTTTTACACTGACTTTCAGGGCTTTCTTGTTCAGAAAATATTTTTTGACTGCTACAACATATTTGCTTCCTTATTTTGAAATTCTTCAGGTTAGATTCAGGTTGGATCTTGAATTTATTATAAATGGTAGGATCTTGGATTTTTGGAGTTAAATGGCACCTATATATATCATCTAATGCAATCTAATCATAATTAAATTAAAATCCAAAAATGACTTGACAAAGATCATACAGTTGGTTAGTGCTAAAGGTGAAGTATGATTCTGACTCAGCCTTATTTTTACTATATTAGATTTCTTTTTAATAATATTTTATTTTTTAAAATTCATGTAATACTATTTTTCAACATTTAATACTTTAAGACATTGTGTTCCAATTTTTTCTCTCTTTCCTCTTCTTCCCCTCTCCAAAACAGTGAACAATCTGACACAAGTTAAACATGTATAGTCCTTTTAAACATATTTCCAGATTTGTCATTTTGTGTAAGAAAAATCAGACCAAAAGGGAAAAAACATAGGGGTAAAAAGCAAATGAACAAAAAAGTGAAAATACTATGCTGTGATCCACATTCAGTCTTCATAGTTCTCTCTTTGAATGTGGTTGACATTTTCCATTCCATGTCTATTGGAATTATTTTGGATTGCCATGTATAATATACTTCTAAAATTTGTCCAACTGCTGTTGCTAAAAGTTGTCTTTGATCAATTAAAAATTACATTCTCATTTTAGAGCTGTGATCTTGGTGATCATCGTCCTCATTTTTGTAGTTGAGGAAACGAGGTCAAGAGAGGTTAAAAGAGTTATATAAAGTTACCCCCCCAAAAAAAACCCCTAGAATTTGAATGTAGGTCCTATGGCTAGCAGAAGTGCACTTTTTACTGTCCCACATTGTTCCTTATTGTCAACAAGTGACATTTCTTACTTTTCATGCAGACTGAATTAATAAATTTAAACTAACCAAAATGTTTGAGGAGTTGAATTTCCCTGAGATTAAAATCAATTTTTTGTTTGTCTCTTAGAACAATTTCTCTTTGAAACTCTTTAGACTAAATGTTTACAGCTGAGAAGTTGAATTAAACATTTCAACACAATTTGGATTCGATGGAGGTAATCTGGCTGTATTCTCTAGGCTAGCTTCGGATGTGAGGGCTCAATAAAAGGCATCAGAGACTTCATAATTTAAACAATTCTCAAAAAAGAACCCAAACATAAATAAAACATTTTGAAAATCTTACATTCTAGAATGAAAATTGAGTTGTTAAGAAAAAGGGTAGAAAAGACACAGACCCATATTTTAGCTTTCTTAGGCTTTTTTCTATTTAATGATTTATCACTTCAAAATGTGGCAAAACTATTTGAAATAATAGGAAATTGAACACGTATGAAGCATATTACTTTGAGTCCTCTATGTTTTTGATTTAGGAATGAGAGAAGCCATAAATTTTGTGCATTCTGAATATTCATTTTATATTTTCTGCAATTATCCCAACTGGCTATGGGTCTGTGCATGAATTTAATATTAAATAAAAGTGATTTTATGAATTCTCAATTTATATAATCAGAAAATGTAACTTTTCTCCCTTGTGAGCAATTTTAATATTCCATTATTTATTTGCAGGCATCACCTTTTTTCACTTGAAAATATGCATTTCTAAACTGTTCACAGCAATAACAAAGTATGAGTATATAGTCATCAATTCATTGGTACATTTGCTGTTGATTGAGCATTTTTTATAAAAGTTGTGGTGATTCTTAGAATAATCCAGGTTTTTAATGTTTTTATTTTTGGTAAAAGTTTGAAAATTCTCTTTTGAAAGAAGATTTTAGGGTTCTTTGTTTTATACCTCACCTTTGAGCCTATGACAGGAATGTTTTTTCTCCTCTTTCCCTTTCATGAAAGTATTCTTCTATCTTTTAGACATTTCTTTTTGAAATGGTGCATCTTGTCACCAGAGCATGCAAGCCAACAAACGAAAAGCAAAATGGACCTCCCTTCATCTTATTCCCTTTGGTCCCAGATGGGAACTCTGCTAATATGATCACAATTGGCAAATGAAATACTACAATTGATTGATCAGGATAACTCATTAGTAATGTTAATCAGTGGGCCAACCTTTCTGTAAGAGTAGTCCTAAATGGAGGTGTTCTAGTCAGAAATGTGTATCCTTGTCCAAGACTGAGCTATCAAAATCCTCATTAGAATAAACCTATCTCTCATTGCTGACCAATCAGAGTTTATTTCCACCCTCAGAAACACAGGCTAATAAGCATTGAATGGGTACCATGAGGGGTATTTGGTTTAGGATAGACGTCCAAATAATCATTTTATTATTATTAGCTATGACTAATAAAATGATTGTTTATAATCCAGAAATTATATCTCTCAAACTTTATATATGCCATACCCTCTTCCAACTGGGATTTTGTTAGATTTCATTTCTTTCCCCTCTATACATTGAACATGTATAGAAGGGAGACATTGAGACATTGAAATAGAATTTTGAGGAACATTGGTATTTAGGAACTATTTTCAAAAGCAAACTACTGGGGCAGCTAGGTGGTGCAGTGAATAGAGCACCAGCTCTGAAGTCAGGAGGACCTGAGTTCAAATTCGATTTCAGACACTTAACACTCCCTAACTGTGTGCTGCTTAACCTCAATTGCCTCAGCAAAAAAAAAAAAAAAAAAAAATCAAACTGCTGGGGTTATATAAATGGTATAGGTTGTTGTAGAAAATGTAGTAAATAGACTGGCTTTGGACTCATTAGGATCTAGATTTAAGCTCTACCTTTAATACAAACTATCTCTGTGGTTATGATAATATGCACTAGGGGACCAGGCAATGCTCCAGGACTATAGATTACAGAAAGGTAATTATCAGTTTCTATCATTGGATTCTGGTCTTGATCTTTCCTCAAAATAGCAAAATCATGGATTCAGAACAGGAGCAAACAAAAATGGCCAAAACAATATTGAGCTGGCTTCTGGGTTAATAAAAGAAATGATACTTTGGCAGAGAGATTTGGGACTGCTGTAAATAAAAACCCCAAGTGAGATTAACTCCTATAATGTGTACATCAGATGATAAGATATAAACAGAAATAAGTAATATTTAGAATGAAAACTATATTGACTAGTGATAAGGGAAAAGCAGTAATGAGATTGTAACCTGAGGCAAGTATGAATTTTAATAAAATCTTCCACTTGAATTTATGGGTGAAATTGTTGATGAGTATACACAAGGAGTCACTAGTGAATAGAGAATTAGACTCCAATCTAGAAGACCTGCTTTTGGTCATGATTCTTTCCTCTATAATCTGTGAGACTGTGTCAAATCACTTAACCTTTCAGTGCTCTCAGGCCTTTCTCTCAGTCTATAACTTGTAAAGAAGTTTGTGATCTGCATTCATAGAGAGATTCTCAACACGTAGAAATAAAAAATCTGGATCAAAATTCAAAAACAAAATGGCCGAAGTGTAAGAATACTGAGCACTAGGAGCTGGTTTCTTTGGCATTTAAAACCCTCCCTGCACTGTTTTCTTGCTTTGTTATTTATTATTGCCTTTTGTTGCTTTTAATTCAATGCAATTGTCATTTTTACTTTTCCCAACATATGGCAATATGTTGTTCAATTCTGAGCCTTTGCTGCTCATGTTGGAAATATCTGCCCTTATCTCACTGGACTTGGAACCCTGACTTCCTTTTAAAGTTCAGCTTACATCTGCACTATGGTCATCCTATAGTTCCACTTCTGGTGTTTTTCCTCTGGCATAAGTCCATGACTTTTTTCATAGTTGAGGTAAGTCCTTGAAATTGGAGTAAATAAGGAATCAATTCATTAAGCAAAGGCTTTAAAATAGGTGCAAAAATCCTTGATTATATTGGAAGGAGTGAAAGACATTGGATTGAATCCAAAGGAAGTATATTGGGGTTGGTTTGTTGAGAAGATATATATGGCCAATATAGAAGAAAAAAATCATCCCTCTTATAACAGCCTGAGGTCAAGCATCACTCAGGGTTGAAGATTCAATATGGACCAAGAGAGAGGAAGAAAAAAGGATGGAAAGAAAGACAGTAAGCAGTTATACAGCACCGGCTATGTGTTATGTACAATGCTTAGTACTTTTAAAATAAATATTATATCATTTGATCCTCAAGACAATTTGGTCAAGTAGGAAACATTTTACAATTGAGGAAACAGGTAGACTAAAGTTAAATGACTTGGGTCATATAGCTAATAAGTGAAAGTATTTGAGTTCATGTCAAGGCTCAGACAAAGTCCTTTAATCACAGTTGCACCATCTGCTCCAAGGAAGAATAAAAAAAATATCCAATGTGGATTATATTGTAGAGTATAAAAAAGAAAGTAACTTCTAAGGCCCTGGGATGGAAGAGAAGAGCCAAGTTATGAAAAGCATTAAGCATCAATGAGTTTTATATTTGATACTAATGGTATTAGGAAATCATTGGAGTTTATTGCATAGGGAAGTGATATGGTTAGAATCGTGCCTTGGGACTTTTTCTTTATCAAATAAGTGGAGTCAAGACAGGAAAACCAGTCCTTTCACTCTTGTCTATCTTTTCTCAGATTTTAGCATACTGTTAGGCTAAATAATTATTTTTATCAAGGGAATCAGGAGCTCCAGATTCTTCTCCTGCCTCTGAGCATAGCACATAACTATCCTAGATCTCAGTTTTATAACATATTATAAGGAGGTTTGATTAAATTATTTCTCAATTCTTTTCAGTTTAAATATTCTGTAATTATTAATATATGCATGAAATATGGATAACAACCCAAAATGCAAGTTAACTGATTTTATTTATATTCCAACCTACCTTAGGTTCTAAATTTCATCTAAGCTTTTTTTTTCTTCTCAAGTAGTATTAAATTTGAGTAGTGAGAGAAGTTTGGCAATTTAGAACTGATGGTATTATGAAATCATTACTGGATCAACATGTTTTAATCATATATTATGTCTGACAGTAAAATGCTATGGAACTTTTTTGGTATTGTTTTCTCATTGTTCTACTATTTTTTTTCTCAATGACATGTAAAACTTTTAAACATTCATTTTAAAAAATTGAGTTCCAAATTATTCCTCATTAGCTCCTTTTACCCTTGAGAAGGCAAGAATCATCATATCACTTATATATGTGAAGTCCTGCAAATGGATTTCTGTAATAGCCATATTGTAAAAGAAAACACAAATTAAAAACTTACCCCCCCAAAAAAAAGTAAAAATGCATGCTTTTATCAGCATTCAGACTCCATCAGTTCCCCCCACACTGGAACTGTATAGCAATTTTTACTTTAATATCTTCAGAATTTTCTTGGGTCACTGTATTACACAGGATAGCTAAATCATTCATAACTAATCATCCTTATACTACTGCTATCACTGTGTATAATGCTCTTCTTGTTCTGTTCATTTCATTGTGCATTATTAGTTCATATAAGTCTCCCAAAGTTTTTCTAAAACTATCCTACTTATTATTTTTTTTGAAATTTAATATTGTTTTGAATTACATATAAAAACAATTCTTAACATTTTTTGGAAA
Source organism: Myrmecobius fasciatus (assembly GCA_023553655.1). Taxonomy (NCBI): domain Eukaryota; kingdom Metazoa; phylum Chordata; class Mammalia; order Dasyuromorphia; family Myrmecobiidae; genus Myrmecobius; species Myrmecobius fasciatus. The sequence goes on from JAJPUD010002776.1 coordinate 145,319, forward strand.
AGTTTGAGCTCCAAATTCTCTTCCTCTTTTCTTCCCTCCACCACTGGAAGGCAAGCAATTTAAGATGACAGGAAAAGATAATGATGAATGTTGGAGGAGATGTAGGAAAACGGGGACACTAATATATTATTGGTGAAATTGTGAATGGTTATAGCCATTCTGGAGAACAATTTGGAACTATGCTCAAAAAGTTATTAAACTGTGCATACCCTTTGATACAGCAGTGTTTCTACTGGGTTAATATCCCAGAGAGATCTTAAAGGAGGAACGGGGACCCACATATGCAAAAATGTTTGTGACAGCCCTTTTTGTAAAGGTAAGAGACTGGAAACGGAGTGGATGCCCATCAGTTGGAGGATGGCTGAATAAGTTATGGTCTATGAATGTTATAGAATATTATTGTTCTATAAGAACAGAATGATTTTAAATAGACCTGGGGAGACTTACATGAACTGACGCTAAGTGAAGTGAGCAGAACTAGGAGATCATTGTACCTGGCAACAAGATTATACAGTGATCAATTCTGATGGATGTGGCTCTTTCCAAGAAACAGCTGTGGACAAATGAAATAGATTAAGGACAAAATGAACAAAGTAGCCTGGTGTTTGATAAACAAAAATACATTCAGCCTTACTTCCAGTATCCTTACATCATCAACCTATCCTTCAAGAATGTTTGATTTATCATCCAAAGAAGTACCTCTAATGAACATTTCTTAATCAGAGGGGGGAGGAGAGGGCTAATGCTCGCTTTTCATTCCCAATTTCCAACCATAGTGATTTTACCTTTCATAATATGAAGCTCTTGCAATCAATTCTAACTGATTCATCAGCTATGAAGTCCTACTTTTTGTTTTGTATTCCCTCAAACTTACAAAATAGACCTGTCCATCTCATTTGGGCTGTTAACTTTACTGAGAGTCTATTGGCAAATTCATACTTTACTAATAAATTAACTGTGCCTAGAATGTTGTGCCTCAATTTAACTTAATTTTAACTGTTATATTATGGAGGCGCTTAGATTTTTGTTGGATTAAACTAAATTTTAACTAAAGTTAAATCTTATTTTTCTGTCTCCCTTATCCCATGTTAACTATATCTGTGTGTGTGTGTGTGTGTGTGTGTGTGCAAGTCTTTAAGAGCCAAGGAAATATGATCTCACAATATATTATTCAAGCCCCATGATAATCCCTTCTGAAAGGTACTGCAAGTACTTAAATTTCATAGTTGAGGAAATGTAAGCTCAGAGAAGTTGTTATTTATCCATAGTCACCCAGTTGGTATTAGGGGAAAAATCTGAACCTAGAACTGTCAAATTCCCTGACTACAACATACCAGATTGCTTCTCCTTCTATTTAATCCTTTTAACAATCTTGAAAGACAGGAAGGTCATGTTTTGTATTGTTAATTTTATATACCTGGATAAATTATTTACATCATTTAGAGCCACCTCATCTGCAAGACTTTTTCTTCATCCCACATCTTATATTTAAACATTTAATCCCTGAATGCTTTTCCTTAGGTATCATCTTTGTTTTGCTTAGATCTTTCTTTGTATTAGTACAATGTCTGATAGAGAAGCAGAATTTAAGAAATGCCTGTTAATAAATAATCATCATTTTTATAATATTAGATCACATATTCTGGTATTTAAAGATATTTTTGAATATTGATTCTATCACCATGTGTGTATTTAAGGAGGGAAAATAGTATAGCAGAACAGAACCAACACATCCTTGGAGACTACTATCTCTAGTTGATATTTCTCCATAAAGTCTTTCTTCAGTATTTCACAATTTTGTGATTTGATTGTCAATTTGACCACCATTAAAGCAGAAAACAATCCTTTTTACATCTTTGTTGATGGTTCTTGTGAGTTTCTTTGGTAGCAAAAAATCATCAAATTGACTGAGTTTTTGAAAATAAGCTGATAAAATCTTAGATGTGGGAATAACATTGGACCAGATTCAAAATTAAAGCCTTTTCATATTACTAGGAAATGCTAGTGCTCATATTTAACTAGCTAGGTATTCAAGAGCCCAATATTATTACTTTTCATATCTTGATTATTAATTGGGCAATAGCATTGGAAGTGTCCAGGTTGAATAGAAACCATCTTTAGTCCCAGTTTATCAGTTGATTCCAAATCCAAATGAACTCTGCCTTTGTTCCCACCCCATAACCCAATCAGTTATCTGTCCTTCCTTCATAATACCTCTTGCAACTTACTTCTTCTCACTCATATAACTATCACCTTAATCCAGATTCAAATTACCTCTTGCCTAGATTATTATATAGTCCTAATTGGTTTTCTTGTCTCAAGTTTCTCATCACCCTAGTTCATCCTACATTATCATAGTCAAAGTTATCTTTCTTAAGTGCATATTTGATTGAGTGACTTTAGTACTCAACTGGTTCTCCATGACCTCCAGAATCAAGTATAAATTTTCTCTTATTCCCACATTTTGAAATCTAGCCAGTTGGGTTCTCTCAATTCTTTACTCTCAACATTCCATTTCCTACCTTTGTGCATTCATTTTTTCTGTCCATACTCTCTCTATATATTTAATTATATATATATATGTGTGTGTGTGTGCACATACACACATGTGTGGGTATGCTATATATATATGCATATATACCACTATCTTGTGTTTTTGCGTACACTTACACACACTCTCTCTCTCTCTCCCTATATATATATATATATATCCACATTGTTATATTAATATATCTATATCTAAATAACTATCTATCTAATATCTATATCTAAATAACTAGTTTTACAATATATGGATTTATTTCTTTGTGTTCTCTTCTATGCTTTTCATTTTCTTCTGTTCATTAATTGATACTCTTGACTGGCAAATAGAAAAAAAAATCACTTCTTTCTGGAGGAATGAAAAAGGGCAGAAAGATCACATTTCTTCCTTTCAGCTTGACCCTAGATGGAAATAATGGGCTCAGTTTGTTTTCAGCTCTCAGTCCAATCTCTTTCATTGTCCATATCCTTCTGCCCCTCAATCCTGCTCTACTCTTGAATGGCCAAGAATTGATTGCAGGAAAAATTACATATCATAGCTCCTCTTTCCAGATACCAGCTCTCTGGATTGTTCTCCAATTTATGGTCAAGATTGTTTCCTGTATTCAAAGACCAAAGGTCCTTCAAACTTACCCAGTGCTTAGACAGAAAACATTACTGTGTATGTTTCTATGGTCAGTGGATCTTTGGGAATGGTAAAGCCAGTTAAACTGAAAAAAGAGAGATCATTTACCATTTCCTATTTTTATTTCCTTTCTCTACATCTCAAAGAATTTTGGCATAATCAATTGTTTTTCCCTATTATTCTTCCATTTTTCTATAGAAAGTCTATTTCAGGGGCAGCTAGGTGGTGCAGTGGTTAGAGCACCAGCCCTGAAGTCAGGAGGACCTGAGTTCAAATCTGGTCTCAGATACTTAACATTCCCTAGCTGTGTGACCCTGGGCAAGTCACTTAACCCCAATTGCCTCAGCAAAAAGCAAAAAAAAAAAGTCTATTTAATCTCTCCATATAATAGTACCCTCCTTACTAAACAACTTTATAAATAACTACATTTATTTTTTTCTATTTATTCTATATGTGTACATATATGTATTTTTGACCTCCACATTAAAATGCAAGTCATATGTGAGTAGATATTATTTCATTCTTTTAAATGTGCTAAAGACAAAGCCTGGCACCATCTTCCTTTTTAACTGAATGTAATTTTTATTAAATGTGATCTGAAAAAGCAGCATTTCCTATTTCTGCTTTTCTGCATTTGAATGTGAGATTTTTATGCCCTAATACATGGTCATTTTTTATGTAGGTACCATATACTCTCGAGGAAAAGGTATATTCCTTTTGATTTCCATTCCTTTTTCTCCAGAGGTTTATCATATTTACATTTTCTAATAGTCTATTAACCTCCCTAGTTTTTTTTTTCCTTGTTTATTTTGTAGTTAGATTTATCTAATTCTGAGAGGGGAAGGTTCAGATTCCCACTAGGATAGTTTTGCTGTCTGTTTCTTCCCTAAGAATTGGCTGTACCACTTTCTTTTCTATGGAACCCTTTAACAAGATGTAGTTTCCTTTTTTATCTCTCATTTCTTTTAATTAGTTCTATTTTAACTTTTGCTTTATCTGGGATCAGAATTGCTGCCCTGCTTTTTTACTTCAACTAAAGCATAATAATTTCTGCTCCATCCTTTTACCCTTACTCTGTATGTATCTCCCTGTTTCAAATATATTTCTTGTCAACACCTTATTGTAGGATTCTGGTTTTTAATCCTACTCAGCTATCCACTTCCCTCTTAGGGGAGAGTTCATCCCATTCCCATTCATAGTTATGATTACCAGCTGTGTATTTCCCTCCATCCTATTTTTTCCCTTGTAAATACTTTTGATCTCTTTCCACCCTGTCCCTCCTTAATAGATATTTTGTTTTTGGAGCCACCTCTCCTTCAACTTACCCTCCCTTGATTCCCCTTTCTCTCTTCTCTTACCCCTTTCTATTAATATTTCTGCTTTCCTTTCTATCCAGTCCCTCTTTTTCTTTCCCCTTTTTCCTCCTACTTCCTTACAGGGTAAAATAAAGTTCTATACCTAAGTGAGTGGATATGTTAGTTCCTCTTTCAGCCAAAACTAATGAGATTAAGCTTCAATCAATGCTCATCTCCCTCTCTTATTTCACTCTATTATAATGTCTTTTTTGCCTCTTCAAGTGATCTAATTTATCCCATTATATCTTCCCTTTCCTTTTCTTCCAGTATATTTCTTTTTTCATCCCTTGATGTATTTTTCTTTAATTTCACCACATCAGAGTCAATTTGTACCTTTTCCCCTATTTTGTGTCTGCTTCTGGGGCAGAGGGGAACACTTTCCCAAGCTTCTTGTGCCATTCTGAGCCTTGGCTTTTAGCACAGGAGCTCCTTGTGTTTGGTGTCTTGCTCACAAAAGAGTGTAGCCCTAACTACTCTATGCAGGATAGCCTGGTGTCTCTGGCTGGCAATTTACATTCTGTGCTAGAACTGAAGGCTGCCCCACTGCCAGTACTGAGGATATTATTTGCTGATCTGCTGTGGTTAAGACTCTCTCTGTGGCTTTCCGAGTCACTGTCTGAGCTGGGCTGAACGTCCCTTTCACCCAAGTGAGACTGATCTTTCTTGAAGTCCTCATCTATCTTGAACTGGAGAGTAGTTTCATTCCATCAGACTGTACAGAGGCTCAGTTTCACTTGCTTTTTTCCTAATCATTTTTCAGTTGTATCCAATTCTTTATGATCCTGTTTGGTGTTTTCTTGGTAGTGATACTGGAGTGATTTGCCATTTCCTTCTCTGGCTCATTTTAAAAATAAGGAAACTGAGATAAACAGAGTTATAAGTTACTAGCCCAGGGTCCCACAGTTCATAAGTGTCTGAAGCCAGAATTGCACTCAAGAAGATTAGTATTCCTGACTCCAGGTCCAGCATTCTATCTACTTTTCCACCTACATGCCCCCATGAAGTGCCACTTAATAGGCTATTAATAAATGCTTCTGTATTGATTGGTAGATTGACTACAATTCCTAGTTTTGTTCAAAGATAGTTTAATTTGCACTTTGTTCATGGTTTTTTGATTATTCTCACAGCTTCTAGTGTTTTTTCTACCAAAATCTCCTTGTGTCTCTTTTGAATATTCTTTGTATATAATTATATATTTACTTGATGAATCCTGTAACCAAATTTCTGTGAAGACAGTGATTGTTTAATTTTTGGTTTGGAATCATTGTTTTGTTGGTATTAGTTTTTTTTTTTCATGAGCTCATCATCATTCCTATATCTCAAAGAAGTTCAGCATATTTTGAGAGGGGGGAAAGTGAGGAGATGGTAATTTCTTGCAAGACAAGTGAAGAAAGAATTCTAGGAAGGATGGAGTAGTATCAAATGTTGCTGAGAGACTCAGAAGGATGAGAATTGAGAAGACAGCTTTGATTTTATCTAGGTAGAGGTCATAAATGTTTGAAAGAAGGGTTTCAGTAGTTTCAGGAAGATGAAAGCCTGATTACAAAGGGAATGAGAAAATGGAATCAGTGAAAAAGAAATTTTTCTAAGAAGGGAGATGGCAACGCACAATAAAGTTGTGTCAAAATACAGTCAAAATTCAACATCTACAAAGCCTGAAAATGATTGAAAACAGAAGGGAAGGTAGCTGTTCATAGAGAATGTTTATAACCTTTGATATTTACTGAATATTCACTTTCTATTCTTCACTTTTCACCTACTTCCCCATTCCCACAAGTTTGCCTGGCCTTATAGAGCTGATTGATGAAAATAGCAGTTTGATTTGGAGTGACTTGAAGGAGAAGTATAAATGAAAGAGAAGGAGAAAAAATTTAATACTCAGCTCAATTTGGGCAAAAAAGCAACATTCAGTTCAATGTCATAGAAAGTATGAGACTCTTCTTTCGTGTCATACATCATAGGAACATAGGAGATGCTGGTAAAGGAGTGCCCAGGATGACATGCTTCTATCAAAGAAGGTGCTTTGCTCTTCTGAGCTCAAAACATACTTGCCAATTTATAAAATCTACCCCACATTTAGAAAATGTTCATATCAACTTTTGTGCTTGAGCTGTGGTAGGGCATTGTGAGTTCTGATAAGCCATAGGTAGGCACACTGAAATTTGACTCTTGCATACTGATGTCATTTTGGTCTTCTTCAAGAACAAATGACATCAAGAAGAAAAAATAACCTATGATATATGACATAACTATTTCAAATGATCCCACCCTGAATCTCACAATTCATAAACACATTGATTTAGGGGTTAGTGTTTTTATATAAGCATTGGCAAATAGATCTTAATCTTTCCTTTTTTTAAATTCTAGTTGTGATTATTCAAAAGGTTAGAGATACCTTTCTGGGTAATTTCATTATTTTATTAATGAGGCCAGCATATTATTAATAAAAGGACAGACATTTGTTTGTCACTTTTAGACAAAAGACAATCATTAAGACATGCTGACAGTTTATATGCCTTTCAAAGACTAAGTGTTCAATAAGGGACTAAGAGCAATATCATATAACCCTTATACAGAGAAACTATCTCTAAAAACTCAGACTATATCAGTCTTTGGTTATCTAGACAAAAAGTTTTGACTCCAATCAAGCTTGAGTAAAACACCATGGGCTTTCTTTATAACATTAGATATGGTCTGAGCAAGATTGAGAAGAAAAAATTCAATCTCGTTGTTAGTCATGTCCTTCAAGAGACTGAACTTTTAAATCAGAACTTTGAATGAAGGGTAGAGTTCTTAATCTCCTCAAATTATTGGTTATTGATGATCATTTCTCTCACAGTCTTTCAACTATGTGTTAAGGGATTCAATAGAATATCTTTAAATTTCTTTAATTTCTTCCAAAGAAAGGTACTATCTAAATGTGTCTGAATTGTGTTTGACTTTATCATTTCATTCCTTAACTAGCATCTTTCTGAAATATAATCCCTTTGAACCATTACTAAATACTAGTAATATTGAACTTTCTGTTTCCTTTGCTTCTTCCCATTGTTATGCCTTATTTCTCTCTAAATAAAACAATTTTAGTCATCTGTTTAAAAATAAGGACATTTCATTTACACCTTTGAGCAGTTTCCAGATGTATAGATGTACATCCTACTCACAAATGAAAGTTAAAGGAAAATAATATTATGATTTCTAAATTTTTTTCTCTCCTTCTTTATCCCTTAACTTTTAAAGTTTGTATCCTATCATCTTTTCTTGAAATATATACACACACATGTATATATATGTATGTATACATATATATATATATAAGATATGTACATATGTATATACACAAATGTACATGTACATGTGTCTATATGGTGATAAATACACTACATAGTATGTATGTTCATAATATACACCATAATATTCACACCTGAATGTTTTGCAATACTATGATTATAAACATAATTTTATATATATTAACATATATTTACATATACATATAGTGTATACACAAACATACATGCATCGTGTATGTCTTTCTGTCTATCTTCCTTTCAGTTAGCAAAATCAGCTAGGCAGTGTGGGTGGTGTTTAGAAAGTAGAACCTGAAATTGAGAAGAACTTACCTCAAATCTTCCCTCAGACATTTACTAGCTACATGACCCTGGATACAGTATCTACCATCTCTTTATTTCACTTTTTCATCTATAAAGTGGGAATAATAACATGACCTGGATCACAGGGGTTTTTTGATGTTCAAATAATTTAACATATAAATGGCTTTGCAAACCTAAAAGCACTATATAAGTGGTATTATTGTTGTTGTTGATAGTAATAGTCCCAGTATCTGTTAAAATTTATAAGGAAGGTGGGTAAAGGGGAGCAACTGAGATCCAGCCAGGACAAAATAACAGTGATGACATAAAATAGTGATGATGTTACAAGAGAAATTATCCATTATCCAAAGGGATTTCCTTATCCATTCATTCCCCCTAAACTTTCAGTCTAGGAGGCTCTTTGAGAGCTGGTTCATCTTGAATGTCAAGCAGAAGCAAAAGCAAAGACAATTGTTTTTCACCTCTGTTATTTATGAAAATGGCAGCTTCTGCATTCAAATTCAGCCTTTGACACTGTTGTTGGTCTGCTTGTTGACCTCCTGAAGAATTATTGCAATGTTTTCTGCTTGGGGCTGTCTTTCAAAACCACTTGGCATCTTTAGCTGATACAAGCAAGGTAAAAGGATTTGTCCAATATGTGATACTTCTAGGTAAACTTTCCCTAGTGCATAGATACTATATTTATTTATCATTGTATGTTTTAGAGCTTCTAGTATAAGTCTGACAGGAAAGAAAATAATGGAAATAATTTAGATTATTAAGTGAGTTTATTTAACTTTTGACCTCCATTGCCATATCTAGGTGAGAAATATCATATCACATATTGGAGGAAATGTGTATAAATCAATGTGAGGAGTGAGTAGCTTTAAGGAATATAGAATCACCTAGAAGAAAGCTACATGTACACCGTTTAGTCTGACATATTGTCTTTCCTATGTAAAGATAGCATCACTTATTTGTTCCAGTTATAGCAGCAGATGTGGCCAGGATGCTTTGTTAGTTTTGGGCATGGCTTTACTTAAACTATTTACTTATTCTTGCTTAGTCCAACCCTCTTGTGACCAGTTGATAGTGCCATTAGACCAGACATCAATTGTCATGGAATAATAATCAACCTTAGTGGTGTACTTTGTGATTGAACACATTATTATGTCCTCATTATCACTTTACACAAAACTAAATTAGTCAGCCATAAACAAGTAGAATTTAACACCTGAAAGTCACATTAGTACTATGATAAACAGATCCATGTCTACAGAATACTCTAAGAACAAGTAAATGTCCATTCTTCCATGAAGAATAAATGCTGACAATGGACCAATATTATTGTTTTTACTTAATGTAAAGAATTAGTTTGCTTCCAGATGGACCTTGTGATTACCTAAGATTGAAGAGTTCACTCAAAAATTTCCTCCGTGGACAATGTTAACAAATTTAGCTATTAACATGTTGATGAAAAAGTGCTGAAAAAAATGGCTGTTACATATTTTTATTTTTTTAAATGAAGGGGTTTATTGTGGAAATTGCAAACAGGGTTATCAATCTTCAGAAGTTTCATAGATTTATCATTAAGGAGCTTAGATTGATAATCCATGCAAATTTTGTGAGAAAACAATAAAAACTGGGAAGTATATCACTGCAGCTTGCAAAAAACTTAGCATCTACTAAATATATATTTAGGCATGACCTGTTGGCAAGAATGATACATCTGAAATTTATCATGTTTCATGGACCAATAGATGGCATCTTCCCATATACAAATATGGATCTAATTTTTTTGAGAGAACTCAGTCGATAAATTCTTAAAACTAGATAATTATTACACATAGATAACAGTTCTTGGATATAACATTGATTAACACTTACAAAAGTTGGTTTTAATAGAAATCATGATTGCCTAGTTAGATGAACTCAAAATCATATGGGAATGGAAACAGACATACAATATTCCCATAATCCCGTCTTCTCTTGGAGTTGCACCCAAGATGCTTTCAGTGAATGTACATCTTATTAATTTTATTCAACTAAAATCCCTAATCTTTTTAAACATCTGTGCAATAATTTGCAAAACATGAACAATAAAAGAATGATGATAAAATAATGACTTGTTTCAAATCCATTTCAGTCTGAAATACATTGAACATGATAAGGAAATAACTATATGGTATTAATAATAATTATGATTATGCAAGCAATGAGGATACAGAAGTGGCCTCAGAGCAGGGAGACCTGGATGCAAGTTCAGCCTTTGCCAAATATTAATTTTGTGACTTAGGGAAATTTTTTACTACTCTATGAATTATAAAATAGTGTTGATTTTTTATAGAGGAAGTTTCTCACTTAGACTTCCTTACAGTGATATAACTATGGACTCATTTTTGACAAAGTTATCATATCTGGGCTCAAAATTTATATTCCTTCTCTAAGAGAGCTTTACATATAGTGATCATTATTTTCCTCATAATAACCCTTTGAAGTAGGTGATCTTAATATCCTTATTGCAGATGATGAAACTGAGACACTGAGATGGTGACTGAACTAGGGTTACATATATAGGAAACATATCCTGAAAACAGGACTCATACTGAGATCTTCATAAGCAATTCAAACACTTGATCATGGTGTCTCTGATTCTTTATGTACTACTTAAAATTTTAATTTACAAGTGGAATCTTTGGGAATATGGGCATCCAATGATTATCTTCTTTGGTGTTCTGTGGCTCATTGTTTGAGACAATAGGGTTGATTATCCTCTTGGCCTACAAGCTCCCAATAAGTGAGGGACAAATCTTTTTTTTAACTTTTTATTTTTTATTTTTTTTATTTATTAATACTTTTTATTTGCAAAACATATGTATGGGTAATTCCTAAACATTAACCCTTACAAAGCTTTCTGTTACAAATTTTCCCCCCTACTCCCCACCCCTCCCCTAGATGGCAGGATATCCACTACATGATAATTATGTTAGAATACTTAAGAAATTGAATATATGTATAGTTATTGCCACACATCATTTTTTGTGCAGAAGAAATCGTATCTACAAGAAATAATAATCTGATAAAGGAAATACAATGCAAGCAAACGTCAATAGAGAACATGAAAATGTTATGTTGTGGTCCACATTTCACATCTCTCTCTCTGGGTGTATATAGCTTTCTTCACTGAACAATTGGAATTGGTTTGAAGCATTTCATCGTTGAAGAGAGTCGTGTCCCTTAGAACTGATCCTCATATAGTATTATTATTGCCATGTGTAATGATTTCCTGGTTCTGCTCATTTCACTCAGCATCAGTTCATGTAAGTCTCTCCAGGCCTCTCTGAAATCGTCCTGCTGGTCATTTCTCACAGAGCAGTAATATTCCATAACATTCATATACCATAATTTATTCAGCCACTCTCCAATTGATGGGCATCCATTCAGTTTCCAGTTTCCAGCCACTACAAAAAGAGCTGCCACAAACATTCTTGCACATATGGGGCCCTTTCCTTCTTTTATGATTTCTTTGGGATATAAGCCCAATAGAAACACTGCTGGGTCAAAGAGTATGCATAGTTTGATAACTTTTGAACATAGCTCCAAATTGCTCTCCAGAATGGTTGGATCAGTTCACAGCTCCACCAAAAATGCATCAGTGTCCCAGTCTTCCCACATCCCCTCCAACATTCATTGTTACCTTTTCCTGTCATTTTAGCCAATCTGACAGGTGTGTAGTGGTACCTCAGAGTTGTCTTAATTTGCATTTTTCTGATAGCTAGTGATTTGGAGCATCTTTTCATATGATTATAGTTTTAATTTCATCATCTGAAAATTGTCTGTTCATATCCTTTGACCATTTATCAATTGGAGAATGGCTTGAATTCTTATAAATATGAGACAATTCTCTATATATCTTAGAGATGAGACCTTTATCAGAACCCTTAAATGTAAAGATGATTTCCCAATTTGATGCTTCCCTCCTAATCTTGTCTGCATTAGTTTTGTTAGTACAGAAACTTTTTAACTTAATATAATCAAAATTATCTATCTGGTGTTCAATTAAGAGTTCCAGATCTTCTTTGGACATAAATTTATTTCATCTCCACAGGTCTGAGAGGTAAACTATCCTATGTTCCTCTAATTTGGTTATAATATCACTCTTTATATCTAGATCATGAATCCATTTAGATCTTATCTTGGTGTGCAGTGTTAGGTGTGGGTCCAGCCTTAATTTCTTCCACACTACTTTCCAATTTTCCCAGCATTTTTTGTCAAATAGTGAGTACTTATCCCAAAAGCTAGGGTCTTTGGGTTTATCAAACATTAAATTGCTAATGTTATTACCTAGATTGTCCTGGTATCCTATCCTATGCCACCGATCGACTGCTCTATTTCTCAACCAGTACCAAATGATTTTGATGACCGCTGCTTTATAATATAGTTTTATATCTGGTACAGCAAGGCCAACTTCATCTGTCTTTTTTTTTTCATTAATTTCCTTGAAATTCTTGACCTTTTGTTCTTCCAAATGAACTTTGCTACTATTTTTTCTAGATCTGTAAAATAGTTTCTTGGGAGTTTGATTGGTATGGCACTAAATAAGCAAATTAGTTTGGGTAGTATTGTCATTTTTATTATATTCGCTCA
>JAJPUD010002776.1:163558-220178 GCA_023553655.1 Myrmecobius fasciatus
TAGATATTCCTCCATTTCATTTACATTACCAAATTTATTGGCATAAAGTTGGGCAAAGAAACTCCTAATTATTACTCTAATTTCCTCTTCATTGGAGGAAAGTTCTCCCTTCTCATTTTTGAGACTAACAATTTGATTTTCCTCTTTCCTTTTTCTGAACAAATTAACTAAAGGCTTATCTATTTTGTTGGTTTTTTCATAAAACCAACTCTTAGTTTTATTTATTAATTCAATAGTTTTCTTATTTTCAATTTTATTAATCTCACATTTTATTTTCAGAATTTCCAATTTGGTATTTAATTGAGGGTTTTTAATTTGCTCTTTTTCTAGTTTTTTTAATTGTAACCCTAATTCATTTATCTTCTTTCTCTATTTTATGCAAATAAGCATCTAGAGATATAAAGTTACCCCTTATAACCACTTTGGCTGTATCCCACAAATTTTTGTATGTTGTCTTATTATTGTCATTCTCCTGGATGAAATTATTGATTGTGTCTATAATTTGCTCTTTCACCCATTCATTCTTCAGGACTAGATTATTTAATTTCCAATTAACTTTTGGTGTATTTTCTCCTGGCCTTATATTACATGTGAGTTTTATTGCGTCATGATCTGAAAAGGATACATTTACTATTTCTGCTTTTCTGCATTTGATTTTGAAGTTTTTATGCCCTAACACATGATCAATTTTCATATAAGTTCCATGAACCCCTGAGAAAAAAGTATACTCCCTTCTATCACCATTCAATTTCCTCCAGAGATCTGTCATACCTAACTTTTCTAACATTTTGTTTATCTCCCTAACTTCTTTGTTATTTATTTTGTGGTTTGATTTATCTAATTCTGAGAGAGCAAGGTTGAGATCCCCCACAAGTATAGTTGTACTGTCTATTTTTCCTTGCATCTCTGTTAGTTTCTCCTCTAGAAATTTGGATGCTATGCCACTTGGTGCATATATGTTTAGTATTGATACCGCTTCATTGTCGATGGTACCCTTTAGAAAATATAGTTTCCTTCCTTATCTCTTTTAATTAGATCTAATTTTGCTTTTATTTGATCTGAGATAAGGATTGCTATCCCTGCTTTTTTTTGTTTACTTGAAGCATAAAAGATTCTGCTTGAGCCCTTTACCTTCACTCTATGTATGTCTATGTTTTAGATGTGTTTCTTGTAAACAACATATTGTAGGATTCTGGCTTTTAATCCAGTCCGCTATCCATTTCCATTTTATAGGAGAGTTCATCCCATTCACATTCACAGTTAAAATGACTATATATTTCCTGCCATCTTATTTACCCAAAGTTATATTTTTCTCTTCCTTTTCCCCTTACTCCCTTCCCCCCTCCACAGTATTTTGTTTTTGATGACCACCTCCCTCTCACAGTCCTCCCCCTCTTTAGAACCTTCCCTCTTTTTTACACCTTTCCCCTAATCCTTCTATTAATTTATCATTTTCTTTTCCTCCTTTCCCTCCTACTTCCCTAGACAAAGGGCCAAGTTTTTTCCTGAAATCAAATGTGTCTGATATACTCTTTTAGAGCCCAATCTAATGAGAGTAAGATTTACACAATACTCATCACCCTCCCTTTTTTCCCTCAATTATATTAGATTTTCTATGTCTCTTCATGAGACTTTGCCTTATTTTGCCTCCTTTTTTTACTTTATTTTACCTCCTTTCCCCTCCCCCTCTTTTTTTTGCATTATGATATACCTTCCACCTCTAATTTCTTTTCGATTATTATCAAAGTAAAATCAAATTATACCCCCATTCTTTAAGGATACCCCTAGTAGAGATAGTTCTCGAGAGTTCTTTCCTTTTTACCTTTTTACGCTTCTCTAGAGTTCTGTGTTTGGAAGTCAAATTTTTTGTTCAGATCTGGTCTTTTCATTAGAAATAGGTGAAATTCTCCTGTATCATTGAATGACCATCTTCTTCCTTGGAAGATGATGCTCATTCCAGCTGGATGGCTTATTCTTGGCTGTAATCCAAGTTCTTTTCCCTTTTGGAATATCTGATTCCAGGCCCTTTGATCCTTCACTGTGGAAGCTGACAGATCCTGTGTAATTCTAATGACAGTTCCTCGGTATTTGAATTGTTTTTTTCTAGCAGCTTGTAATATCTCTTCCTTGGTGCGATAGTCCTGAAATTTGGCCACAATATTCCTTGGGGTTTTAATTTTGGGGTCTCTTTCAGGAGGTGATCGGTGAATTCTTTCAATGCCAACTTTGCTTTCTGATTCTAAAACATCAGGGCAATTTTCTTTCATGATTTCCTGGAAGATAGTATCAAGGTTCTTTTTTTTCATTGTGACTTTCAGGGAGTCCAATAATCCTTACATCGTTTCTCCTGGATCTGTTTTCCAAGTCAGTTGTTTTTCCTAGGAGATATTTCATATTTTCTTCTATTTTTTTCATTTTTTTGTTTTTGTTTGACTGATTCTTGAAGTCTTATTGAGTTATTCATTTCAATTTGTTCAATTTTAATTTTTAAGGTATTATTTCCTTCAGTTATCTTTTTAGCTCCTTTTGTAACTGGCCAATTGAATTTTTTTTGGTTCATTGCATTCTTTTTCCATTTTGCCAATTTTATTTTTCAGTGAATTGTTGTCTTATTCCAATTCACTAATTTTATTTTTCAGTGAATTGTTATCTTTTTCCAATTCACTATTTTTATTTTCTAGTGAGTTGGTGACTTTTTCCAATTCACCAATTTTGGTTTTTGGTGAATTGTTGTCTTTTACCAATTCACTATTTTTATTTTCTTGTGATTTGGTGACTTTTTCCAATTCACCAATTTTGTTTTTCAGTGAATTGTTGTCTTTTTCCAATTCAGTAATTTTGTTTTTCAGTGATTTTTTTGTCTTTTTCCAATTCAGTAATTTTGTTTTTCAGTGAATTGTTGTCTTTTACCAATTCACTATTTTTATTTTCCAGTGAGTTGGCAACTTTTTCCAATTCACCAGACTTATTTTCCAGTTTTTCACATCTCTGTTGCAGGGCGATATTTCCTTCTTGCACTGCTCTTGATTTATTTCCCCAATCTTCTTCTAGCTCTCTTTTGATATTTTTTAAGCAATCTTCCAGGTAAGCTTTCTGAAAGGGAGACCAGCTTAAGTCCACCTTTGTGGCTTTATCTGGGATTGTTTTCAGAATCTCAGGATCTGGTGACTTCTCTAGTTTCTCTCTGTAAAAGCTGTCTATGGTGAGAGCTGTCTTCTTCTTGCTCATGCTTTTGAGTTGAGGTATTAGTCACCGGCAGGGAATCTGCAGCAGTTTTAATTTGCCCTGGGGCAGTTTGCTGAGTAGACTTCCAGTCTGGGGCTGATCTCTCTAGATCCGCACTAGGACCACACTTTCAACTGCTCTTAATCCACCCTTCATCAAAGGTAAACCTGCTAAAGCTCCTGCCCGCAAGCAGAGCAAAGTGGCCCAAGTGTCTCCCAGGGAGTTCCTGGCAGCCTAAAATCTTCTGATCCTTTCCAGCCCCAGACTTGCACCCAGGAGGCACACTGGTGTCTGAGCGCTGGGAGCTGCTCGATCACCTGCCCGTCTAAAACTGACCTCATAAGTTCTTTCAAAGTAGATATTTGATAGAAGTGTGTTGTAGTCCAAGTGTTTGTTGGAGCCCTCACTCCAGAACCAATTTGGAGGCTCAATTTGTCTGGGTCTGAGGGAAGTTCTCAGGAGCTCACAGAGGACACTGTCTGCAGTTCGCCATCTTCATGAGGGGCAAATCTTAACTGAATAAGTGCTTAAGCTCCTTTGCATGTCTTTTTTTTGGTGTGATAGGATAGGATCTTCCAGAGGTCTCAATAATGTGTTCAATAATATCCATAATTATATTAATAGATATCCATCAAAGACTTCAGAAAGTCATTTTCTTATTTTAATTTCAATAGTTTAATATATTCTGTTGTATTGCCAATTTTGTATGCCACACAATAATATTGTTGAAAGTGTTACACTTTAAATGTAATTTTAAGAAAAAAAAAAGATTTTTGCTGGCTATGAGGCAAGAGATCATTAATTAAAAGTAATTTTTTCTTTATCAGGTGAATATATCATGTAATGCTGAAGAAACTGAGGCGAGATAGACATTAGAAAGGTTTTTACGATTATAGTAGTGGAGAATCTGGACTGGCAGCCAAACAGGATCCATAGCCAAACAGAATCCATGGCCGACCCCCAGCCTAGTGGCTGGGACTCTTGTCTTAAAGCATCCAACCACAAGCAAGGGATTCCAGAGATTCTTATAGGACTTCAGTGATCAGGGAAACAAAGGCAAGGGTGGGATAGAGCACTGGGGGGTTAGAAATTCCAGGAAAGGACCATAAATTCAGTTCTGACAGATTGGGGGTAAAGAAGGATCATAAATTCTGATAAGTTGGGAAGAAGCTAGGAGACACTAAGTCGGAGACCAGAAAGATATGCCCAAACATTGGAAATGAGCCATATGGAGTTTAATGACTCTTTGTACTGCTAAGGGTGAGAGCTCCCAGCCCTAATTATGTCAGTCTTAATGGCCAAGAAAGGGGGGTGGAGGTTGCTACGAAAGAAAATGAGGCAGAATAATTCAGGCAGGGAAACTGAGGCAGAACAGAAGGAAAATTGTGAACTATCAAAGAAAAAATACTGAAAGATGTTATTAAGTGAAATAAATCGAATTTAGACATTTTGATACTGTCTTAAAAGTTAAATTTCAACAGCACACAAACTTTTGTTAAAAGGATTTTTTTTTTGCTGAGGCAATTGGGGTTAAGTGAGTTAGTGAGTTGCCCAGGTCACTCAGCTAGGAGTGTTAAGTGTCTGAGGCCAGATTTGAACTCAGATTCTCTTGACTTCAGTGCTGGTGCTAGAAGGAGTAATTTTAATGATAGAGCTTTATTTCAATCATAAATCGAAGCATCATTTCCCTATTTTTTCTACAAAATTTAGAGAAATGATTTTACAAGTGAATAGGATGTCAGGCAATTATAAATTATTAGTCGCAGAGTATATCTAGATGTTACATTGACATAGGCCATTAGAACACCTGATATGAATGACAACTTGAGAGTAGCTTTAGCAATGCCATTAATAATAATAATTAGTATTTATGTAGAACTTTAAGATTGCAAGTCACTTTATGGATATTATATTACTCACTAAGATTCTGGGAAGCAGTTTGTAATATTAACCCTGGTTTATAGATAAGGAGACTAAGACTAAGTGTCTTTCCCAGAGTCACACAGCTGGTACATATCTGAGGCTGGGTTTGAACTCAGAATTTTCTAACTTTAGGCCTAGTGTTCTATCCACTGTGTTATGTAATTGCCTTCTCCTGTAGTTTGAGTTTGACAGCTGTCATTTTTTGTACTATATTTCATTAGCTATTCACAGCGTCCCTGGTCTGGAGTGAGGAAAGCTCATCCTTTTGAATTGAATTCTGTCTTCAGATATTTACTAGTTCTTTGGCCCTGGGCAAGCCACTTAACCTGATTTACCTCATTTTCCTCCTCTGTAAAATGAGCTGGAAAAGGAAACAGAAAACCATTCTAGTATTTTTGCCAAGAAATCACCAATGGAGGTCATAAAAAATTGGACGTGGCTAGACAAATTACAAAATATAGTTAAAATAAATTAAAGTACTAAAACTCATTTCAGTACTTTAGAACCAATGAACTGCTACATAGGATCTAATAAATTTCTATCTAGATTAGTCTTGACTTCTATAACAATTTCTGACAGATTTTTTTTAAAAGATCTTATGATGTAGGAGAGCCAAATCTTCGTTTGTTGCCAGAGCTAAAAGATCAGGTGGGACTCTGCACTGAAAGGAGAAGCAGCATGTTTTTCACTACACTAGTACCTCCCTTATAAAGGCCTTTTTATTGCCAAGATGGAGAATTGCAATAGAATCCTAATAGTATTCCATGACCTGTCCCTTAGAGTTCTGTATTTTGTTTCTCCTGCTATATGATGTTGGGGTTTTTATTATAGTTATTTGTCTTTCATATTTTCCTACTAGGAAATAAGTTCCCTTAGGACAGAAACTATTGGAAGGCAATATGAGAAAATATTGGGCTTGAAGTCAGAAGACTGCTACATGTAACTCAGTATATGGCCATGGGCAAGTTATATTACCTTTTTATGAAAACTGGAGGCAATAATACCTGTCTTTCATATTTCTCTGTGTAGAATAGCTTTATGTAATCCCTTAAGTGTTATGCTAATGGTCAATTCTTGTGACTTAAACACTCCTTAACACTGATCTACACATAGTAGGCGCTTAAATATCTGTTCAATCTAATTTAAACTAAATAATTCAAAGCATCACATACTGTTGAAGTCATTTTTTTGTCTTTTCCTTAGTTTGAAAGACAATTTAACAGATCTCCCTTTGAGTTTTTAATAAATGCTAAACTCTGAACTCAATTCTCTCATGCATAATGGGGGCATCTGAAGCAGTAGGTGGGATGGTGAAGGACAGAGTTTGTTATATGCATATCAAAGCTTCTTTTTGACATCATTCTCTCTCTCTCTCTTTCTTCCTCCTTCCCTCAGTCCCTCCCTCCCTCTGTGTGTATGTGTAAGTGAGACACACCTATGCATGTATACTATATATACTATATATATAGATATAGATGTGTATGTATACACACAGAATATATACATATGTACAAACATATCTATGATTGTTTTTCAGATCTTTCTTTTGTAGCACTATATAATATGCTTGGAGGTTCATAATTAACTAAAACTATAATGTTATATAATCATGAATTGAGTTGTAGAGGAGACTCACATTGATGAGATCAAAGAAGCAAATAAGTATCAGAGATCATTTATATTTTGAAAAGTTGTGTTTAAATGAACAAGATTTCCTCTATGCCCAAATTTCATTGTGGTAATAATGACTTAATTTTAGGAAGGATAATAGTCTTTCAAGGCCAGGACTTGGAGATAATTTAGTACAAATACCTTATTTTCTAGTCAAGAACTTGAAAACCATTGTGGAGGGTGGGGGGAGTCCAATGCCATAAAGCCCAATAAGGTATACCTACTCTAGGAAGAAAAAGAATTGCTATTTTCCTTAGGGTACCTTGATAGGAAGTAAAGCTGAGTCTTAAAAATTTAAGTAAAATTTAATAACACTTTCATCTGAATCACTTAATTTGAAAAAAATCAGTCTTTACAGATATCTTAATTTAGTCAGGGTGGGGGAATAGTTAACTCACAATTATATAACTGACTTCCTGACAAACTCTGCAAAGATATAACCTTCCTTCTTAAACTTAATCACTGTTGCTTGCACTTTCCATAGATTAAGCAAAGAATTAGTTTTGCATCTTCTTCTCTTGTGTATCATCCTCCCACCTTTTCTTCTCAAAGCTCTGCCTGCTGTTCTGACAGTCTGTCAACACATCTCCTCAGGTTCAATACCCTGGAAGCTTCCTGAATAACTAACCTATAAATCAAGGAATTGAGTCTCTGAATTTGATTTTCAAAAGTGACTAAATTAAATATTGGAATTAGACACAGCAATATGATTACCTACCTATTTAAATTTCTGATTTTTGAATTTTGTCCATCTAGAATTTAGTCTCATGTAGACATGCCATTCATGTGATATGTTTTGAAAGGAGTTATTGATAACATGTCACAAAATATCATCCCTAGTAGTCTGCCAAAATTTTTGAATTTCTACTATTATTGATAAATTACTTTAGGGTGTGAAGACTTTTTATTCTTCCAGAAGTAAATAAACTTGGGAAGGATAGTACTTTAATCTGTTGGCCCCCTAACTCCCTCAAAAAAGCCTTAGGAAGGTTTAATTTGTTGCCTATTTATGAACAAGGTACTTGGGAATGGATGAGGGTGGAAATTTGGGATAAGTAGTACACACAGATGGAAATAAGCAGAATTCAACAATTCTGCCCCCCAAGCCAGTACCAGCTCGGTGGGTGGTAACATCCTGTCACTCTTCCATAATTCTATTGTCCTTTTTTTCTCTCAGTGGAAGAGGAGAGCTGTATGACCCATAGAATAGATGTGATATTGATATAGTGGAAACAGAACTGAGTCAATCCAAAGGTATCAAGGATTTCTCAGAAAATTTCACTCATCTGTTGATTTGTACCCAACATGAAATGTAGCTCTGATGATTTGGGGAGGGAAGGTATTAAAAGAGCAAGGAGACATTGAAGGCACTGAGAACAACATAAATGTATCATACAGCTTACCAAAGCTCTATTCTTCAGATATTATCCTAAAGAAATATCTGAGAAATCTAATCCCTGTGCAGTGGGAACATAGGTAAGCCCATTACTCCACCCCAAACTAAAATTTTCTTCAAGGTCAGAGAAAAGGAAATTCTCAACTGCTAAATTTGTTCAGGGCACATAAACTAGTGAATAGAATTAAAAAAAAAAAAAAAAACAGTTCCCCACTTCATTTATCTTTAGTACCTTTGGACATCACAAAAGATGAACACTAAGCAAATATGCTTCAGGGTATGAGTTCGTTTTCTATCCTTATTGTGAGGCTACAATATTGCTAAGAATTCTTGCCAAAGATGTTTCTTAGGTAATAAGTGAAAAAGATTGTTCCAAAAAATACCAATGAGATGCAGAAGACAAAGGCTTAAGAACTTTGGCCATTAATCAGTAAATTCTTAAGCTTTTGCCCAAGCAATAAGGATACAAAAAGTTAAAAGACAATCTCTGAACTCAAAGAAATGAGTTTACAGGGGAGAGACAACATGCAAACAACTATGTATTACCTACAAACAAGTTATTTGCAGGAGAAATTGGAAATTTTGCTGGGTTTTTTTTGCAAAATTGATTTTAAAAATTTGCCCTATACATATACATAAACAGATCTGTAGACATATATATCTGTAGATAGATATAAATATATACACTATATGTGTATAATGATAGTAGATACAATTTCACATCCAATAAAAATCGTCATATAATTTGAGTAGTATCCAAATTTCTTAGAGTTCAGCTATTTTGTTCAGATTAAAGTTGTGTTTGTAAACTTTTTGTACAATGTATTCAATATCCTGAGATTGTTGACTTTAACCTCAGGTTAGAGAAAATTTGCAGAAAGTCTACAAGGTCCATTCATTTCTGAGATTAGAAGAAACTCTCCTATCTTGAGTTACTGGGCTTCTTTTGATACTGAAGTTCTGAGATTGAGCTTGATGTGATTTGACCTGTTTTTCTCCCATACCCCCAAAGAATGGGATATATTTGCTAACTATTGATATAATATGGAGGCCACCTTATGAGAGTCCTGTGTTATTTAGATAATGATTGGCTTATTCCATCTGGTACCTGCCTTGATGAATGCTTATTGTGATTGATTGAGATCTATTTTCAATACTGTGATTATTGTTATGTTGGGGAAACTCAGTGTCCTATAGTGGATAGGGAGCTGTCCTTGAATGAGTTTGTGTGTAGATATGTTATTGATCTGTATTAGTAGAAAGTGTTCCTACCTTTGAGTTCCCCAGATCAATGAAATGACATATTCTGTTTTAATCTCTATTGTACATTTTTGCTTGTAAGGGCTTCATTATTTATGGAACACATCCTTTAAAAACCAGCCATTCTAGTACATCATATTGGCACAGTGCTAATATAACTAAGTATTTGTTACTTGGTTATATTAAACAAGTCTTTATTGACTGGCTTAATACTTGATTTTAACCAAATGGGAATGCTAAAGACATTGGAAATTTCCTTCTTTAGGTTTGGCACAAGAAATTAATGACATATAACACCAAAGTAATTGTTATGTTGACTCTCTTCCCTAGTAGTCTAAGAAATAGCACCTCTACTCATTGTTCTGCTCTGATTTTCCCCTCCCAGAGGCAGAGGATGGATGCTTGGATTATGCAAAGGCAAATAGGGTGATGTCTTTGGTCCAGTGTTGCTAAGAACAGATGTCTCCGGTTTCATCCTACTTTAAGCTCTAGCAGAGTCTTCTAAACAGTGTTGATTTCTGGGGCCAACAGCTCAAAGGCACCCATGGCCACTATCAGGAAATGTGCCTTCAAATGTGATTTCTAAGACAAATTCAGTTCATAAAAGTGAGGGAGGAGTGGAAATGGGACTCCAATGGTGTTCACATACATTGGGAGTGGTCCAGGCATGTGATGACGTTACTTCTATATAATCTGCAGAGGAAAATCAGTGTCCCCTAGTATTTCATATATTAATTCATTATTTCTACATGACTTGACAAGTCATGGTATTAGGATTCCCTATATGTTGAAAGTTTTCCTTATATGTATTTTGTCTCTAAGCCTCCTTAGTTTAGGGTAGCCATTAAGAATCTTTACAGCCAGCTTAACCAGAATATGAACAGCTGAAACAGAGGACTATTATGGTACCTTATAGGAAAACCAAGTGTTGTATGGAAATTTTTTGTATGGAATTTTTGCATGAAATACCATAGTAAAATGATCCTTATGTCTACCAATGATCTTGGACATTATTACCATGCAAGGAATGAAAAATTAATAGAATATGAATGAGGAAGGTCTCATTAAACTATGATCTTGAGAACGCAGCCTTTTTATTTCTCTTAAATAATTCTATATAGTTCTCAAGAGTATCATAAATTGTTAACCTTTTAAAGTATATGAGACTATTTCAATTATTCAATTTCAATTATGGGATCTTTGAGCATCTGTATCTATGCAAACATAAACATATAGATATTTTATAACTTCATATACATGCATGTATGTACATATGGATGCTTATATATATATATATATATATATATGCTGTGCGTATATGTGTACGTAAGGATCTGTGATTTTATTTTCTTATTGTATTCCCCATGAGGACCTTTGAATGTGAATTCAGATTAATTAATGTTCTACAATGTAAAAAAGTTATGTCTTAAAAGAGATAACTTAAGAGTTTTGTGACTTTCTTGGGGGTCATTCAATGGAAATGTTTTTTGTCTATCTCATTTGAAAATCATGCAACTCTATGAGCCTGGCTCTATTCATATCCCCATTTTATGGATGAGGAAACTAAGGCTTAACTATATGAAATTACCTGCATCACACCATTAGTGTGTTTCTGAGGCAAGCCTGAATCCAAGTCCAGCATTCTGCCTCCTAATCCCAAGACCAGTGCCTGATTTCAAACTATTGCTATTCCAGATAACCCTTTGTTACCTCATATCATACCAGTGTTTTCTGATTTCATTCACCAGCATCACTTTCATTGATGATTAAGTAATATCAAATTATCCATTATTGATCTTGGTCTCCTATTCTTAATTGGATTGCCATATTTTTTCCTGTTTTGCTCAAAATTCTCACTTCACTCTATAAGTTTGTTTAGTTGTTAGGTACTTTCTTTCTTGCTATCTGGGTACCACACTATCCCACTATCTGTTTTCTCACACTGTCACCTCTGGTCCATCATATAATTATCATTCAACTGAAACCTATGGCTGGATTCAAAGTATCTTTGTTTTTAAGAACAGTATTTCTTAATACAGAATCTCATTTTTTTTTTCCTAAAATTTTTCTAATATATACCAGGCTAAGACTCTTTTCTACAAGAACCCTGAAAAGTAGATTTTTTTCACTCAGAATTCTATTGTAGGGAACCCCACTACTTATTGATGTAGCCTATTTTAAATTTGAACAGTTTTGTGAAGCTAGTCTCTCCCCTAAAATCAGGACTTAATTTGACTCTCTGCAACTTACTACCCTTCCTACCCTGTTGGGGTCGGGTAGAACCTATGTGATCTAATATAGCCATTACCTAGAGAGTTTTGAGGGAATTATACCTATTATGAATAAATGAGGATAGGGCTATTCACCTGGGACATTCAACTTGGGTCTCTCAACATACTTAAAAAAACACAACTATTTCAATATAATTGTTTTCTCATGTAATCCTATTTATGTAATTCATTTGAAAATGTTATTATGATAAAGGATATTCACCAAGTAGCCAAGGAGGTCCAAAACATATTTCTGCCTTACTCCTTCTGAGTTAAACATTTCTACCTCCTGCTCTGACTGAGCATCTATCAGTCCCAAAGTGAAGGGGGTAATTTTAGAAGTGCTTTAGATGCCTGGGTTTTGGCAATCATGAACTTCCTCCCCCCAAACCTCTGTGATTATCTTGACTATAATAACTTAAAAATCATAGACATTCAGAGTTGGAAAACACCATACAAACTGTCTAATCCAATAGGACAGCCCCCCAATTCCTAAAAGGATGCCCATCAGGGAGGAAATTAAAGAAATGGTCTGGAAATAGCATATTCACTACATTTACACCCCTTAAAATGCACAGTTAGTTTGGATGGCTTGTCTTAGCTCTGGAGGAGCCATCCATCAGTCACCCACTTGTCATATGGGGCTATTTTCAGCTACATTTGGCAAATGGGTGAATACTAATCTTCATGGATTTTTTTTCAAGCATTGATTATTTGAGGATTAAACATGTCAGTGAAAAATCCAAGCATTCATTGGTTGAAATGAATGTTCCTTGATATCAAAGATGTAAAATATTAATACGATCATTTGTTCTTACAATTGTAGAGGAGTAGTTTTTAAGCAAAGTGACAGATGATTTTAAGTTGATTATGTTAGCTTTTCAAAGCCTAGTTTAGACTTTTAGAAAATGAAAACATTCATCTTGATATTTATTCATTTCATCTCATTGAAAGAGTAGATTATTTACAAAGGGAAGATATTTGAACTGCTTTTTTTTTAACTTTCTCCAAAAGGATTTTAATATGGCATGTATTTAGCTTATTCCCCATTCTGCTTTTCAGAGTACTAAATACCTGCTGATTTGTCACATGTGCCAATTACTTTATATCATGTTAATTTAGATTCTTGAATTGAGTTTCTTAGATTTTTATTTCTACATGGAAAACAGTGTGAATTGACTAATCTTCCTATTTCAAGTGTGCTCTGGAATTCTTAGGTGGACCTTATTTTTAAGTTAGGACCTATATTGAAGGATGACTTAAATCTTCCAAGTGGTGTAAGTTAAAATAATATATTAGGATGAGGAAGATAATTAAATATGTTCATTTTCATTTTAATATTTATCACATTCATTAAATTGTATTAATTCAAGTTTATTTAATATTTATTTATTAATCCAACATATGTAAATTTGTCTTTAAATCAAACATTATTATCTTTATGTATTTTTAAATTTATATCAACTCAGTTTTAGGCATGTATAACTTAGATTCTTTTCTTTCTTTTCTGTTTCTTTTTTAATAGTATTATTATTTTCCCATATATGTACAAAGATAATTTTCAACATTTGCTTTTGTAAAACATTTTGTTCCAAATTTTTCTCCATTTCTCCCCCTTCCCAATATAATAAACAATCCTATATAACTTTAAATTGTTCAATTCTTCTAAACATTCCCATATTTATCCTGTTGTGTAAGAAAAAATCAGATCAAAAGAGAAGAAAATTGTATTATTTTCCATAGGAATTTGAAGTATGTTCAATCCCTAAGATGAAGTTCTCCTTTACCAGTTTCTAAAATACGCAAATAAGTTTTGGGGTTGAGGGGTGGTGTGATGTGTTTGTTGGGCAGAGCTGAAAACTCTCCTTGATAGGATCTGTGGTCAATGATTTTGATTGTTGCCTTCGTTTAGTGGCAAGTAACAAACCTGAACTGTGTAAAAATGGGGACCACAGTGATGCTATATCTAACTGATGAACTTTCCTGATGGTGACAGTAGCTGAGTGTGCCCTCCTGTGGGCAAATGAAATACATTTCCCGACCAAAGTCACATTGTGTGATTATGCTTCTGCTTAAGCACCCTCTCACTTTGATCCTGTAAATCCTCACTAGTTTGAGATTTATTTTTCAGTGAATGTAAAGTGGACACTGGGTAGATTTCTTGGTTCTGTACACACATTGTGTATGGATGTCTCAGTGCATGTGGGCTATCATAAACTATACTCTAATGAGCACTTAAGGATCATTTAGTACAACTTTCTCAATTTGCCCGTGGGCAAACTGAGAACCTTTGAGCTTGAGCTTATCATTTTCAAATCTGACTTAATTACTTAGTGGGAAAGTCAACTTTTCTGACACTTTGTTTCCTCCTTGTAAACTAGGAATAATTACAACATCAGTTTCACAGGGTTATAATGAGGATTTGGTGATATGGTGTATATAAATAAAACACTTGGCAAATCTTGAATATGTACATAAGCTCTTGGAGATAGGAAACAGAACCCATGTACTCTTACTCCCAATGGATTTCTCTTTTTAGTATAGCAATCTTTTGTGAGAAATCAATAAAAACACATTTTAAAACAGTTGAATTGTTCTTATAGTTTTATTGATAACTTTTCATACCCCTACATATATCTACCCTTTTCACCCCTCCAAGTACCATGCTATTGTAACAAAAGATTTTTAAGAGGAAAAACAAAAATAGGAACAAAAATCAGCACAATTGTTCTATATACTAAAAAGAAAAAAATTAGTTTTCATTTTTATGCAATGTTTTTCACCCTTAGATACTCCCACAACATCTTCAGTAGAGTGGGTTGAGAGTAAAGTAATATATTTAAATATTTCAATGTAAAAGTCCTCTAACAGATATGCTTCACTCCTGACACAAACTGGATATGTAACTTTGGGAAAATCTCAAAGAATCTAAACTTCTTTAGGGATAGAAATCGATGTTTCAGTTTCTTGGGATAAGAAGCTCTGAATAAGGAACTCACTCTGTTAATGCAGATTGTCACCTTCTTTACAAATTATTCTTTCAATTTTTTGGACAGCTAAGACAAATTTGTAAAGAAGTCACCCACATGAACTTACAGAATGAATTCTTTACTCAGAGCTGCTCATCCCAGTGAAATGACAGGTCTAATCTCTGTCCCTATAGATGTGGTTAGACTACAATTTAGTAAGTGGATCCAGGAATATTTGGCCATATGCATAGGCAAGCCAAGAAGATGTATATGTGATGTGATTTGAGGTTCCTATTTATTCCAAGAAACACCCACCCAACTGCTACAATGTCAGAAATTATAATCATTAGAGATGGAATAAACCTTCGCTATTATTTAGTTCAACCCCTTCATTTTACAAATGGAGAAACTCAAAGGTTACATAGGCTTATGATGGAGGGTAGTACTGGGAAATGTGGTACTGGGGGAATTCAGGACTCATGTGTACCTCTTACCATCTTTATTAGGCAATAACTGTACCTCTTAAAATGAAATGAAAGGATTGGGCAGATTAAGCTCTGAGGTCCCCTCTAGCACTGATATTGTGTGTTCTAAATGATTTGCCCAAGGTCATAGCACAAATAAAACAGAGACTTGAGATTCAGAGCCAGTTTTCTGATTAAAAATTCCAGAGATCATTAATCAGAAACCTGAAATTAGAAAGGATCTCAGTGGACAGTTAGCTCAGTCCCTACCTGGCCATATTGCCCCTAAGGCACCCACAACAAGTAATTACCCAGTCTATAATTAAAGATCTCCAAGGAAAGGAATTGACATGCTTCAAAGGAAGGTCTAAGGCAAAGTAGTCACTTTACCCCAACTTGCCATTAAAAAAAAAAAAAAAAACAAACCTCTAATCCTATGAAATTTCTACTGCATAGTAATGTTATGCTCCTGATAATTAATTGATTTGTTGTACATTATTGTTTTCCTCAAAACCTATTTTCTAATAGTTATATACTTTAGAAAGTAAATGTATTAATTCACAAATAAGTTAGACCACTTTCCTTCATGAAAGACACTCTGAAATTATTATATTACTATATAGGAGCCAATTGGAAAGGAGGAAATGGAACAGAAATTGGGAATTATAAAGTCATGTTATACATTCTGTAATATTTTATTGTCCTAATAAAAATTTCAATTAAAAAAATTCTATAATAACTAGTCTGTATGTTGGCTTGAATTTGACCCTAAAACTAATATTTATTTATTTATCTGTAATTCAGGAAGTCAGGTGTAAGTTTTAGAGGAAGGGTATTAGTCTAAAACATTCCTCCATGCTTAGAGAAATGATTCAGTCACTTGGATATGTCTTTAAATCTGCAAGCATTTCTGTGTAGTCTGTCTCTAAGTTGATATCTAAGTGATGGGAAAGATTATTGCTTTAAAGAGAATATTTTTACATCTGGAAAATTGCAGGTATGCTGAAGAGACTGTTCAAATGAAGCAGTGGCATTTTGATCAGACTCTGATCTCATTGCTTTGTGTGTGTGTGTGTGTGTGTGTGTGTGTGTGTGTCTGTGTTTCCTTTAAATCACTGTAATTTTAAATGTATGATTGCTTTTTCATCCTATGTAAAAAATCAGGCATATTTTTCTATAAAACATTCTCAAAGAATTTGCTCAATATTCTAGATGTTTTACTTTAGTTATTTTAATATTTCTTGGTTGTTATTGTGATCTATTAGTTACTCTTAGGCTGACTAAATATACAATATCATTGATTCTTCATCTACTCAGTGTCATGATATGTTTCTCATTGTAATATTGCAAACTGGAAGTTCACTTCTCATCTGAATGTATCACTCTGGAAGTATACATTGCCCCTCTGGTCCCTTCCTTTGATTAGCTTCTTCCTCCCCTAAACCTCCCTTTTAAGAAAATCCATGTTATGTATTTCTCTCTGGGCTCCCCTTAACTCTTTGGACTTCTTCTACCTCCTATAAAGGGTTTCTTCCCCTACCCTCTTTCCTTTTCCTTTTATATATTATCTTTTCCAATTAGAGCAAAACTCCTTGAGGACCAAGACTGTCATTCTATTTTTGTTTGAGTTCTTGTTATTTAATAAAGTGTCTGACAGTTAGTAGGCCCTAAATAAATGTTTGTTCAAAGAATTAATTTTGTTTTTTATGTCAATTCTCAAGGCAGGATATTTCTTGGTAATATATTTTACCCTTCTTGTTATCACTGCACAAATAACTCCCAAATGTGTCTATATTTTGTATATCTTTGAATTCATCAATATGATTTTCTGTCCAATAATCTATTTGTAGAAGAAAAATCTATTAATAATATAGTTATCATTTTGAGTCTAAAATAATTTTGTTCAATCTAATATGAATTGAATATTTAAGCATAACTGGTTTAGAGGTATATCCAAATTGGAATAGTCTCCCCATAACCTAGGACATATGCCTCCTCTAAGATAGTTTCAGGTAACATTTGAGGTAAATAAACATTATTTAAGAGAGGACAGCAGTGTATCAAAAGATTATACACTTTGATCAGGTGAGATTTATAGCAGGAGTGCAGTGATTCAAACATAGGAAAATCAACATAATTGACTAGATCAATAACAACAAAAATCTTAAGATTGTATCAATAAGTGCACAATAAGCCTTTGAAAAATGCAATCTCATTCTTATCAGAAACATTAGAAAGCAAAGGAATCATTGAAGTCTTTCTGAAAATGATAAATAGTACCCATGTAAAGCCAAGAACGGGCATCATACATAATGAGGATAAACTTAAAGTCTTACCAATACAAATGGTGAAGCAAGGATGTCTATTATCACCACTGTTATTCAATATTGTACTAGAAATGTCTATAGCATTAAGAAGAGAAAAAATAAAATGAAAGGATAAAGGTTGGTGATGAGGAAACAAAATCATAACTATCTACAATTGCTATGAATGTATACTTAGAGAACTCTAGAGAACCAACTAAAAAGTTGTTGAAACAATAAACATTAGGAGAGTTGCAGGGTACAGAATAAACTGACATAAATCACCAGCATTTTTACATATTATGAAAAAAGCTCATTGTCAAGAGATAGATTGTCTGCAGTTATTTTAAATGGAATTTCTCTAAAACACTAACAGTCTACCCATCAAGACAAATGTACAGTTTTTTTTTTTTAATGGCATATCTAAACAACTGGAGAAATATAAATTGTATTGATTTAACGTAAAAAATTACAATTCTACCTAAGCTAATTTACTTATGCAATGCATGCCAATCAGACTATATAATAATTTTATAGAGCTAAAAAAATCATAACAAAATCATAAAAAAGAATCATAGCAAAAAAAAAACCATAACAAAATCTGAAAGAATAAAAGAACAAGAGTTTCAAGGAAATTAATGAAACAAAATGTGAAGGAAGAAGGCCTAGAAATAACAGATTTCACACTACATTGCAAAACAGTGATCATCAGACAATATGGTACTGAATAAGAAATAGAGTATTGAATCAGTAGAATAGATTAGACATACAATACAAAGTAATAAATGACCACAAAAAAATCTAGCAGTTGGTAAAACTAAAGATTCAAGCTCTTGGGATAAGTACTTATCATTTGACAGAAATTGCAGGGGAAATTGGAAAACAGTTTGGCAGAAACTAGGTTTAGCCCAATTTCTCCACATATAACACCCCATATACCAATATAAGATTAAAATGGTTGGACAATGTACACACACAGAGTGATATTACATTCAATGAAGGAGGCATGAAAAATATATCTTTTAGATCTATGAATAATGGAAGAGTTTAGAATCAAACAACAGATAGGGAGGATTAGAGAAATAATATGAATAATTTTGATTACATGAATTTTTAAAATAGCGTTTGCATAACACAATTAGTGCAGCCAAAGTTAGAAGGAAAACAGGAAATTGGTGGGGAAATTGTAGCAAGTTTCCCTGATAAAGGACTCACTTCTCAGATATATTGGGAAACAAGCCAAATTTATAAATTACATAAAAATAAGAGCTGTTCTTTAGTTGATAAGGATTAAAGGATATGACCAGGCAATTTTCAAAAGTAAGTTGTCAATAGTTACAAAAATTGTTCTAAATCACTTCTTATAACGTAAATAAATTAAAACATTTATCAGATTGATGAACATGACAGAAAAAGAAAATGGAGAAAGCTAGAGGTGATGTAGGAGAATTGGAACACTAATGTGCCATTTTGAACAATTTTGAACTATACACAAAGAATTATAAAACAATGTTTATCCTTTGATCCAGCAATATAACCACTGGATTTGTATTCCAAAGAGATTATGAAAAAGGGAAAAGGACCCTTTTGTACAAAAATGTTTATAGCATCTCTGTTTGGGGTGATAAACATTTGGGAATTAGGGAGATGTCTATCAACTGGGGAATGACTAAACAAATTGTGGTATAAGATTTTAATGAAATACTATTATGCCAAAGAAATGATGAGCAGGATAGGTTCAGAAAAACTTTGGAAAACTTATGTGAACTAAAGCAAAGTGAAGTAAGCAGAACAAGTAGAATATTATATTCAGCATTATTAATATCTAAAGGATGATTAACTATGAAAGACTTAGTTATCCTTATCAAGAAAATGATCCAAAGCCGTTCCAAAGGATCCAGGAATAAAAAATGTTATCTAGCTCCAGAGATAGAATTTATGATCTCTCAACACAGAGTGAAATATAATTTTTCATTTTATTTATTTTCTTTAGGTTTTTTAGTGCATTTTCTTTTGTAACATGGCTACTATGGAAATATGTTTACATATATTCACATGTTGACATGAAATTGCTTTCCTTCTCAAGGATGGTGAAAAGTTGGAGGGAGAGAAAATTTGGAACTTTATATTTTTAAAGAATGCTAATATTTTTATTTGTTATTGGAAAGCATTTAATAAACTAAGTAGAAAAATAGAAATCAATCATTCCAGTGCCCCACTCAGGGAAAAAATGAAATGAAGAATTCTTGTTCTCCCAACTTTGTCATTAACTTAGATAGATGAACTCTCAAGTTGGTCCATCAGTATATGCATCTGAAAATAGATTAGACTCAGAATTGAACAGGAACAAGAACACAGGCAACTTTTCATATTATTGAGGAACAGGCATAGTGTTCACAATGATCATTAGCCAAATCTCCAATTTTGCCCACCATTATTCTCCTATGATACCACTCGAATATGGAATACAGAATGTTTTAGACTGAATAATCAAGCAGGTGACCCAAAGGACAATTGTGAAATACATGACAAACACGTCTTTTCTTTGTCTTAAAAAATGAGGCAATTTGCTCATCTTTACACAGAAGATATTTAAATTCCAGTTAACAAGCTACCAGGCTAAGATCTTCTTGTTGGCAATGGTCCAAAAAACATTTTTATTAAACTGGGTTTCATGATTCTATCAGTAATACTGTAGAACTAATTCCAGGAGTAATGGGCTTTCATTTCATCACTCTTTAATTCACACAAAAAGAGTTTAAAGCCCTAAAGTGAAGCACCTTCCCACAAGAGCATGGACGGACAGATGTTTTAGGTGGGAACATTGAAATCAGGGTTGTTCCAGGAAACTCCAGAACCTCCCTATTATTTCTAGTATCAAATGCATATTCTTCTATTTGGCATTTAAGACCTTTCACAATCTGGTTCCAGCTTACCTTTCAAAGGGTATTACTTCAATCCATGTCATGTACTCTTGAATCCAAACAAACTGGCTGCCTTTGTTTCCTTCACAATTAAATTAATTCCATCTCCCCTCACCATTCTTTTACACAGATTGTCTTTTGTCCTTGGAATTCACTCTTCACTTCCTCTTATTTGAATTGCTAGTTTTCTTCAAAGCTTAATTTAAACTTTAGCTTCTACATAAGACATTTCCTGATCACTTCAGCCATTTAGTCCTTTTCCCCAATTTACTTTTATTTATTTAGTATTTCTTTTATCAAGTTCCTTGAGGGCAAAAGTTTATTTTGGTCTTTCTATTGCCTGTCATGGTGCCTGACAGAGTTTAAGCATTCAATAAATGCCCTTTGATAGGTGGACTGATTTTAAGGCTGTCATAGGAGAGATATGAAAGATATCACTGGTGGCCCTTTTGAGAATTAGCACTTGAGTTTAGCACCCCAAGCTTTGCTGAGCTAGCTGTTGTAAGCATTAAGTTTACAACAGGTCCAATTTAAATCACCTTTATTCCAGTGCTATTCCTTGCTAAAATCTTTGCTAAAAATTATGGGTTTTCTATAGAAGCAATGATTCTTGTATGAGCATGGCTAAATTGGTTTCTTATGTAAGTGATATTGACATGCATTTGCTATATATTCATAGACAGCAGTGAAATACATGTATTTTCTATGAAAAAATGCATAACCTGTCTGATCAAATCATATATACATCACATCTATATATATATGTATATAGTTATATATTCATGTATATATAGGGCATATATTATATACATATATATATATATGTTACCTATTAGATAAATTACATGTATCCACATCTACATCTACATATATAAATTATATATATGATATACACATCAGCTCTTGTTCTTTTTTCTTGAAGAGGACCAAAATGACATCACTGTGTTAGTTAAGTTAGAGTGTCTGACTGTGGCTGATCACACCACTATGAGCTCAGCATTTGCTTACTTATACACACATTCTCTTGCACATATACAACTAGGCTGGACTTGGTTTGATAAACTTTTGCAATGATCCATTTATTATTCCAAGGCCTGGAGACAGTTTTTGCTTTCATGTCTCTTACATCAATCACTTTATTCAACATTATATACACATGTATCATTTTAATTGGTTTCTTTTATAATGCTATATCTTTTTTTCTCTATATTGAAATACTTTATTCTAAGAAGTGGTCTTTAGAAAACAACAGATGGCCAAATGGGCCATGGCTCAAAAACATTAAGAACTCCTGTGATGGAGGGAGATCTGTCAACATCAAGCAAGGAAGACATTTCCAGAAAATAGAGGCTAATGTCTAAAGCAGAAGTAGCCAGATTCAAGTAGATGTAATGGTTTATGGAGATTTTGGATTATCAACAACTTTTAATGAGTCAAGTTCTCTCCCTGTTTGGACCATGTTAATCTTGGCAATTGAAAATGAAGTCAAGGTCTAAAGAATGCATCATTATTATAAAAATAGTAAACTGAGAAAAAATGATTTGTGACATCTTGCACTACTAGTCTTGTAACTATGCTAGCTTCTTTCTCATACTTCTAGCTTGTATATCTACTCCTTGAAAAAGAAATGGGCACAAGCACCTGTTGTGTGTCAAGCATGAAAGTAAGCAATTTATAAATATTATCTTGTTTAATTCTTACAACAACCCTGGGAGATGGCACTATTATTATCCCCATTTTATAGGTGAAAAAATTGAAGCAAGCAGACTTTCACTATCTTCTCCATCATTGTAGCTAGTAAGTTTCCGAGACTAGCTTTGAATGCAAGTCTTCCTGACTTCACACTCAGAACTCTAGCACTAACTAGTTGGCTCTTGGAGTTTTTGACTTTTGAAGCGGTTTATCAGTCAGGTCAGTGGTGCTGTAGTACACAAATATCAAAGAGTCTGTCAGGGGTCCTCCAGCTGCTTTTTAGGAAATCAGGGGAGACTTGGATGATTAGAAAGGCAGTGGCAAGAAAACCCACAAAAATAAAAGGCTGTGGACATAATATTCAACCCATGAGTTTCTTTTCCGTTTATTTCCATCATCAGCTAAACTTTGGAATCAACAATAAACAAAACAATGTCAATTTCAAACTTGGTCTGATTTTATCTTATTTTCTTTCTAGCAATGATCCATTTATTTTCCAAGGCCTTGAGCCAGTTTTAAGCTTTATACTTGCTACATCCATCAATAAGCTTTTGTTAAAAACCTTTCTTATGCCTAGTAGAATATCAATATGAAAGGCAGAAGATGAAAAACTTAAAAAATAAACTTCATTACTATACTAACTTCTTGACAACACTGAATCCTTGATCAAAGAGAATCCTCTCTTATGGACTATTATACATTCAAAATGTATTTTGTTTATAAAATTATGCCTTTTTTTCCAGAAGGAAGCTCAAGGCACAGAACACTTAGACTATCTACATGACAGGGCAAAGTAAATAAGAAGAAAAGGAATGTAAGAGCAATTGTGAGATTTTCTGGGCAAGATATCCTGATTCCTTTCCTTTGAGATAATGGCTAAAAAGGAGCTCTGCCTACTAAATGATTTTGACCTGTTTCTTCTGAGTCTTCCTTTCTTCACCAGGGTAGGTAACCATGGTGTCTGATCTCTGGCTGAGCAGCAACTAACTGAATAATAATGAAAAAAGAAAAACCTCAAATGAGCCAGCCATTTGGAACAGGGATGGGGTGATGCTCCTGAGTGCTAAGCATTAAACATTTACATTTGATGATGTGTTTTTTCCTCCTTGACTCCCTTTCCCTCCCACTATTCCCAGATGCTTCTCCAACATCTACAACTTACTTAGAGCAAGGGAAGGAAAACTCCAAATAGAAACCAATTATCCTTCTGTATCATCCTCCCCTGACAAATCTTTTCTTCTCCAGATTAAATACTTGATGACTTGGACTTGAGAATTTTGAGGCCCTCTTGCTTATAAATTCAATGTGAACATGTCTATTTGCTCTTTCCTGAAAGCCAAAACTTTACTCACATCTCCATAATATTGTAAATATCCACATACAAATAAAACACTTTTTGGTAAATCGTTTGCTGTTGTTCAGTTATTTAAATTGTATCTAATTTTTTTATGATTCCATATACAACTTTCCCTTCAGAGATGCTGGAGTGGTTTATTGTTGCCTTCTCAAGTTCATTTTACAGATGAGGAAACTAAGACAAATAGGGTGAAGTGACTGGTTCAGAGTCACAGCATTCTATATTGTCTAAACCCAGATTTGAACTCAGGTCCTTTAGGTCCCAACCCCAATGTTCTATCCACTGTACCCTCTGGCTACCCCATTCCCCATTTTACAGGAGAAACTTAGATTGAGAGAGGTTACATGATTTGTCTGGGTTAGCTAGAAAGTCTGATCTTCCTGATTTCAAGATCAGAATTTTATATATTGCATCGTTTAGCTTCTTTCTACATTCACCTTTGAGGAAATAGAACTATAAGCAGTGGTAATAAGTAGCAAGGGATGGAAGAATAGTGGTGAAGAATTCATGGGAAAAATATAGATGTGGCCTTTTCCTGTATTTTCTCCCTGGTGTCTAACTTGTGTGTTTGATGAGAGAGAATACAGGTTCTTTAGTGTTTGTGTTGGTCTTGCTTCTTAGACCGCATGCTTATTTAGTAAATATAAGCCTGGGAAGAAACCATTGTTTGCTACATGAAGAACTGTCAATTGTGTCTCACCATTTGAGAAAATCTACATTTGACAAATAAATGAATTTGAGGGGTTTTGTTTATATTATGCATCTATTGTTCACTTGTCTTATTCATTCTGCAGAATCACCAAATTAGTCTTTTAGTACAGAATGCGCTGACTA
This sequence comes from Myrmecobius fasciatus, assembly GCA_023553655.1. Classification (NCBI taxonomy): domain Eukaryota; kingdom Metazoa; phylum Chordata; class Mammalia; order Dasyuromorphia; family Myrmecobiidae; genus Myrmecobius; species Myrmecobius fasciatus. The sequence goes on from JAJPUD010002776.1 coordinate 187,847, forward strand.
CATTTTAAAATGCTGCTATTCAGGGTAGCTAGGTGGTGCAGTGGATAGAGCACCACCCCTGAAGTCAGGAGGACCTGAATTCAAATCTGATCTCAGACACTTAACACTTCCTAGCTGTGTGACCCTGGGCAAGTCACTTAACCCCAATTGCCTATGCAAAAAAAAAAAATGCTGCTATTCAATTGATTATAGAATGATTTACATATGGTTATTCAAGATCATATAATTATACAGAATATAAACACTAACAGCATAATGTATATAGATCTTAGCAGTCCAGTTACTGAATTAATCTTCATATTTCTTCCCTCAAATTGCTGTCAGAATGGGGGAGTATAGTTCATTTTATAGAGTATTGACCAATCAGAGAGATAATTTCACATGCTTAGAGCTTTTTTTAAAAAGTGAAGTTAATGGAAATCTGGTTGTCTGGTAGAAACACTGATCCCTTATTGCCTTTTGTTCAGAATCCTGTTAATTGTAGAACGGTATTCTCTTAACACAACCTGTGTGTTATTATCTTTGTATAAAGGGATAACAACAAAAATGGTTATGCTGTGGAAGCCTCTACATGGGTCTCAAAATTCCACTGTATTTTTCCATATTATATACATGTGAAAAACTAATTTCCATTTGATGTTTGCATTCTAGTGCCTCTGTGTGTGTGTATGTGTAATGTATGTGTATGTGTATGTGTATGTATGTGTATGTGTGTGTTTGTATACTCACCTTTCTCCCTCACAAGCTCTTTGAAAATTTCAACATTTTCCTTCTTTCTTTGTGGTTGGATTCCATAGAAGTCTTCCATAACTTTAAACTGAACTTCAATATGTCCAGACTATTGGTACCTAACATAAGGTCACCATTTCGAGATGCCATTTTGAGGCAAGCCTGGGTCAGCCATGCAGAGATGTATTGTTCTCTTTGTATTCTATTCTCAAGGAAACTAAATGCTTGTTATGACCCTGTTGTATGGGTCCTATTTTTAAATTTCATGTAAGATAGAGTAGCTATCTAAAAATAATAGCTGTCAAATAAATAGAATAAATACAAAATAAATATCTGAATAAACCACCAAACAATCTGGATCTGTGATGATGAGTCCCTAGTTTAATATGTGTAATTCTGTTATTCTATAGTATACTTAGGGAAAGCAAAGTAGTAGCGTGAATAGAGCTTTGGGCCCAAAGCCAGGAAGACCTGAGTTCAAATTCTGCCTCAGATGCTAGCTGTGTGACCTTAAGCAAGTAATTTAAATCTGTTTGCTTTAGTTTCTCAACTGCGAAATCAGCTGGAGTAAGAAATGGAACTCACGCCAGTATTTTTGCCAAGAAAACCCCAAATGGGGTTTAACCAAGAGTTAGGCATGACAAAAAATGGAACAACAACGGTGTAGTTAATATGGATTGTGTGGTGGTATCATTCTGTGCCAATTTTTTATTAGGGAAAAGAAAATGATGGCGGCCAATAAAAAAATATCAGTAGTAACTAACTAGTTGGGACTATTACAATTTTTGTAGCTCCAGTTCAGGTTTTAGGGCCTTTTTTTGAACACTTTCAGCAAAGTTTCTAGAGGAATGAATTAGCATGATGAGAGGGGAAGATTAATACCATGCACAGAAAGTCATATGATATTTCCTAACATCCTTTAAAGATAAATAGCACCATTTTATTTTATCTTATATTTTGATGGTAAGTACTCAGGGAAGTTGTTTATGGAAACCCTTTTCATATGCATCAATGATTTTTGATGCTATTGGGAAAATAAAGTATTTTTATTTTTAAAAATAAAATGTTAAAGTTATTCATTCACATAAATCTTGGAATTCTATAGCATAATCATAATCAGAGTTCATTATGTTTGAGAGTATTTCTTTTACAGGTGAAAAAGTGGCAATGAATTTGAAAACACCCAATTTTCTGGTGATGAGGCAAATGGCTAATGACACACTGAACAGCATATTAAATAATGGGTTCTTAAGTGCTGAGGAACTCTTTAGAATCTTATTTTTGAGTATAGTAGAGAAGTAAAGAATAGTAAATTAGAACCTACATTTTTAAACCAAATTATATGAGCTTATTAAAACTCTAGAAAACATTTTTTAAAATGGCAATCTTGGCCAAACAAAGCAAATAGATTTGAATAGAAACTATAGCAATTAATGTTTATGCAAATGAAATTATGGATAAAATAAAGAAAATAATTTAAAACAACAAAATCTGGAAATTTTGCCTTATTCACTATATCACAACTAGATCACAAAATGGATTGACAAATATTACTTTCCCAAATTTACTTACTAATCTTTATCTTAGTTACGGCAACTAATTTTAAAACATTTGTGTATCCTTTCTCCTAATGTCCTAATAATTGTTACAGAACTGTAGGTATTTGAAACAATGATATTTGTACTCTCACAGAAGAGAAAAATTTCACTTTGAAATGTTAATATCACAAAAGACAGTAAAATACACATGTAGAAGTATATATCTACATGTATCTGTGTGCAGTTCTATGTGTACTTATACATATGTTTGTGTATATATTGTATGTACACATGTGTGTATATCCATATAATTAACATCACTAAATGTTATTAAGCTTTACTAAAATGTTACTAAGCTTTACATCACCACACAATCACATATTATTAAGTGTTAGAAGAATATTTTTTGAGCTTTTACCACATGCCAGGTTCTGTGCTAAGCCCTGGGGATATAAATAAATACTTAAACCCCATCTCTGCTGTCAAATAGCTCTTATTCTAATGAGAGTAACAACATACAGATGACCTGTAGACAAACAAAATATAGATGGAGAAGATAAGATACAAAAGAAAGGGAATACATTAGGAAGAGGGGAATCAGGAAAGCCTTTTTTAGAATGTTGGGATTGGGGGGTGAATCTTAAAGGAAACCAGTGTTGAAGGAGCAGCCCTGATAAGATCCCAGAAGTGAATGATCAGCTCTGAACATCTCTGAAAAGGCACCAGAGGTGCTGGTTCTCCCTGAATACCCATCATACTCCAGGGTGAGAGTAATTGACATGCCTCACTCACAAGTTATGACATCACCCCATGATGTCATCGGTCCTCTTCAAAAACAAAGGATGATCAATCACAATGGAGATCAGGGAAGCTAGCAGACAGGCAAAGAGGGAGAACATTCTAGGCATGAGTGACAACCATGAAAAATGCAAGGAGATGGGAGATGTAGGGGAAGGAATTAGTCGTTAAATACATAATGTTCTACCTTTAAAATAGAGAATACTGTTCACAGAAAGCAAATGGACCAGTGTAACTAAATCACAGAGAGTGAGCAAAAAGGGAAGTAAAGTATAAGGAAGATGGAAAGGGGGAAAAATTTGGGGAAAGAGTCAAGGTAGAAAACAGATCCTCTAAAGAGGTCTAGGTAAGAAATGATAAGGCTGTGAAAGGGGAAAGAAGAGAGACTTTTAAGAAAGGTGGTAGATATGTGGGGTGAATGCCAGTGCTGTCCTTGACATTAACACAAGATTTTGGAACAGAGAAGGGGTTTAGATATACATAAAGTCTCTCTCATAAATATTTTGAACTTTTGAGTGTTTATAATAGTCAAAGTTTATATCATGCTTAATAATGAATAAGTAATAAAATTATTTAATAATTATTAATGCAAAAGTATATACCTTTGAATCTGTGGGATTTGTTATTTTTTCTGATTTGGGCATGTTATTTCATTGGTATACAACTAGAGTTGTGACCAACAAACTCTACCATAGCAGGTTAGCAACTTTCAACAGCTTTGATTTGTTCATAGCACTGATAGCTTGTTATGGTTAATGACACACTGGACAGCATATTAAATAATGGGTTTCTTAGGTGCTGAGGAACTCTTTAGAATCTTATTTTTGAGTATAGTGGAGAAGTAAAGAATAGTAAATTAGAATGTGGCTGAAGGCCTCATAGGCAGGATGGGTGTGAAGTAGAATTTAAATCAAATTATACCTCTTACCATGATACCTATCAACTATGAGAAATTTCCCCTTGTTTGCATGTACATATAAACACATTCATTTATACCCGTGTCCACATTTATACACATATATATCCACATGTGTATGTGTGTGTGTATATATATATATATATATATATAATTTTGCTAAAATATGCAAATGTATGCACACACATAGGAGAATAGGACACTTCTGTTCCATGGACTGGATATGCCCCCTTCCAAGTAGGGGCCTAAGCTCTAGCTTCCTACTGTGACACTTACTATTGACCATGGGTCATTGCTTATCTATGTATTGGTGCCCTTGGTCAGCAGTTGTTGTGGTTCTGAGAGGCAGGCCCTTCTTCACAGTGATTAAAGCATTTAATGATAGCAATGGGAATTGGAGCAGAATAAGGGCTCATGGGTAGTTTGATAGACCCTATTATCCCCAAGGCTCTTGGGCTTGGTTTTCTAGCCTTTTTCTGTAAGTGTCCAGGGGGAATAGATGAAGATGCTGCTGGTATCCTGACTTGCCTTGCCATGGGGTGTCTTCTGTCCCTCTCTCTAGTCATCTTTCCTTCTTGAAATAGTTAGAAGTAGATATCTCAGGATCACTTTGAGCTCACATTCTCAGAAGTAGTAATTTGAGAGGCTATACAGTCAGGTAATACTAAGAGTACCAGGAGGAATGGATATAGGATCTGAGGACCTGGCTCTGAATACTGGTATATGCTAAGTGCCTTGAACATGGTTATATGTGCATATTTTTGTGTGTTTCTATACATACATGTATGCACATACAGACACCAATAGACACTAATATACCTGCACCTTGCACAAGTTTATATACTTAGTGAGGGCTGAAATGGATTTTGTCTTCAAATTCTCAGTCCATTCCATGTTTTTCTTCCATCTTAATGTCATCATTAAGACCTTCCCTGATGAATTACCTCCTCTTCAAACAGTTATTGTGCATTACAAATATTTTGTATGGCTTCTGCATGTATCCTGGATTTTCTGTCCTTTGGATGTGTTATTTTCCACAGGAGAACATAAGCTCTTTTAGGGAAGGGACTGATTTCATTTTGTGGTTTCATCCCCAGCTTATAAAAGCTGGCCAATGATGTTTTATTAATAAATATTCACTGAGTAGAATTTAATTAATTTGCTTTTTTCCCCTGAGGCATTTGGGGTCAAGTGACTTATTCAGGGTCACACAGCTAGGAAGTGTTAAGTGTCTGAGGCTACCACTTGCTTGTAAGTTGTCAAAGGGGATATTATGTGGAATGATTAATTTCTTTTTTCTGGAGCCATGGAATGAGAGGAGACACAATGGGTCGAAACTATGGAGAGGTAAATTTTAAGTTTACATGAATAAAAACTGCTTAGCAAGTAAAGCAAACAAAACAAAACAAATAAAAAATTCAAATAAACAAACAAATGGGCTAAGTAAACAGTTAGCTCAACACCTATTCAGGTCTTTGAGAGATTGAATTGAAGAGACTTGGCTCACATATGATCGTTTTTCTACATTTGCCTGGAAATCTCTCCCCTGAGTCTATGGTTTCCTATTTCTCCAGATACCAATTGCTCTCTAAGAGTACCAACTTTCACCCCCCCTACCCAGGATATATAGACTTTTCAGGAACCAAGTTCCCAAGGTTTCATTTAGTGTAAGATATCATTAATGAATATTTCTCTTTAGCCATTAGTGTCAAGGTCCTTATTTCTCCCTTCACTAAACATTTCTCTTCACCCAAAAGAGCATTCATCAGTGGAACTCCCTGTCACCTCCAAAGAAGCACCTCCATTCCCCACTTTTCCATCTTTCCCTCTCCTCCTCCTCCACTTTCCTCTTTATGCTCTTCTTTTTTCTGAGGCCACAGAATCACCTTCTCTTCATTGATAGCCTTTCATTTGATAGCAGCATACCACTTATGCCTCTACATCCCCCTATTCCTTTTCCCTCTTTATGTACCTTCTCATCTTGTAATGGAATCCCACAAAAGAACCATTCACCTATAGAAATTGAGTCATCACATGCTGTCCATCATGCTTCCTGTCTGCCTCTAACATTCACTGTTACCTTTACTAGATTTCCAATTTCTCCACTTTCTCCTTTTGTACATTTAGGAAAAAAAGTTATTGCTCTCTGTGGTCATTTTGTTACTCTTACTATTCTTGTTTCTTGCCTGCTGCATTTCTTTTTCTCTGATTGCTGTTTGAGCCTATTTGAGGCAAATTCATTTTTATTTTTCTATCTAAAATGTTTCAAACTCTTCTTTACTATCAAACATCCTTATTTTTTTGTATGATTAAACTTAGATTTGCAGCATAAATAGTCCTGGATTTACTGAATCTTGAGCTCCTTTGCTCTTCAGAATACATTTATTCTATTACTGGGTTCTTTTTCTAGTGGATATAGAATAGTCTTGCATTATTTGAATGCTCTTTCCTTTGTATATAAGAAGGCTTTCCTCCAGAAGGCTTGCAGAATTTGATTCGGAATTGAATTGTTAAATTTAACCATTATATGCCTTGGAGTTAGCAACCTTGAGGTCTTTTTCCTTTCTTCTGGAGTAAATATGTGACTTCTTTCAATGGAAATTTCATTCTTTATGTTTAAAATTTTGGGGCAACATTCTTCTATAATTTCTTTTAATATGCTATCAAAGTTTTTATGCCCTGTCACATTGTCTTGAGGGATCCATGATACTTAGGTTGTTTCTGTGCATTCTGTCTTCAGTTTCAATTTGTTTTGCTTGCTTTAGGGTCATATTTTCTTTTAATGTCATTATCATTATGTGTGTGTATCTCTGTTTTCTTTTCTCCTTTCTAGATTGTCTTTCATTTTGTTATATTAGCAATCCCAATCTGCTGTTTCTTCTTTTGTTCCTTTGGTTAGGCTTGCTATTACAGAATCAAATTTTCTAATTGAGCACATTATTTCCAATTCAGCACAAGGTTTTCTGTCTCATCAAGTGATTTTTCTTGATTGCAATATTTATTAACAAATGCCTGGCTATATTTACTAGATATAAAGGCACTATCACCTTCTGTTATTGTTTTTCCTTTTGATTCATCAAAATCCTTGAGTTTTCTTCTTCCTTAGATCTTTGGTACTTTCATTTTTTTTCCTCCTTATTTTTCTTATCACTCCCTGACTCCCTTGTCTCTTATTGTGTTGTCCTTAGGGGGTGGACATCAAGTATCTCTTTTTCCTCATGACAATGGGAAATTAATGACCCACTTGCTTTGGTCTTTGTCTCAAGTGACTTTTGGTTGGTCAGATAAAGTTCCAGCTCTATACTGTGTTCTTTCCCTCAGGTTTCATTGAGTGCTTCATAGCCTTCCACTTGCATCATATCTCATCTCTGTGTTTCTTCTCTGATCTAGGATTGTCAGTTCAGGATTGCTTTCCACAGCAATGGCAATTCAGAACTTTGTAGTACTGATGTGTCTAGGTTGACACTCCTGTAATATTTATGCTTCTAAAGGACTGTGACCAAACTGGCTGTTGAGTCCCCAAGCCAACTTCTGCAACCTGGATCCAAGGTCTTTATGGGACTGGAAAAAGGGCGATGAGATTGGGGTGCAGGGATATGTTTTTATATAAGCCAACGTTAAATCCTTGGGTCTACTAGTACAGCCACATTGGTGATAATATGAAAGGTGGGTGCATATTAGTTCTTTCTTTTTATCTTTCTTTTTGATTCAGACAAGAGGGCAAGTAAAGGTGTTTTATCTGTAGCTTATGATTTCTGTTTTGGAAAGGCTTAAGAGATCATGGGAATCCAAGAAAATTTCTGGATTGTCATCTTGTTGCTCAGGTGGCCTGAAATTCTCCTTATCTTTTAAAAGAGGATGCCAGATTGGATCAAAGGTTTTCAACTTGGGAAAGTAAATTAAAAATTCACTGCCAACTTAAAAGTTTAATTAATCAAAATTTAAATTAATTAATTAAAAGTTGAATGATTAATATGAATTTTGAAAAGCATTGCAATAACTATATCTCAGCATGCTTGAATTCCTTTGCAATTTTATATACTTAAATATTTATTTATATAAAATATAATATAAATATCATGATATTTATATATTTTAAAATGTTGTTTTAAGAAGTGATTAATGGAATTCATGAGACCCTACTAGAGTGTTCCATGCCACAAAAAGATGGAGAACTCTTAAGTTAGATAATACTATGATCCAATGTCCTTTTCAGTCACAGTCAAACATCTATTAGCAAGTACTATAGTCAACAGCCCTAGTAGGTGGCCATTTATGGGATAATATTTCAGGAATACTAAATGAATAACTTCCAGTTGTAATGTCCTTGAAATTGTTAATTGATTTATCATTCTATAAATTAATAGACTATTTCTGTGAAACTCTAAAAGCTTAGAGATAAGGCAATGATCATTTATTTTTTCTTTTGAATTTGAAAGAGGCTACAGATGGGACTGGTTTTGGATGGGTAAAAAGGTGGTGAGTTGAATGTAATAACTTTTTATAGTTAAAAATTAAGGAATGGACCTTTTTCTTTATATTCTGTGTTAAGATTTCCATTGGAGGAAAAGCTATTCACAAAGCAAGAGAGTATTATAGTCAAGGCTTTTCTGATTCCCTGCCCTGCACACTTACTAGCTCAATTTGTCATTTATTTATCTTAAGGGATGTACTGAGTTTACCCTCATGCGCCCCAGTGGCTGGATGACCAATTTTTGAGGAGGCTGGCAAACAATATGGATTAGCTGCCCCTGGATGGTCTTTCCATAGCTGAAATTCTATGACATGTTGTCTTTTTGCCAAATTCCTAGAACAGGTCACCTTATACACCTTATAATCCCTGCTGTTTTCTCTATTCATTGCTGTTTCAATGATTTTACAGAAAAAAAGGCAGTTCAGTTCCATAGTTTTATCATTTAATGAGGACAATGCCTTTCAAGTGCCTTTCTAAATGAAATCTTATTTCAGTAGCTGACATCATCAGGGCAGCCTTTTGAACTCTAAACTGTGGCTGGTACATTTTAGAGAAACATGAGGTTTTGGGGGAAAAAACTCTTCTAAAAGAAATTATATTTTATGGGTCTGTTTTTAGATTTTTAATATCCTGCCCTTTGGATGAACAGCTTCAGGATCCAGATCCAATAAAAATTTAACATTAAAGGAAAGATCTGAAACAGCCAGAAGAGAATATGTGGCATTTTCATTCAAAATTACTGTACTTAACCTTGAACTCTATATTGTATTCCTTTGAGATAAACAAAGCCCCACATCTCTTTTCTGGTTCAGTATTGGGGAGCAATACCTTCTACTGGCATGTGCTGAAATTGACCCCACTGGAATATGACTTGAGGCAGTTCCCAAAGGAACCTCCCTCCATAAATCCATTCCTTGGGGTTGTATCATTCTTTTCACATGACTTAAAATGTAAATGTTTTACAAGAGGTAACATAATGTATAACTGGTTGATATCAGAGTCTTACCTGAGTGATCTAGAAGGAAGCTAAGGAGGATATGAATATTTAAATAGCATAAGAAGGGTTATAACAAAAGAGCATATTAGTCATCTAGAATTAATTTGGGGGCAAAAAAAAAGGAAGGAGACAAAAGTGAAAAATAGACTGACCATGTTTCCTCAATAAATATTTTGAAACATAATTTTAAGTTTCTCTCATTCCTAAGTATACTCTAGTTTGTCAGTGTTTCTTATAAACTTGTCCCCAAGAACTTGTTGAGGTTAAAGGCAACCCACCAAGATTAGATTCTGCCTGGTTGATGTCATGGGTTTGGTGAAAAAATTTCCACACACTGTCTCCAAGTTAACAGTAAAAGATTTATTACACTGCTTGACAGCAGGCTAATTCCCAGGGAATTTAGCAAAGAGTCAGAATCAAGGAGATAATTGTGACGCCAGTTGAAGCAGCTAAAATTCCAAGGGAATCAAGCAAAGGGAATTTAGTGAAGAGCCAGAAACAAGAAGACATTACGTGACTTGACAGCAGACTAAAGTTCCAAAGGAGTTTTAGCAGAGTCAGAATCAAGGAGATAATTTTATAGAAAAGAGAAACAGATTAGGTTCATATGCTAATATTATGATTGAGGAGTGGTAGGAGTGGGGTAGTTCCCATCATTGAGTTCTACAGCTCACTGACCAACAGATTGGCCAGCACTGTTTGTGGCACTCCCAAGGCTGGGTATCCATAGGGTTTCTTAGGCCTGGCAACTTTCTCATACCTCATCGAATTGTTATTCTGGATTGTTTTTTTCCAGGGACAGAATCCATTCAAAGTGATATGGTTTTGGCACCAAAATGATGCCAGATGATGATAGACTGCAAAAGTTGGGGTTCGATCATGTGAAGAATTCACAATAGCCATGCTCTTTGGCAAAAGGTAGATTTATTTAGGGGGATAGGTTACAAACAAAATGAAGGGAATGATAAATATGAAATAGAGTGGGAGAGCAATTGGAAGACAAGTTCTTCAGTGGAACTCACAGTTATAGAAGAGATACCCCACAAGGTTGGGGAATGCCCCTTAGCTGGGAGGCTAAATCTTGAAAAGCACTTAGCACCCTAAAAGAGTTAGTTAACTGCAAGGAGAAGTGGGGATTGAGAAGCATAATGTTGCAATAATCAAGGCCTATAGAAATCTATAAACTCCTAAACTAAAGCTTCTGGAATAAAAACTCATTATTTGACAAAAAATTGCTGGGAAAACTGGAGAATAATATGTCACAAATTTATCATAAATCTATATCTCATACACCATGGCAAAATAAAGTCAAAATGGATACATGATTTGGGAATAAAGGTGGATATCATAAACAAATTAAGAGAACAAGGGATAATTTACCTATCAGATCTATGGAGAAGGGAAGAGTTTATGACCAAAGAAAACTAAAGAATATAATGAAAGGCAAAATGGACAAAAATTTTTTGCACAAACAAAACCAACCGAAACAAGATTAAAAGGGAATGACAAAGCTGGGAAAAAAAATATTTATAGCCAGTATTTCTCATAAAAGTTTCATTGTTAAAATATATAAAGAACTGTGTCAAATGTATAAGAATACAAGTCATTCTCCAACTGATACATGATCAAAGGACAATTTTCATATGACAGCCATTTATAGTTATATGAAAAAATGTTCTAAATCACTGTTGATTAGATAAATGAAAATTAAAACAACTCTCAAATACTACCTCACACCTCTCAGATTGGCTAAGATGACAGGAAAAGATAATGACAAATGTTGGAGTGCATGTGGGAAAACTGGGACACTAAAGCGTTATTAATAGAGTTGTGAACTGATCCAAATATTCTGGAAAGTAATCTGGAATTATACCCAAAGGGCTATAAAATTGTGCATACCTTTTGAACCAACAGTACTATTACTGGGTCTGTATCCCAAGAAAATAATAAAAGAGAGAAAAGGGCCCACATGTACAAAAATGTTTGTAGCAGCTCTATTTATGGTAGCAAAGAATTAGAAAAGGAATAGATGCCCATCAATTGGAGAATGGCTGAATAAGTTGTGCTACATGAAAGCAAAGGAATATTATTGTTCTTTAAAAAATGATGAGCAAGCTGATTATAGAAAAGCCTTGAAAGATTTACATGAACTGATGCTCAGCGAAACAAACAGAATTAGGAACACATTGTACACAATAACAGCAAGAATGTGCAAAGCTCAAGTATAAAAGGCTTGGTTCTTCTCAACGGTTCAATGATCCAAAGCAATCCCAATAGACTTTGGGCAGAAAATGCCATCTGCATCCAGAAAAAGAATTAAGGAGACAATGTAAATCTACACATGTTCACTTCTTTTTTCTGTTTTTTATTTCTCCTATGGTTTTCCCTTTTGTTCTGATTTTTCTTTCTCAACATGATTCATAAAGTGATGTATATAAGTATATATAAAAATGAACTTGCTACAATAAAAAATATAAAATAAGATATCTAACATATGTTAATTATTTTATAACATAATAAAAACTCAATAGTTTGTCTAATTTTCCCCTAAACTCCTTATCAAATAGTACTTAAATTTTGCAAGACATTTTACCTAATGTAGTTTTAAATAAACATCAATTGTGTGAAATGTTACATGAAACCATAAAAAAAAGAAGCATAATGGTGTTAGGGAACATATTATGTGACATTGGGGTGGGGTAAGGAGGAAGACACTACAAGGCAGAGTTTCATGATGGACTAACTCAAAGGAGGGCAGCAGCCATGGGATGGCCCATAAGTAGATTATAAAGGGAACATTTAATCTCTGGGACATGGCTGGACTGCTCAAGATCTTTACAAAGACTGTGACCCTGGAGCTAAACTGATCTCTATCAGAGCCTTCTTCCTGACTCTTTAGGGACTAATTTTTATCAATTTTTCTGCTAACTATACCCAACATTGAAGACCTCATCAGAAGTTTCACCTTTTTTTTTTCTAAAAATGAAGCCTCTATGAGAATTAACAACCTATATTCTGTAGCCTAAATTTCCAACTTTCTTTCTTTCTTTTTTAATTGCCATGGCATCATATAGATCTTCCTTTTTAGAAATACCCCCTTGTGTTTTTTTTTCAATCGTATTGCTCCTCTGACCTCCCTCCACCAAGTTTCTTATTCTGATTCTTATCACTGGCCTATTTATCACTTTTTACAGTACTATCCTATTATTATAACACGTAAGCTGTCCCTCCCAGTTTAAATCTATTCAGATGTTTGGAAAGTAATCTGTCATTGGTAAGGAAAAAAGAATTAGGAAATAATTTGCTGTCCTCCTCCCAGAGACCTCCCTCTAAGGTAACATCTCCACTACAGATGCATTTTTGTTTCACTGGGGAAGGAATAGGCGTTTCTGTAGCACCTAGAATGTACTAGTTACAGAGCTTTCTTAAACAAATAAACAATACTAATTTATTTGAGCCTCATGACAAACTTGCAACATTCTATTATTATCCTCATTTTACAGATGAGGAAACCAAGACATACAGAGGTTAAGTGACTTGCCCAAAGTCACATTGCTAATAAGTGTCTGAGATAGGATTTGAACTCAGGCCTTCTGGCCTTCAGGGCCAATGCTCTCTCTCTTGTGCCATCACCTGCCCCTATGGTGTTTCAACATCCCATGGTTGCTGGATTAGAAATTTCCTTTCCTTATCTGGTCTATATTTTGGAGAGACAGTATGGTGTATTAGAACTGAAATTGGAGAGATCTAGGTCTCAGTTGCTGTTCTAACACTCAACAGGTATATAATTATGGGAAATGACCATAACTTCTTTTAGCCATTCTTTACTCTATGGCAGCAATGGCTAACAATGCTTTTACCATTAACTGCATGAGGTTATTGTGCAAAAAGCATTTTGTGTAACAGCATGAGCTACTGGCACATACTATACACTTGACATTGTTCAGTCATTTTAGTTACGTCTAACTCTTTGTGACCCCATTGGGATTTTCTTTGGCAGAGATACTGGAGTGGTTCCCCATTTACTTCTCAAATTCATTTTATAGATGAGGAAACTGAGACAAACAAGGTTAAATGACTTTCCCAAAGTCACACAGCAGGTATATGATGTCACATTTGAACTCAGCTTTTCCTGATTCTAGGCCCTGTTCTTAATCCACTGCATCACCTAGCTTCCCCTTTTTACTTACTGATTTACAAATTATCAATTGATTTTCACAAGACCACTGAGTAATTAATTTGCTCAAATTGCATGATTATATATATAATCACTACTTATTAAAAAAACTGAATACATTTAAGATAATCATTTCGCAAGCAATATAAAATCCCTCTAATTTTATATACCTTGTCCTATTCAGTTATCTAAGCAAAGGAAGTACTTAGCTCCTTTCTAACCTTCAGTATTCCTTTCCATTTAAATGGCAGCTTGTATCTTGTATTGTTCCAAGACCATATTAATATTCATAAATTTCATTTAGAATTAGAATATACTAGACTCTAAATGTATAACAAAAACTTTCCTTCCCACCTTCCCATGACAAAAAATCAGGGTACTTTGAATTTATAGATTGCAGGATTACATAATGATCGGGTAGTATAACAATTGAGCTGGGATTGAAATCCAGATCCTCTGTCTCAAAATCCTGTTTTTTTTTCCATTCTATTACATGCTGCCACTTGTTATCTGGATAATCAGGGACAAGTCTTCCATGTCTTTGAGCCTGCTTACTCATTTGTAAAATAGGGTTAAGACCAGCAGTAAGTAACTGCCTGATCATTATGTTGTGAGGGGAAAAAAAAAGACGATTTGTAAATTGCCAAATGCTTTGAACTTTGATTTTTTTATTTTAATATGTAAATAGAAAACTTAAGGATACAGGATTGTGGACCTTTTCTTCAATTTCACAGTTTCAGGTCCAAGAAAATAAATAATGCTGAATGCTCTGAATCTGGAAATTAACTTCTTTAAAAAATGTAGCACATAAGAACCCTTCTCCCTGACTTTGTAGTAAAGGCCTTTGCTCTATCTTGCTTGCTTTTTCTCTTGTTCTACTTGTATCATATCCATTTTCATTCTTTTACCTGCTATCTCTTTTTGTTCATGCTATATTAATATAGCAATGGTTTTGCAGATACAGAAGTAATAATAATTATAATGAGCAAGTCCATGGCGTTCTTAAATGTTTATGTCCAGGCTTCTCTGCCAGGGATGCCCATATAAATGTATATGTCTATAATTTGACAGTGCTATTGAATTTGTGTCCTAATGTGTTATATTGTGTTGATGTGGACTTAAAATAGTGATGAGTGTGGTACATGGTGCATAATAAGTGCTTAATAAACACTTTTATATTCCTTGATTGATTTGTGGCCCACATTCAAGTAAACAGGCAGAATGTAAACTTATTTCAAGTAAAATTGCTTATTTGGCTATTATCAGTACCTGAAATCTTACTCAAGACTATGATTATGAGGCATATAAAGGCTAAAACAACAACAAAAACAGTTTTTGAAACAGTGTTGAGATACAATTCTAAAGCTATCAAAAACTGAAATACATTTCTGCCATGATTGCCATTCAATTTTCTCTCTGGTTGCTCAAAGGCACATAGAAATGGGAAAAATATAAACAGAAGAATATTACTGTATTTTACTGATTCTATGCATTCAATGGAGAGGCTCCACTCCATTTGTTGGGAGTTCATTTATAGCACCTAACATTTTGGAATTGGTCTGTGGCTTATTCAGACTTGCCTTATTAACATATTCTTAGTAAGAACCTAAAAGAAGAAAGAACTAGCTTCTTTTTTATTCATTTGTAGTTGTAGTTCAATAAGTAGACAAAGTTGACTTTATGAGTTTGACTGGTAATGTCAAACCTGGATCAGTTTCCAAAATTTGATTCATAAGACAGATAATGATCTTGGTTCCATGTTGCATACATTTCATAAAGGGGAAATCTTTTTGGTTGGTCTTTTTATTCTCAGCATAATTGCTGCACATGGTAGGTATTTTTGATTGAGTAAATTAGATTAATAAATAAAATAATATAAATATAAATATAAACTAAATAAATAAATAATATAAAATAAAACAAAACAAACAAAATTAAAGTATAAATAAACAAATAAATAAAATGCAATACTTCAGACTTTTTATTATATGTAGTTTACAATTGTTATCCATTTTAAACTGAAGATGTAATAGATTTTAAATAATTAAACAATCACTTATGTTCTGAATTTGCATTCAAAAGGAGTAAATGGCAAACTGGAAGTGTCTATACATTGCTTAATTGAGCTAATTAAACACCTGTGTAAAATCTTCCTCATTCAGCAAAGCCCTGATTTGGCAAAACTGTAGTCACATTGCTAAAAATAAAACTTCTAAAATGAAAGTAATTTGGAAACTTGCAGCAATAAATTGTCTTTAGTTCTAGGAGGGAATTATAAAGTAAATACTTATGAATTATGTATTACTTATTCCAAAGTAAATTAGCTATAGTGATCAAGCTTATTCAATTAGACCATACTGCTAAGTTTAGTTCCTAGTTTCTGAATTGCCTTGCTAAATGATCTATTTGTGTTAAGGAGTGTTCTAGAATATGTTCAATGATTCCATACAACCATAGGACTGTCAATAAGTATTTATTAAATGATTATTATGTAGCAGAAATTGTCTGGGGCTTCAAGTACACATAGAATTAAAGACAGTACCTGCCTTCAACAAGCTTAATTCACTTAAAAAGGAGGCTAACAAATATAAATAAAATAAAATAAAACTAACAAATAAAATTAGAGTAAATTTAAATAAATAAAATGCAATACTTCAGACTTTATGTTATATGTAGTTTACAATTGTTATCCATTTTAAACTAAGAATATAATAGATTTTAAATAATTAAACAATCATTTATGTTCTTAATTTGTATTCAAAAGGAGCAAATGGCAAATATAATAGTCAACAAGCTGGATATAGGAGAGGAATTCCTGAATGGAGCTTGAAGAACAAAGAGACATAACTGTTCCAGCTCATCTCTTTAAATAGAGATCTTGAGAGTAACCAACCAATCAGAGGGAGAGGGTACAGGGGTGAAGGGTACTTCCCATGTGTGAATTCTTGGTCTAGAGTTCTCTCAGGAATTAATTCATCCCTAATTTTCAACATGAAGAAGTTTCCAGAATATGTTTGGGTTTTCCAATGCAGCCTGGAAAAGAAAGAGCTATTGGTGCCCTAGGCAATCTCCTTATATAAGGATTGGGGGGGGGAGGGGGGAGAAACAGTCCAAAGGAGAGCCTTTAAATTTCAATTCCAGTGGTGATGTGACTTTTGGAAATAAAGAGCTGGGGTGTGGTAGAGAAAGTCCAGAGAACAGTCTTGAGAGCAATGTTTACTGGAACTGGCAAGGTCACTTAGGACTATTTTCTGATCTACAAACTAGCTTCCCTTAAAACTGATGCAAAAATATGCACACCTGATTTAGTTTCACTGCTCTCTACTTAATCACATTCCTCCAATAACTATTTCAAATTTGAAAATATTAATTTTCAGTAAATTCTTCATTTTTCTACAGTAGAGCTATATTCAAATTAATAGGGAATTTTAACCTTTTATACATTTAATTATAGTGATTGTAATCATCATTAAATTTTGTTTGGAATACTTACAAGATAATGAGAAATTGTTTCAAACTTTTTAAGTATCTCCCCAAAGTTTAATTTTACCCTCCAAATATATGACTTTCTCTACCACACCCTAGCTCTTCACCCCCAAACCTCATTTCATCCATGGAATTCATACTCTGAAGCCCCACCTTTGGATTTTTCCCCTAGAACCCTTCTGTAAGAATGCTTTTTTACATTATATCTGGGCATTCGTGGACATGATGTGATTTAGGAGAGCAATTCCTAGTTCCAAATGATAGGCTTGGTTTTTAGTAGCAAATGTTGAAATTGACATAGGCACCAAATGTTGGGGTTTGGTCATGTGAAGAATTCACAATGGCCATTCCCTTTGGCAAAAGATAGATTTATTTAGGGGAAGGAGTTACAGACAAAATGAAGAAATTCAGTAGATATCAGCAATGGTAATTATGAAATAGTATTGGAAGACATACAATTAACTAAGAAAGAGGTTTTAACAATTATCTATGGAAAACACAAGTTCCCAAGTGAAACTCACAATTAACCAGGAGAAAAAGAACACCCCATAAGATTGGAGTATTCCCTTAGATGGCAGGCTAAATCCATACTCTTTTAAAAGTTAGTTTGCCATAAGAAAGAGAAAGATAGCATGAGGCATGGTGGAGGAGAAGAGAAAAGAGAAACAGTGTGGAATTGGGGGGGGGGAGAGAAGAGATACACCACTAGGCAGAGTGCCCTGGAAGGCTATAAACCCAAAAGGGTTCAGCAAAGATGGTATGAGCCATGGCCAGATTTATAGGGGAAATTTAGCCTCAGGGGTTTGATATAACTCCTATTTCTGACTGGACATAACATGGTGGTTTTATCCACCACCCTCACAGAGAGTGGGACTATGAGATTGAACTGATCCCTCTCAGTGCCCCTCCCTGCTTACCTCAGGGAGTAGTTTTCTGCCAAGCCCACCTAGTAACTCAGGACCTCATCACCTGGTCATATATAACTGGATTTAAACTTGGTGACTCTCTAATTCATTTTCCATTTATGGGAATTAAGATATAAGATCCTACACAGTCTTCAAATCTCTGAATGACAGATTTTGAGAATATCAAGAAAATATAACTTTATTTAATGTATTATTCCATTGAAATATTATTTGGCATATTTTTTAAATTAATTGACATAAAGGAATCTACTTTTTCTCTTGAAAAAGTGTAAAATTAAAGAGAATAAATTAGAATAAAAATCTTCCAATAAGAAATAAGGGGAAAGAGATTTAGAGAATAATCAAACTGAAATTTCAATTTTCACTAATCTGCTTTGTCTGTATAATGTTCCATCCTTTAATTAGAATCATTAGGGAAAAAAATCTCAGGACTTCATCTTATCCTATTGACCTAGTGAGGAAGTTTAGGCCATTGTTGATATAGGAAGACCTGACTGGTATAGAGAGTTGAGTGGAATAAAGAACTATAATTAAGAGTTAAAGACTGGTCTCTTTCAGCCTTCCAGGTTTGCTAACAATGCATAATACAGGTAATGAAACATAATATCACTACCTTATATTTGCAAATCAGTGTATACTTCCAGAGCTGTTACATGATCTCATCTGATCCAAATAGCTCACTTTTCTCTTACATTTCACAAGTGGTAGTGTGCTTAGCTCTGAGCAAAGAGAGGTTGACTACTAACTTTAATTCTCATAGGAAAACTGAGATCTCAAAGACTCTATTTCAAGATTACACAGCAAGGAGCAAGTGTTGATGCCAGAATTCAATTTTGGGTCTTTTGACTGACTCCCTAATCTATTGACCTTTCTAGTTTGCCATGCAACATGGCTTTGTAAGCATTAAGAAGGCAAGTCAATAAGTCAGGGAAATTAAAACAGATCTTCAAAGTAATTTATTTAAAATACACTCACGAAAAAACTCCAATATTTCCAACTTGTTATAAATGTTAGGGATCCTACATATTTGGATAAAATATTGGAAGATATTAACTGCACATAATATTCAGTCATTTTCATTTGTATCTGAATTGTGTCCGAATTTGGGACTTTCAGGGCAAAAACAATGGTGTAGTTTGCCCTTTCTTTCTCCGCCTTATTTTACAAATTAAGAAATTAAGGCAAATAGTGTTAAGCAATTTATTCAGGGTTACATAGCTAGGAAATGCCCAAAGCTAAATTTAAATTTAGAAAGAGGAGGCTTTTGGACTCCAGTCTTAGCACTCTATGCACCTATCTATCCTTGCTAATTATACATATAAAATTTAAAATCTTTTTTTTAATACTATGTTTGCTTTTTGACAAATTTGGTAAAATGAGTCAGAAAAAGTAAGTGGCTAGCCTGAGGTCTCCCAGCTACTAACTGATGAACTTAGGAATGGAAGGCAGATTTTAGACTTGTAGCCTAAGGTCTTTTCCAGATGAATGGGGTGATAGATAATTTCTTAGTCCTATAATGCAAGATCCCTCCTAAAATGAAATGATATTTGTGCCCAGAGAAATGTCTTGAGTACATTACTTTTGTGCTGAAAAATAATTTCTCCTCAACTGCAAAGGTAAAATACTGACACTGGAACCTCTTCTAAATTCCAAAACTTTTAACATATTAGAAAAAGAAAGAAAGATTTGATGTCCACAATTTGAAAATGTGCTGCTTCTTTCAAAATGAATTGTTCTGAATAAAGCATTGCAGTAAAAATCTTGACAGGTTAATTACCACCTGCTTATTTGCCCTTTATCTCATCAGTTTCCTGAGAACCTTGAAGACTTGGAGAGATAATGCTTAAGGGAATACCATTAGGATAGTCAGTGAGGCAATAAGACAGTGCATCCAAGTGGAAGGCTGGTATTATATCCAGAAAGGGGGGGAAATGCCTTACAATAAAATGTCAGTGCTGTCATTTTTTAGGTCATTGACTTTCCCTAGCAGTTTGGTGATCTATTTGTAGTTCAAGGAGGGAATAATAACATGGAGTTATTTAAACATAGAAATCAAGAAATGTCAATGGATGACATAAGTACTTCTGTATTTACTTGAGAATGAGGGACTCATTTTATCATTTCTTACATAATGGGATAATAACACTATGCTCTACCATCAATTTCACTTGCTATAAACTGCATTCTTTTATTCCAAGTCATCTGTACCAGAACTTCTTAAACTTTTCCCAATTATGACCCCTTTTCTCCCGAAAATTTTTTAACTGACCCTGGAAATATAAGTATATAAATAAAACATTTACTGATAATAAATCATAATTTTACAACCCTTACATTCAATTACACAACTCCATTGGGGGCCCCAACCCACAGTTTAAGAAGCTTTAATCTATACTAATTCCAATGTAGGGGGCTGTTTTGTATTTAGCTTAAGCCAAGAAAAATAAAGATAAATGCTGAACACGTTAAGATCACACTTCTTTTCTCTTACCAGCTATATCTACTCAAGAAACTTGAACCCATTTTCAAAATTAGAGAGAGGTAACATGTAGGAGTCAGAAGATTTGAGATTGAATCCCTCCTCAAGCATTGATTAAGTATATGAAGATTGGCGTCACTTAATTGCCTTAGTTTTCAGGTTTCTTGTCAATTTATTGGGGATCATAATACTTTGCATACTCTACCTCACAAGATGACAGTGAAAAAGTTCTTTGGCTTTTCAGTCTTGTGTAAAAATTTGATTATTTATTATTATTATCATTATTATTATATTACAGTTGGGATAATACTAGCATCCCCTCATTTCTATACATGTGAACTACTGGTATATAAAGAGAACTTCATATTGAAAGAATTCTAACTATGTTCAGAAGCATTATCAGTTCATACAATTGATATTGATTTTATGAGAATGCCATTAAATAAAGTAAGGGGAAGAGAGAGAAAATAACTTGCACATATACTAGAGGGCAGAAAAGTAGCCTTTCTAATAAATCATTGAGTGCTTACAACAAAACAGCCAAATATCCCTTTTCCTATTATTTAAGATAAGTGGTATTGGTTCTTTGATTATTGATATATTTATATTACTTTATATTAATTCTGACTTTTAAACATTAAAGCTTCATAAGGGGTACTTGAAAAATAAGAGCTAATAAGGAGAACTTTCCCTCTTCCCTCTCCTTTTCTTATTCCCCTGCCCTATGTTGCCTGGGTAGTACTGAGGCAGATGGATGGGAAGAGTAATATAGGTGTTCACAACACTTGGATGAACTGTGAATCATCAGCTTCCATTTTTCAAGTAAGATAGAGGAGTACTAAATCTGACCATTTGCTACATTCTGTGATCATTTAGTTCCCTATAGTTTAGTGGCTATGGCTTCTGGATCCCAGAACTGTCATTTAACCTGCCTGTGTATCCTAAGAATCCTTGGGCCTTCACATCTGTTCTGTTGCTCAACCCTTGGGATTTCTCCATCTTACTATCTATTCCTTACAGTTATTTTTTTTTTGAAATATGCTTTCTTCTTCCCTTGGGACATGAGCTTCTCAAGAGTAAGGGCTTTTTATTTATCTTTTTTAAAAATTTATATTCTCATGGTTCAGTATAATGCTTGGCACATAGGAAGCCCTTACACACTTTTTGATTCATTTGTTTCTGGTGGAACTCCTTCAGATCCTTATTTGTACTTGAAAATGACACCAGTAAAAGTTTCCAATATTTTTACATCCAATTCATCTCCACTGGTCTGAAGAATGACATATTATACATTGCAGTATTTATTCCTATAACTTTTAATTAGCATATTTCCTTCACTCCAGATCAGGCTTCTTAATTCTGTTTGATAAGTAGCCCTTGGGATTGTGTGTGGAGTTGTAAATAAAGATAATGACAGAACAGAAAAATTGAAGTAATGAATAGAAAAAATTAAAAAGGAAGAAAAAATATATTTATTGTTATTGGCAAACAGTGAAATAACTGAGAAGTTAAGATAAGAGTGAAATATGAAGATATTAAATCCTATTGTTTCTGAACACATTTTGGTCAATTTTCCTTGACCTTATCCATCAACCTGAAAACATTTTGATAAAGTTCATCTTCACTTTTTCAAGTAAGAATGCACTATTATTGGAGATAATTCAGTCTTTTGATTTGTATAGCAATTTCCATTTGATCTTTGAATCAAAGTACCTAATGTACCTTTTGAACAAAAACTTTCACCACCTGAAATTACAACAAAGCAAAAAAACTTAACCATCAGCCTTAATCAATGTGATAAAACCCAACAATAAAATCAAGCAAGGTACCAAATCCTATTTTTATTGTATTTGAACTTAGTCTTACCTGATGTAATTTCTGTTTTCATCTCATTGATGTAATTTCTGTTTTCATCTCATAGTTGTATTTGTCACCTGTAATTT
Source organism: Myrmecobius fasciatus (assembly GCA_023553655.1). Taxonomy (NCBI): domain Eukaryota; kingdom Metazoa; phylum Chordata; class Mammalia; order Dasyuromorphia; family Myrmecobiidae; genus Myrmecobius; species Myrmecobius fasciatus. The sequence continues at coordinate 210,310 of JAJPUD010002776.1, forward strand.
CATTTGAATTTTATTGATCTTTGTTTCTACAATGGGTTTTTGTGACTTCTCAAATTGATTAATCTGTCTTCCAACCACAGTAATCAAAATAGATTGATATTCTCTCCAAAAAAAGTGTGAGTGCATATCTCAGTGACTAAGTGAAGAACAGTGGGAAATATAGGCAATAAATCACCATTTCTATTACTGCCGGCACTGTATTTGTTCAAATATATGCAGAATATATCCCTGTGGTCCAATCCTTTGATTGCTGGTTCCTTTCAGAAGTTTCACTTTAAAAAAATATGAAAATATTCAGGCCAGTCATATTTTCACTCTTCTCAAGGCTCCACTCTTAAAGATTTTCTTCCCCAAGTTTTCTGTATAGGTATCTTCTCTTCCTTTTACCTTACCACTCACTTTCACTTTTTGATCATTATTTTTTTGTCTTTTCCTATCCAAAAAAGCCAATCCAAAAAAATTTATAGAGTATATCTTATGTACCAGACATTGTGCCAAATGCAGGGGATACAATTAATAAAACGAAAGTTAGTTCCTGCCCTCTGTGAGATTATAATAAATGGAGTTGGAGAGGGATTCACAAAAAGAGACAAGCAAATACAGGGGAAACTGGTGGGTATCTGAATTGTTAATAAAAAAGGTAACCAAAGAAACTGCATTTAAAAAAAAAAAAAAAACAGACTCTGAAGTAATATAAAAAAATTACAGCCAGTGTCTTTGATAGTCTTTATTTCTCAATATATGTGAGGAACTGAATCAAATTTGTAAAAATAAGAAACATTGCTCAATCAATAAATCATCAAGTGACAGGAACAGGCAGCTTTCAGAAGAAATCAAAGTTATATGTAGTTATTTAAAAATGTTATAAATTAGTATTTTTAAGAGATGTGAATTAGAATAACTCCAATATGCCACCACACACCTAATAGAAATGACACTAGCTGGAGGGTATGTGGGAAAATGGGTATACTAATGAAGTGTCAGTGGAATTGTGAATTAGTCCAATCATTCTAGATAACAGAACAAAGAGATATAAACCTCTGAAAATCCTTTGACCCGTAGGACAAATACTACATAACTGAATTTATTCCATTCACATTCACAATTCTGATTATTGCGTTTGTCCCTATATCATATGTTTTTTCTGTTTAACCCTTCTCTACCATTTTTTTACTCTGCACCTTTTCAAAAGTTTTTTTTTCTTTATTTCTGACCCACTGCCTGTTTTAAAGAGCCCCTACTCTTATTACTCTCACCCTTTTCTCTTATATCCTTCCCCTCTACATTGAGTACAATAGATTTTTGTATCCATTGAATTTGCATAAATTCTTCCTTTTTTGAATGAAATTCAAGCACTCCCCATTCCATTTCCCCTCAAATCTAAGCTTTTTTTGTGAGATAATTTCCTCCATTTTCCACTTCTTTCTCCTTTTTCCTAGTATATAATTATTTCTCATCCCTCCTTTTTTTTAGTTCATTCCACATTTTTTACTCACATTTGTGCTATCTGCAAATGTAAATTTCTTTTAACTAAATATTCTTTTTTCCCATGAAGAATTGTACTTTTTTGCTCTGTTGATTCCACTTGGTTGAAACCCTAGCTCCTTTACCTTTCCTAATATCATATTCAAAAACTTTTGACATACTAGCTGTGTGTGATTCTGACTTTAACTCTGTGGTATTTGAATGGTCTTTTTGTGTCTGCTTGCAATATTGTCTTTTACTTGTGAGCTCTGGAATCCAGGTATAACAGTCTTTGAAATATTCATTTTGTGATTTCTTCTGGAAAGTGATTGGCATATTCTTTTGATTTTTTCTTACATTTTGACTTCTGAGATATCTATCTCCATCCTTCCCAACCCCTAGAGAAGATCAATATCTGACACATATTTATGTGAAACCATAAAATACCTATTTCCATATATTAGTTCTTTCTCTGGAAATGGATAGTATGTCCTTAAAAAGTCCTTTGTAATTGTTTTAAATATTCATATTATAAGAATAGCTTAGTCATCCAGGTATTCTGTGAATTAGTTAGATAAGTACTAGTATTTTAATTTAAAATATTAACTTAAAATTATTAGTGAAGTCATCATGAAAACTGCATTTTGCTTTAAAAAGAATCATAAACAAGGAAGTAATATAAAAAATTCACTACAAATTTCTTTGATAAAGTCCATATTTCTCAATGTATGTGGGACACTGAGTCAAATTTATAGAAATAAGAGCCATTCTTGAATTAATAAATCATCAAAATATTTGAACAGGCATCTTTCAGAAGAAATCAAAGTTATCTATAAACATGTAAATCAGTATTCACTAGAGATGCAAATTTAAACAACTCCAATGTACTACCTTACACCCAACAGAAATTACAATTACTGGAGGGGAGGTGGGAAATTAGGTATGCTAATAAAGTATACTCTATTACTGTATACAATGTTCTCTTAGTTTTGCTTGTTTCATTCTTCATTATTTCTTGCAAATCTTTTCATGTTTTTTTTTCTAAAATCTACCTACTCATCATTTCTTATATCACCATGTATTCCATCTTAAGTCTTCTTTGACATGTCTCAGGTGTGAGGGTTTGTTGAGTCCTTTTCAAGAGCTGCTCATCTACCTTTGATGTTTATCTGTCCAATTCTCATGTATATACATTACAATTGTATTGGCAGATGGACTAAACCAGGATAAAGGTAACCAAAACACTCAAACCCATTGATGAATTAGGGGGATACCTAGGGGATGTCTTTTCCAAGTAGGTGAAGACTTCCTCTGGTGGAATATGTGAATGAGAACAATTTGTTCCAATGGCCATGAATGCAACTGCAGCAGCCTATGTAGAGTGCTTAGAACTTGGAACTTGGTCAGACTTTAAAAATGCCAGTCATTCACTGCATCCTGGGCTATCACCAATCACATTAACTTTGCTTTGTCTCTAGACTTTGATGAATCTGGAAGAAAGAATAAGGTGGATGACTTTAGGTACTGAATCTCATTTAAATTTAATTCATGAGGAAGTCAACATATCATTCTATGATGTCACTGTTCCTCTTCTAAACAAAGCTTGAACAACCAATACTGATTCTGTATCCCAAAAAGATTTAAAAAAAAAGGAAAGGACCTATATGTTGGAAATTGAAGGGATGGCAATCAATTTTGGAATGGCTGAACAAGTTATGGAATTTGATTGTAATAGAACACTAGGCTATAAGAAATGATAAGCAAAGTGGTTAAACAAAACAGATGTCTGATATTTTGCGGTAGTTCAGTCATTTTTCAGTCATTTTAGACTCTCTGTGTTCCATTAGGAGTTTTCTTGGCAAAGGTACTAGAGTGGTTTGTCACTTCCTTCTTCAGTTCATTTTACAGATGAGAAAGCTGAGGCAAACAAGGTTTTAAGTGACTTGCAAGGATAATACAGCTAGTGTCTGAAGCCAGATTTTGAACTTAACAAAATGAGTATTCTTTACTTCAGACCTGGTACTCTATATATGTGCCACTTAACTGCCTGAAGATCTATATGAAGCAAAGTGAAATAAATAGAATCAGATTATTGTACACAGTAAAATCAATAATAATAAGGACAAACTGTGAAAGACTTAGCTATTATGATGGATACAATGATCAAAAACAGTTCCAAAGTATTCTTCATGAAAAAAAAAAATGATATCACCAGAGAGAGAAAACTGATGAACTCTGAGTGCAAATTAAAGTATAATTTTCTCACTTCTATTATTTTTCTTGCTTTTTTGGTGACATGATTAATATGGAAATGTATTTGCTTGATTATATATATATATATATATATAATTTATATTAAAATGCTTGCCTTCTCAATGGGTGGCAGAGAGGTTGGAAAAAGAGAATTTAGAACTCAATATTTAATAAAATCTAAATTTAAAATCCTTAAGCCCTAAATTATTTATAATAAAGCTCATGTAATGGAATTTTTCTTATTTAGCTTAGAGTCCCTAGTTATGATTATAAAAAATGCAAAACTGTTAGAAGTTCAGACTTCAGTCTTCCTTTTTTATGTTCCAATTCCAATTATTCCTCATTTGTTTGTAGTCCTTGAATCCTCTTTTGAAGATATATTGTTGTTGAGTTGTTTTCAGTCATGTATGACTCTTTATGATCCCTTTTGGATATTTCTCAACAGAAATACTACAGTAGTTTACCATTTCTTTGTCCTGGTATTTTACAGATGAAGAACTGAAGCAAGTATGGTTTCTAAGGCCAAATTTTAACTCAGATAGATGACTCCTCTGACTTCAGGACTGTCACTCTATCTACTGGGCTACATAGATATATATGAATTCAAAAGAAATTAAGATTTACAAACTCCCAAGAAATTATTTTGCAGATCTAGAAAAAACAGTAGCAAAGTTCATTTGGAAGTACAAAAGGTCAAGGATTTCAAGGGAATTAATGAAAAAAAAGGCCGATGAAGGTGGCCTTGCTGTACCAGATCTAAAACTATATTATAAAGCAGCAGTTATCAAAACCATTTGGTACTGGCTAAGAAATAGATAGTCGATCAGTGGCATAGGGTAGGATCACAAGACAAACTAGGCAATGACTATAGAAATTTAGTGTTTGATAAACCCAAAGACCCCAGCTTTTGGGATAAGTACTCACTATTTGACAAAAACTGCTGGGAAAATTGGAAACTAGTGTGGAAAAAATTAGAGCTTGACCCACATCTAATACAAAATACCAAGATAAGATCTAAATGGCTTCATAATTTAGATATAAAGAGTGATATTATAAGCAAATTAGAGGAACATAGGATAGTTTACCTCTCAGACCTGTGGAGATGGAATAAATTTATGTCCAAAGAAGAACTGGAACTCTTAATTGAACACCATATAGATAATTTTGACCATATTAACTTAAAAAGTTTTTATACAAACAAAACCAATGCAGTCAAGATTAGGAGAGAAGTAATAAATTGAGAAATCATCTTTATATTTAATGGTTCTGATAAAGGCCTCATTCGTAAAATATGTAGAGAATTGTCTCATATTTATAAGAATTCAAGCCACTCTCCAATTGATAAATGGTCAAAGGACATGAACAGATAATTTTCAGATGGTGAAATTAAAACCATTTCTAGTCATATGAAAAGGTGCTCCAAATCACTATTGATAAGAGAAATGCAAATTAAGACAACTCTGAGATACCATTACACACCTGACAGATTGGCTAAAATGACAAGAAAAGATAATGATGAATGTTGAAGGGGATGTGGGAAAACTGAGACACTAATACATTGTTGGTGAAACTGTGAATGGATCCAACCATTCTGGAGAGCAATTTGGAACTATGCTCAAAAAGTTGTCAAACTGTGCATACCCTTTGACCCAGCAGTGTTTCTACTGGGCCTATATCCCAAAGAGATCTTAGAGGAGGGAAAGGGACCCACATGTGCAAGAATGTTTGTGGCAGCCCTTTTTGTAGTGGCTAGAAACTGGAAACTGAGTAGATGCTAATCAATTGGAGAGGGGCTGAATAAATTATGGTATATGAATGTTATGGACTATTATTGCTCTGTAAGAAACGACCAGCAGGACAATTTCAGAGAGGCCTGGAGAGACTTGCATGAACTGATGCTGAGTGAAACGAGCAGAACCAGGAGATCATGATACACAGCAACAACAATATTACATGATCAACTCTGGAGAAAACAGACCAAAAGTTAATTGGAAATTAAATAATCTAATCCTGAAGAATGAATGCATGAAAGAGCAAATTATAGGCACAATCGATAATTTCATCCAGGAGAACAACAATAATGAGACACCATACCAAAATTTGTGGGATAAGGCCAAAGTGGTTATAAGGGGTAACTTTATATCTCTAGATGCTTATTTGCATAAAATAGAGAAAGAGAAGATCAATGAATTAGGGTTACAATTAAAAAAACTAGAAAAAGAGCAAATTAAAAACCTTCAATTAAATACCAAATTGGAAATTCTGAAAATAAAAGGTGATATTAATAAAATTGAAAATGAGAAAACTATTGAATTAATAAATAAAACTGAGTTGGTTTTATGAAAAAACCAACAAAATAGATAAGCCTTTAGTTAATTTGATCAGAAAAAGGAAAGAGGAAAATCAAATTGTTAGTCTTAAAAATGATAAGGGAGAACATATGTTTTGCAAATAAAAAGTATTAATAAAAAAACTTAAAAGAAAAAAAAAACGACCAGCAGGATGATTTCTGAGAGGCCTGGAGAGACTTACATGAACTGATGCTGAGTGAAATGAGCAGAAACAGGAGATCACTAAACACGGCAACAACAAAACTATATGATGATCAATTCTGATGGACATGGCTCTCTTCAACAATGAAATGCTTCAAACCAGTTCCAATTGGTCAGTGAAGAAAGCCATATACACCTAGGGAGAGGGATATGAAATGTGGATCACAATATAACCTTTTCATGCTCTCTATCGATGTTTGCTTGCATTGGATTTCCTTTCTCAGATTTTTTTTTCTTGTAGATACAATTTTTTTTGAACAATGTCGATAAGTGTGGAAATATATATACATATATTCAATTTGTCAGAAGTATTTTAACATAATTAACATGTAGTGGACTTCCTGCCATGTAGGGGAGGGTGGGGACTTGGGGGGAGGAATTTGTAACAGAAAGCTTTGTAAAGGTCATTCTTTTTTTATTTATTAATACTTTTTATTTGCAAAACATATGTATGGGTAATTCCTAAACATTAACCCTTACAAAACTTTCTGTTACAAATTTTCCCCCCTACTCCCCACCCCTCCCCTAGATAGCAGGATATCCACTACATGATAATTATGTTAGAATACTTAAGAAATCGAATATATGTATAGTTATTGCCACACATCATTTTTTGTGCAGGAGAAATCGTATCAACAAGAAATAATAATCTGATAAAGGAAATACAATGCAAGCAAACCTCAATAGAGAACATGAAAATGATATGTTGTGGTCCACATTTCACATCCCTCTCTCTGGGTGTATATGGCTTTCTTCAGTGAACAATTGGAACGGTTTTGAAGCATTCCATTGTTGAAGAGACTCATGTCCTTTAGAACTGATCCTCATATAGTATTGTTGTTGCCGTGTATAATGATCTCCTGGTTCTGCTCATTTCGCTCAGCATCAGATCATGCAAGTCTCTCCAGGCCTCTCTGAAATCGTCCTGCTGGCTGTTTCTTACAGAACAATAATATTCCATAACATTCATGTACCATAATTTATTCAGCCATTCTCCAATTGATGGGCATCCATTCAGTTTCCAGTTTCTAGCCACTACAAAAAGAGCTGCCACAAACATTCTTGCACATGTGGGGCCCTTTCCTTCTTTTATGATTTCTTTGGGATATAAGCCCAATAGAAACACTGCTGGGTCAAAGGGTATGCATAGTTTGATAACTTTTTGAGCATAGCTCCAAATTGCTCTCCAGAATGGTTGGATCCGTTCACAGCTCCACCAACAATGCATCAGTGTCCCAGTCTTCCCACATCCCCTCCAACACCTGTCATTATCCTTTCCTGTCATTTTTTAGCTAATCTGACAGGTGTGTAGTGGTACCTCAGAGTTGTCTTAATTTACATTTATCTGATCAATAGTGATTTGGAGCACCTTTTCATATGATTATAAATAGTTTTAATTTCATCATCTGAAAATTGTCTGTTCATATCCTTTGACCATTTATCAATTGGAGAATGGCTTGAATTTTTATAAATGTGAGACAATTCTCTATATATCTTAGAGATGAGACCTTTATCAGAACCCTTAAATGTAAAGATGATTTCCCAATTTGATGTTTCCCTCCTAATCTTGTCTGCATTAGTTTTGTTAGTACAGAAACTTTTTAACTTAATATAATCAAAATTATCTATCTGGTGTTCAATTAAGAGTTCCAGATCTTCTTTGGACATAAATTTATTCCATCTCCACAGGTCTGAGAGGTAAACTATCCTATGTTCCTCTAATTTGGTTATAATATCACTCTTTATATCTAGATCATGAACCCATTTAGATCTTATCTTGGTGTGAGATGTTAGGTGTGGGTCCAGCCTTAATTTCTTCCACACTAGTTTCCAATTTTCCCAGCAGTTTTTGCCGAATAGTGAGTACTTATCCCAAAAGCTGGGGTCTTTAGGTTTAATAAACACTAAATTGCTAACGTTATTACTTAGCTTGTCCTGATATCCTATTCTGTGCCACTGATTGACTGCTCTATTTCTCAGCCAGTACCAAATGGTTTTGATGACTGCTGCTTTATAATATAGTTTTATATCTGGTACAGCAAGGCCACCTTCATCTGTCTTTTTTTTCATTAATTCCCTTGAAATCCTTGACCTTTTGTACTTCCAAATGAACTTTGCTACTATTTTTTCTAAATCTGTAAAATAATTTCTTGGGAGGTTGATTGGTATGGCACTAAATAAGTAAATTAGTTTGGATAGTATTGTCATTTTTATTATATTCACTCGGCCTACCCATGAGCACTTAATGTTTTTCCAATTGACTAGGTCTGATTTTATTTGTATGGAAAGTGTTTTGTCATTTAGTTCATATAGTTTCTGACATTTTCTTGGCAGACAGATTCCCAAATATTTTATGCTATCATCTGTTTTTCTGAATGGAATTTCTTTTTCTATCTCTTGCTGCTGAACTTTGTTGCTAATATATAAAAATGTTGATGATTTATGTGGATGTATTTTGAATCCTGCAACTTTACTAAAGTTGTGAACTGTTTCTAGTAGTTTTTCAGTTGAGTCTCTAGGGTTTTCTAGGTATACCATCATGTCATCTGCAAAGAGTGATAATTTGGTTTCTTCATCACCTACTCTAATTCCTTTTATCTCTTTTTCTTCTCTTATTGCAAAGCTAACATTTCTAATACAATATTAAATAGTAATGGTGACAGTGGGCAGCCTTGTTTCACTCCTGATCTTATTGGGAATGGTTCTAGTTTGTCTCCATTACATATGATGCTTGCTGATGGTTTTAAGTAGCTGCTACTAATCATTTTAAGGAAAAGCCCATTTATTCCTATACTCTCTAGTGATTTTAATAGGAATGGGTGTTGGATTTTTTCGAATGCTTTTTCTGCATCTATGGAGATAATCATATGGTTTTTGTTAGTTTGGTTATTAATATAATTGATTATGCTGATAGTTTTCCTGATATTGAACCAGCCCTGCATTCCTGGTATAAATCCTACTTGGTCAAGATGTATTATCCTGGAGATAACTTTCTGTAATCTAGTTGCTAAAATGTTATTTAAAATTTTTGCATCAATATTCATTAGGGAAATGGGTCTATAGTTTTCCTTCTCTGTTTTCACCCTACCTGGTTTAGCTATCAGCACCATATCTATATCATAGAAGGAATTTGGTAGTATACCTTCTGTCCCTCTTTTTTCAAATAGTTTGTATAGTATTGGAATTAATTGTTCTTTGAATGTTTGGTAGAATTCACATGTAAAACCATCTGGCCCTGGAGATTTTTTCTTAGGGAGTTGATTAATAGCTTGTTTTATTTCTTTTTCTAAAATAGGGCTATTTAAATAATTTATTTCCTCTTCTGTTAACCTAAGTAATCTATATTTTTGTAGATATTCCTCCATTTCATTTACATTACCAAATTTATTGGCATAAAGTTGGGCAAAGAAACTCCTAATTATTACTCTAATTTCCTCTTCATTGGAGGAAAGTTCTCCCTTCTCATTTTTGAGACTAACAATTTGATTTTCCTCTTTCCTTTTTCTGATCAAATTAACTAAAGGCTTATCTATTTTGTTGGTTTTTTCATAAAACCAACTCTTAGTTTTATTTATTAATTCAATAGTTTTCTTATTTTCA
>JAJPUD010002776.1:225178-286429 GCA_023553655.1 Myrmecobius fasciatus
TTCTCGAGAATTCTTTCCTTTTTACGCTTCTCTAGAGTTCTGTGTTTGGAGGTCAAATTTTTTGTTCAGATCTGGTCTTTTCATTAAAAATAGGTGAAATTCTCCTGTATCATTGAATGACCATCTTCTTCCCTCGAAGATGATGCTCATTCTAGCTGGATAGCTTATTCTTGGCTGTAATCCAAGTTCTTTTGCCTTTTGGAATATCTGATTCCAGGCCCTTCGATCCTTCAATGTGGAAGCTGACAGATCCTGTGTAATTTTAATGACAGTTCCTTGGTATTTGAATTGTTTTTTTCTAGCAGCTTGTAATATCTTTTCCTTGATGTGATAGTCCTGAAATTTGGCCACAATATTCCTTGGGGTTTTAATTTTGGGTTCTCTTTCAGGAGGTGATTGGTGAATTCTTTCAATGCCAACTTTGCCTTCTGATTCTAAAACATCAGGGCAATTTTCTTTCATGATTTCCTGGAAGATAGCATCAAGGTTCTTTTTTTCATCGTGACTTTCAGGGAGTCCAATAATTCTTAGATTGTCTCTTCTGGATCTGTTTTCCAAGTCAGTTGTTTTTCCTAGGAGATATTTCATATTTTCTTCTATTTTTTCATTTTTTTTATTTTGTTTGACTGATTCTTGAAGTCTTTTTGAGTTATTCATTTCAATTTGTTCAATTTTAATTTTTAAGGTATTATTTCCTTCACTTATCTTTTTTAGCTCCTTTTGTAACTGGCCAATTGAATTTTTTGGTTCATTGCATTCTTTTTCCATTTTGCCAATTTTATTTTTCAGTGAATTTTTGTCTTTTTCCAATTCACTAATTTTGTTTTTCATTGAATTGTTGTCTTTTACCAATTCACTATTTTTATTTTCCAGTGAGTTGGAGACTTTTTCCAATTCACCAGACTTATTTTCCAGTTTTTTCACATCTCTGTTGCAGGGTGATATTTCCTTCTTGCACTGCTCTCAATTTATTTCCCCAATCTTCTTCTAGCTCTCTTTTGAGATTCTTTATGCAATCTTCCAGGTAAGCCTTCTGAAAGGGAGACCAGCTTAAGTCCACCTTTGTGGCTTTATCTGGGATTGTTTTCAGAATCTCAGGATCTGGGGATGGCTCTACTTTGTCTCCATAAAGGCTGTCTATGGTGAGAACTCTCTTCTTCTTGCTCATGGTTTTGAGCTGAGGTATCAGTCAAATTCTGCAGGGAATCTGCAGGGAATCAGGGAATTCTGCAGCAGCAATTTCAATTTGCCCTGGGGCAGTTTGCCAAGTTGAGTTCCCATCTGGGTCTGATCTCTCTAGATCCGCACTAGGACCACACTTTCAGCTGCTCTCAATCCACCCTTTATCAAAGGTAGACCTGCCAAACCACCTGCCCACAAGCAGAGCAAAGTGGCCCAAGTGTCTCCCAGGGACTTCCTGGCAGCCTAAAATCTTCTGGTCCTTCCCAGCCCCAGACTTGCACCCTGGCTGCGCACTGGCGTCTGAGCGCTGGAAGCTGCTCGAACCCCTGCCCATCTAAAACTGACCTCAGAAGTTCTTTCAAAGTAGATATTTGATAGAAGTGTGTTATAGTCCAAGCGTTTGGTGGAGCCCTTACTCCAGAACCAATTCGGAGGCTCAATTTGTCTGTGTCTGAGGGAAAGTCTCAGGAGCTCACAGAGAATGCTGTCTGCAGTTGGCCATCTTGGCTCTGCCCCTACCTCTCTGTAAAGGTCATTCTTGAAGAATTACCCATACATATGTTTTGCAAATAAAAAAACTTTAATAAAAAAAGTTAAGATTTATTGATTAGTTGATGATTGCTTTCATTATTTTTTTTGAGTAGAGAAAGCTGGATTCAGAGGTAATTAAAACAGAAGTTGTAAATATAGCTATAAAAAAAGACAAAAAATATTGGAATAAGTGTCTTATTTTAGATAGCAAAAATAGGAGACAAGAAATAGTAACTTCTCCAGCTGCTATCTATTGTACCAAATGAAAAGTCAGGAGCTACAGGTATCTCCAATACTGTGGTTGCCAAAATGAACCTTTAAAGTGCCAGGCTTAAACAGAAACCCAATTTGCAACTGGGTATCTCAATGCTCAGTTGCCACCCACTAGTCAACTGGAAACACAAAATTTCTGTGGCCACTACTCCTGCCTCTGCCCGCTGTATCTCTTTTGGTTTAATTTTCTCATTATTCCTTGACAGAAAGAAGGCAATGTTGTAAACTTGAAAACATCTTCAGGAAACTCCCTCATTCATATAGGCTCTGAACCCCCCACTGATCCATTTTTAAAAGCTGGTAACATAATTAAAAGATATTAGATTTTGTCTCAACCTGTGATTTTTTTATGAGGAAATTTCCAATGAAGAAATTCCTTCTACCAATGCAAATTGGTAACTGTTCAGTAGCTCACAGATAATAGGACATGTAGAGATGATCCATAAACATTTTTGTTCATTAAGAAATCTTTTGATTTTTAATCTTTATATTTTTTGTATTCAAAAACATGTCTGAAAAAAAGTAGATACATAGATATATTCACCAAACTGCCAGAGGACTTCATAACCCCAAGATGGTTACAGACTCCTGCTTTGAAGGTTGCCTTGAGTTGTTGTTTTTGTTGTTGCTCTTGTTGTTCATCATTCCTTCTTCAAGATTCCCAATGACCTCAGGAGGGTGATCTCTTGACTTGCAAGTTTTAAATGGGATTTATCAACCAGCAGGATGATTTCAGAGAGGCCTGAAAAAACTTACATGAATTGATTCTAAGTGAAATGAGCACAACCAGAAGATCACTGTACATAGAAACAACAAGATTATATGACGATCAATTCTGATGGATGTGGCTTTCTTCAACAATGAGATAATTCAGGCCAGTTTCAATGAGGTCGTGATGAAGAGAGTCATCTACACCCAGAGAGAGGAGTGTAGGCATTGAGTGTGGTTCACAACATAGAATGTTCACTCTTTTTGTTTTTGTTTGCTTGCATTTTATTTTCTTTCTCATTTTTTTTCCTTTTTGATCTGGTTTTTCTTGTGCAGTAAGATAATTGTATAAACATGTATGCATATATTGGATTTAGCATATATTTCTATCATGTTTAACATAATTGGATTATTTGGTATTTAGGGAAGAAGGTGGGGAAGAGGAGGGAAAACTGTTGAAAAATTATCCATGCATATATTTTGAAAATTAAAAGCTTTAATTTAAAAAAATGGGATTTATATGAGGTAGAATGCTGTTCAGAATTGTCAACTTCATTCTCTTCTCCACTCATCAAGTTCTTTGGGCACTAAAATAATAAATGATATTCCCATGATCACTCAATTAGTGTTCCTCACATTTAGCATTAGAATCCAAGTTTTCTTGAGTCTGAGGACCTTTCTCCCTATTTTGTTAATAACTAGATTCTTGAGATCCAGTATTTTTGTTCTGTTTCTTCTGTTAGAAGAAGGAAGTTCTTCTTCCTTCCAAGGCCTGTTATAAATAAACATCACCTGAAATCCAGTAGGAACTAAAGAGTTTGTTGTCCCAGTCAGCCTCTTCTGCCTAGATTCACTGATATCCACAAATGGTTGTCTCAGCAGCTAGTGTCAGTATGCTGAGATGAGTTACAAAAATAGATGAAAGTCCCGGGTTTGGAGGACACATTCAACAACAGCTGCACTGGCAGCGCATCCTGCAAAAAGGAAGCAAGGTGTTTTGTAGCACTCATTTAATAATTCTCTCCAGATCCCTATGCAGAGTTGGGTACCACTATCAGGAAATTGTTTTGACATCTCCCTTGAAATAATGCTTCTTCAGCTTTGTCAGACTGGGGGCTACATCTGGCTTCTCCAATGAGGGCCTGTTGAAGCAAAGTCAGGAAGCAAAGCTGTTCTCCAGAATTATGGATGCTTAAGGCGTTTTGGCAGCAATGTTTTTGATTTGTGCTAAATTGGTTTGTGTGGTTGTTTAAATGTTTTCTCACCTGCAAGAGTAGAACTGGATTCATTCATTAATTCATTCAGTAAACATTTATTAAGTGATGTGATCTAAGATGTGAGGTTTGTCACCAAGTGATGGCAGGGATCAAAACTTGGGGTTTAGTCATATGAAGAATTCACGATGGCCAATCACTTTGGCAAAGACTAAGTTTATTTAGGTAAATAGGTTATAGTCAAAATGAAGGGATACTGTAGACATCCAGAATGGTAAATATGAAATAGAGTAGGAAAACATATGAAAGACAAGTTCCTCAGCGGAACTCACAATCACCAATACAAAGGGAGTACCAAATGAAATTGGGGAATACTCTGTAGCTAGTAGGCTAAATCCTGAAAGGGACTTAGCCCCTTAAAAGAGTTAGTTAACTTTAAGGAGAAGTGGGTTTGGGAAGTATAGTGGTGTTAGGGGACATACCGTGTAGCACAGGGGCAAGGGGGCATAAAGAGAAAGATATCAAGAGGAAGAGTGCTATGGTCAACTGACCTAATGGAGGGTAGCAGCCCTGGGATGGCCCACAAATAGATTTTATAAAGGAACTTTAACCTCAGGGATGTGACTAAGATTCCTGACAAGACATGGCAAGTTGAGAATGCTTGAGACCCTACAGAGGGTGGGTCTTCGGAGTTTGACATAACTTGGATTTTAGACTGCCCCAAAAGGGTGAGACTATGGAGCTAAAGTGATCTCTATCAGTACCTTTTGCTTGCTTGAATGAAATCTTCAGTTTCTCTTGGTCCAAAACACCATTTAGGACCTTATCATTAAGCACCTACTATGCACCAGGCTTTGTGATAAGAAAGTCTGAGGGATGCAAAGCAGACAAAAAGATAGTCACTACCTTTATATGCTCTGTGAGGCCACAGGATGCCTTTTGTCAAAGATAAATCAGGGTCCACCTGTAAGCAAATATTACCTGCCAAGCTACAATCCTGAAATGTGATCTTTATTAACTGAAAGCTAGAGTAGAGTCAAGCTCTACTAATGGAAATGCTTAGGGGAAAAAATAATTGAATTCTTTGGTTAATTTGAATCTGCCCAAAAGAATTGTCTTTTGCTTATATTTCCACTGAATTGAATTGTTTCCTGATCATGTTGTTTTCTGCTTTTCACCTTCCTTTTATGTGAAATCTTCTCTCATTAAAATGTAAAATCCTTGAGGAAGGGAGATGGTGTTGTGGAGAGAATAGTGAGACTCTGAGTCACTTAAGGGCTGTTGACATCAGTTTCCTCAACTGGAAAATGAGAATAATAATACCATTTACCTCAGAGGATAAAATATAAAATAATTGTACGATCTTAGTAAAGTGTCTGGAACATTGTTAGAAATTTTTTAAAAATTTCTTGCTTGTTTCCTTTTCCTCTTTTCTCTTGAGGGCCAGAACTGTTTTGCTTTTTTTTTTGCATTGGTACCCTTAGGACTTAGTATTATTCTACAAGTATAAACATTAAGAGCTTAATAAATGCTTGCTGTTTTGACTTGCCCTCTTCTGGCTTTTATGATGAACAGTAACTAATGATGAAAATAATTTTATCTTTCTTTAATCATCTGGAGGATCAAATAGCCTTAGGATGCTGGTTTTTGGTTCTCTGTGTGTCTCTTTTGTCAGAACTAGGTAGAAGAGCCCTACTCTGATTTTTCTGTTAGCTGTCTCCCAGCTCCTTGCTCTCTTCATTGCCTTGATTTACCATAGTTAGGTCTTGAATGATTAGTGACATTTGATGCTTTATTTTCATTCAGAACATTAGATCTCACATTCTAGGATTTTTATGTAGATGTTAAAGATATAGAAGATGGAATTGATTCTAGATTGTTCTCTTTACATTGTTTATGAAAACAAATTGGAAGGAGGAGAGGGAGTTGAATTAATCCACTTAGCTTTAGAATGCTGCCTGACTAATTAACTAGCAAGCATGTTCCAGACCACCAGCCTAGACCATATTTCACATCTAGCCTATCATCTTGTCAAATAAATGCCTGTCACCAGTGGAATCTACCTTTCCTCAAAGTGTAAGTAATCAAATCAATAATAATAAATTACCATTATGTGGATCACAAGATAGTATTTTCGCCTTTTTTATTGTTTGTGTGCTTTTTTCTCTCATTTTTTTTCATTTTTGATCTAATTTTTTTTTCTTGTGCAACATGATAAATGTGGAAATATGTTCAAAAGAATTGCACCCATTTAACCTTTATTGGATTACTTGCTGTCTAGGGAAATGGGGGTATGGGTAAGGGAGGGAAAACACAATGTTTTGCAAGGGTGAATATTGAAAATTATCTTTGCATGTATTTTGAAAATAAAAAGCTATTATTGAAGAAATAAATTACCATTATTTCTAGAAGGACTATGCCAATTCTCAGTTTCTGACACATAGTAGGTGCCTAACAAAGCTGATTCTCTGAACTTAATAATATAGTTCTTATATATATTATAAGATTATATATATATATATATATACAGAGAGAGAGAGAGAGTTATAGATCAACTTAACAACTCTTGAGTCCCAGATATTTCCTCCCTTTGTGACCACTCTAAGAAACAATATATCTTATCAAGAACTTCATGGACTGATGAATGCAGGAAAGATTCATTTTACATTCTTGCAAGAATGGGTGCCAGGGTTAGTAGACTTTGAAACTGCAAAGGCAACATTTTATATTCTATACTGAAACACAAGTCCCTCCCTTGATTCCCCATTAATCAGATGTTATATAAGTTACAGGACATGAATCTCCACCCCTCATTACATAGCCAGTCCCTGCTCACAAGGAACTTCCATCCTAGAAGGGGGAAAGTAACAGAGGGCTAAGGAGAAAGAACAAAAGATTCTTTTTCAAATCTCAGGCTATCACTCTTGATTATCCAGCCCAGTTACTGACCCCAAGAAACTTAAACTCTTTTGGGGGAAGAAAAAGTCCACCTTTGATTATTCCTTGATATCCTTGTGGGTTTCAGCTTTCTGATTTGTTTCATTTCTCCAATTTAATTTTCATAACTGTGGAAACCAAATGCCCATACATTTCTCACCCCCTTTTAAGTATTGCTTCCTTTTAAAAGCATAAGCTCCTTGAGGGTAGGCTGTCATGCATTTGAATTTGTGTGAGACATTAATACAGTGTTTAGCTGAAGATAGTTCATAAATGATCTTTTCCCCATTCAATTATTGATTCATTCTTTAAAGATGAATTTCTGAAAGTACTTTATTCTTTGTACAATGGATATGTACTTCAGTAGAATAAGCTCAATTTTAACTACTTTGATTTTAAAATTTAATACAAATAAAATCATGTTTTTTCCTAAATTGTACTGATAAAAAAAATCAAAACAAAACTGTTACAAGGTTGACTTTACATTCTTATTTACTTTGACCATGAAACATATAATGGAATGAACATTGAATTCAAGTTCATGAGACTTGGAAGTGATGGAAGGCAGAGAAGCACAGATTGGCACTGGCTATGGGAAAATCACTTAATCCTTCTGTACCTCCATTTTCCTCTTTTATAAAATGAAAAGGTTGGATGAGATCATCTCTTTGCTCCCTTTCAATACCAAAATAACCAACCCTAATGAGTGTTCCTCTTATAAGACTAATTTCTCAGAATATGCTATCTCTCAGAGATTCCATATTGCCCCTTTTTAAGCTATATGGATTTTATCTCCTTTCTTCTTTTTCCTTCTTCTCTTCCTTTCCCTTCCTTTCCTCTTTCTCCATCTTTTCTCCTCTCTTCTTCTCATTTTCTTCTTTACTCTCTCCTTCCCTTCCGTTTTCCTCCCTATCTTCTTCCTCTTTTATCTCTTCCTTAGTCCCTGCCTACTAGAGGGGATCACTCACTTTTGATAATTTGATTCTCAAACCCTCACCCATTAAAGAGCTTGCTTAGGATTTGTTTTAACCCACAGAAAGAACCAAAGGCTCTTTTGGAAGGACAGCAGTTGGGAAGAATTAAATCTTATAGCTAATCGGGAATGTCAAACACCTCTCACCTTCCTTCACTGGGAGAATCTTTAAAGGATGTTGTTTATTAATTTGTTTCGCTTTATTCCCACAACTGTAACTATCCTTAGGGATCTCCCCTACTGTATTTTTCTAGCTTAGAGGGATCCATTCTACTTCTTGGAGTCTCAAATTTAAGTTTCCTTGGAGAGATCTAAGGACTGCCTTAAATACAGTTATTGTATACATCTGCTTCCCTGTATTTGTTTTCATGGACATGATTGGCACAGGTTTCTTCCAGGAAACAGATGATCTGTCTCTTCTCTTGGCCATACTATGAATCAAAAAGTGGGGGCCACATCTAGCCATCCTGATTTATACCTTGCCACTGGTCCCATGTGGCTCAGGAGGACAGGGTAAGACTACTGACTTTACATAGTCTTGTCTCATTAAAATTCAATTCACGTGGAGTTCATGTGATGTCATGGTCCTCTTTGAGAATAAAGGACAAACAATAACTTGTGTAGTTGCTGCTCCACTGAGGACCCAACTGGCCAGTTCATTTGGGCAATATAACTCCTTCCTTCCTTCCTCTCTGTGTTTCTTCCCATCTTCCCTTATGCTTTTTTTTCTTCCTTAGTTTTAATAACTTCCTTCCTTTTTAAAATTCCCTCTTTCCTTCTTTCTTTCCTTTCCTCTTTCCCTCCCTCTCTCCTTCCTTCCTTTTTGTTCCTTTGTTCCTTCCTTCCTCTCTGTGTTTTTCCTTTCCTCTCTTATGCTTTTTTACTTCCTTCCTTTTAAAATTCTTTTATTCCTTGCTCCCTTCTTTTCTTCCCTCCCTCCCTTCTCTCCTTTCCTTCACTCCTTCCCTTCCTCCTTTCTTCTCTCTTTTTCTTCCCTCCCTGCCTTCCTTCTTTCCTTCCTTGCATAGTCCACTGTCAAAAATATAATTCACTTACAAGTCATGACACCATTCACAATGTCAAGGACAAACAATAATAACAATCACCAAGTTTTTATTAAGTGCACAATGTGTGCCAAGTAATGTGCAATAAAATGGGTACTGTTTAAAGAGGAGTGGAAATTGAACACCAAAAATAATTAGGTGCAATTCTTCAAAGTACTCTATTTTCATCTCAGCCAACTTTATAGGGCTTATACTAGTTACAAAATTTTTTGAGCAGCACAATACCGACAATGTCACCCCTATTCTCTATCCAATTAATTTCAGTGGGTCCCTATTACTTCCAGAAACAAATATAAAATCCTCTATTTGGCTTGCATAGCCCTTCCAACCCAGTTTTTTTCAGTCTTCTTAACTCTATCTTATCTACATAATCCATAAGAAAGTGGCACTGGTATCCATACTCATACTAATATAATGCATTCATTTCCCAGCCTTTAAATCCAAGCATCTCTGCCCAGAATTCTCTCCCTCATCAGGTCCAACTCCCGGATTCCCTGGTATCCTTCAGGTCTCTGTTGAAAATTTACTTTCTTGAAGCTGATGAATGAATGTCCCTTAGTGCTAAGTGTCTTCTCTCTGATTAGTTCAATTTATCTTGCATATGTCTTTTTTTCCCCATATAAAGTTTACATGTAACTTATATCATCAGATTCGGAGCTCCTTGAGGATAGGAGAATTTTTTTGTCTTTTTTTGTATCTACAATGCCTAGCACACGGTAGGAGCTTAATAAATGTGAAGTTAACTGACTGTTAGGTGTTAATGTGAATAATAGTTTTAATTCAGCTAAAGAACTATAAACTTTATCAAACTCACTATCTCTGGGCTATAAAGACCTGACAAACCAGTTATTAGCACACAGGAATGGTGGGCTTTCCTTACCAATATACCAATATAGTAGCAGAGATCCTTCACTTTTCCTTTTCAAGCCAGAAGAGGCTGATGAGAGCCACAAGTCTTTATACAACATTTCTTTTCCAACTTTAGGTAGCTCCAAGGGGCAGTTCCATGGTTCAGTGGCTTGACTATTGAAACAGACTGAGTCAGAAAGACTCATCTTACTTCAAATCTGGCCTTAGACTCTTACTAGTTATATGACCCTGAACAAGCCACTTAACCTTGTTTGCTTCAGTTTCCTCATCTGTAAAATGAGATGAAGAAGGACATGGCAGACCCCACCAATATCTTTGCCAGGAAAATCTCAAATTGAATCACAGGGTCTAATAACTAAATAGCAAGAATAAGGTGGCACTCAATAGTTTAGTCAGAGCTCCTGGTCAATTAAATCAATTGCCCCCAACCCATCAAGGAATCACTCAGGTGAGGTCCTCAATTACCTGTCTCTATCAGAATTCCTGGGTTTTTTTGTTTGTTTTTCCCCATCTTACTATTATCTGCCTCTGCTGCTACTGTCTCTTCCTGATCTTCTCTTTCCATTCTGTGAAAGAGATAAAGTTCATTAACTCAAATAGCAGCCTCTTGACTTTCAGTGAATTGGTTTCCCCTTAAAAAGTTATAAATCTACAAATGTCTTCTATCATATCAACAAACTTATTTTAAAATACTTCAGGCTCCAGATGTTTATATTATTTCTCAATTTTTAAAAAGTTTTACTCACTTTAGTCCTAACTAAGCATTTGCAAATTAGCTGATTATGCTTTGTATCTCTGGAATCTCAAAACAATTATTTATCTAGGCTAATGATGATTAGATATAAAAAGATCTTTGAAAATCCCACACATAAACTGAAACATTCATTTCAGTTTTATTCAGCAGGTCAAACACCTCCCTTAGCATATTTTTGCCACTGAACATTTGAACAGCTAAGGTGGGGATGGGAAGGACTGGTACAATCACCTTAGTCACAATATACTGCAAGAATGAGAAGAAAGGGAGAAAAGAAAGTAAGGCAGGAAGGAGAAAAAAAGAAAAGAATTAAGGAAGGAAAGGGGAGAGAAAAAAGAAGGAAAGAAAGAGAAGGAAGAAGGGAACGAAAGAAAGAGGGAAAAAAGGAGGTAAGAATGGAAAGAAGGAAAATTATACAGTAATTACTAAATACCAGGAACTAAGGTTTGCAAATGACTCACATGGTTAAGAAGATGGTGAAGTTCTCCTTGTGGTGGCAAAGAACTGGAAATTGCAGGGATGCCCATCAATTGCATAATGGCTGAACGATTTGTGACATATGATTGAAATACTACTGTACTATAAGAAATGATGAGCTCAATGATCTTAGAAAAACAAGGAAAGACTTGCAGGAAATAATGAAGAGTGAAATGAGCAGACCAAAAACAAACAAATAAACAAACAAAACAAAACAAAAACCCAACAACACTGCACATAGTTACAATAACATTGTTTTAAAAATGACTTTGAATGAGAAAGTCATTTTGGCTGTAATGAATACCCATATTAACTAGAAAGGACACATAAAAAAAGATTCTATCTGCGTCCAGAAAAAGAACTGGTAAATAGAACTCTGTGTATAATAATTTTATATACTTATATATACCTATTTGTGTCTAATGGTAGCCATTTCTAGGATAGGGATGGGGGAAGAAAAAAAGGAGAAAATTTACATGACAAATTTATTCTATATTTTAAAGGAATAGCAAGTTGTATGTAATAGAATTGTATAGTAGGATTATTTTTGTTACACTATGTAACAGAAATGCTTTTTTTATTCCAGAATTTTGAAAATCAATCAATCAATAAAAAATAATGGGGAAAAATAGGTTGTGACAAAGTCAAACTTTCAAGTATGCTTTTATGTATTTTTTAACTTACATGTGAAGATCTGTGATTTCCTGAGTAGGGGTACCTCGCTTCACCAATGCTGCTCAATCCTTGCTTTGCCTCGATATGCCTTAGTTTGAGTTGCTGTATTTATTGTTTAACCTTTATCTGGTGATAATCTTCATTTAACTTTGCAGAAATTTCTCCCAAAGTCAAAATACTTGTTCATGAGGTTCTTTCTTGTTTGGTAGACTGTAATCATGCTCTTTGGCATTATGACCAAGGGTTACTTACCTCCAAGAAAAGACTGACTTTAGTAAAATATTATTTTATATGCTAGAAAGTTCTGTTCCCTAAGACCTAAAGTCAAGTTTTCTATGAATTATCTCACACATACCCCCATCTAGCCTTTCTGATTGCTGTATGCTTCAGCCTACTATGTAATAATACTTAGCTTCTGGTTGGGGAAGTTATTTTATATAGCCAGAATCCACCCAGACCCATATACCTTAAGTGTAGAGATTGTCTTGCATCCTTGTATATGTATTCTCATGTCTTTGTACAATATGTGGCAGATAATGAATATTTCAAAAATGTTTTTCCATTCCATCTCCTATTTAACTAAAACGACAGGAAAACACATTTAGTATGTTGAATGTATGGAGGATTAGTGATTATATGTGGTACAAGGAGGAAAAAGACAAATCTTGCTTTCTTTAATGAGTATGCAAATCACTAGGAAAAGGAAGACAGATAAATGGAGACTTGTTTTAAAAAGCTAACAGGAAATATTTCATTTCAAAGTTCTAATTTTGAAGCTTTTTATCCTGCTCTCATACATTGTACCCAACAAATATTTCCAGACCTTGTATCTTCTGAGTTTCACTCACATCTATTCAATTCACAAACTCTATTAGTCCAGAACACAATTCTCCTAAAACTCTTTTATAAGTGTTGAAGCTGTCACTAACCTTCCAATTTCCCATGTTTACAACCCCAGTGTCTTCTTTGAAAACTTCATTTCCTTGATCTGATATACCCAATTATTCTCCAAGTATTATTGATTTTATGTTCACAATACAACTCATAAATGTCCCTGTTTTTGCTGTCCATACAGTCACTGCCTTTACCCATCTATATCCACATTTAGGACTTATCATCTCTTGCCTGGACTATTACAATATCCTCCCAATTGATCTCCTTAAGTGTATGGTTTCTCCACATTCTATTCTAGCTGTGATATTGATGCCAAATTGATTTATCTAAACTGTGTATGTCAGTCAAAAATCAGTAAATTGCAGTAGCTCACTACTTCCACTAGAATCTGTTGGGCATTTAAAGCTCATTGCAGCTGGCCCTATCCTACTTCAGTTCACATGATTACCTTCAATTCTGGACACATCCATTTTAGGATTCATACTCATTTACCTAAATTGAGGAAAGAACAAACACAAAAGGCTGAGTTCAAGTCGAGTTCAGTCTCAGGCTTTCTTAAAAAAGCTGTGATGTAGTTGTTATACACCACCTGATGGCCAGGTTGCATGTCATTTTCTAGAGTAAATTATAATAAAAATTTCAAGACATAGTGTTACACTCTAAGTGGCTAAATGTGCTGGATCAAGAAACAGTGGTTGTTGTTGTTTAATTGTTTCAGTTATATCTGACTTT
Organism: Myrmecobius fasciatus; assembly: GCA_023553655.1. Classification (NCBI taxonomy): domain Eukaryota; kingdom Metazoa; phylum Chordata; class Mammalia; order Dasyuromorphia; family Myrmecobiidae; genus Myrmecobius; species Myrmecobius fasciatus. Next base: position 238,463 of record JAJPUD010002776.1, read on the forward strand.
TAAAGATCGTCTTTAGGGTTTTCTTTGAAAAAATACTGAAGTGGTTTGCCATTTCCCACTCTAGCTAATTTTACAGATCAGAAACTAAGGCAAACAGGGCTAAATAACTTGCCCAGTAACTAATAAGTATCCAAAACCAAACCAGGGCAGATTGGAAGTCATGAAGATGAATGTCTCTGACTTTAGGGCCAGGCATTCTATCCACTGTATCCCCTAGTTGCCTCCATAAGAATCAGTAAGCCTGGGTTAAATTGCTAACTTGTCATTTAAACTCTTTGAACTCAGTATTTTTTTTCAATGTAAAATGAATGAGTTGAATTAGATAGCCTTAGTGTCATTAAGGATACTATGAAATTGATTTTAAAATACTTTGATCAAATAAATCACTATATATTCATGGGAGCAGAACTGAGAAGCATTCTTGGTTAAATAAGCAAATTAAAATTTTGGAAAAATGACTTTTCCTGTTTTGTACTATATTAGGATCATTGGATTAATTCTGACCACTGCTGATTTGGCAAGTCAAATTAGGGAATCTGGATAATACACAAACTTGATAAGCATGATGGATAGTAATACAGTGATTCAATTGGACATAATAATTAATTATATTGTGTATCCTACTTTCTTGATTTGATTACTAGAAACTTTTCCAACGCTGTAATTTTCATAAAAAAAAGGTTTATTTAGGACACTAGATTTATAGTGCTTTATAGCAAATGAGAGATAAGAAAAACAAGGAAAACAGAACACTAAACTACTTTGTCATATTAGTGAATATTGAATGTCATGGTTATATGAGCTCCAGGCTTAGGTCCCATGGATGGAACATGAAGCCTTACAGGAAATAATGTTTTCATGATTTCAAGTCATTCATTACATGAGATTAATTTACATCTAATGCAGGGAACATTGGATGAGTAAAAGTGTGAAGAAAAATACTCCTGCTGTAAGATGGATGCCCATGTCTTTGCCATGAATTTATTAAAGTGGAAGAATATGGTAGATTTCCAAAGACCACTTCCTCAAAGCAGTTAAATGCTCTTTTTGCAAAATTTAAGTGTATTTCAGTTTTTTAAAACCTGTATCTATGAAATGTTACATGGCATTTAGCCAAGTCTTGAAAGATTTAATGATTTTTTTTTTACTTTTAAAGTTCTTGATTTCTTAGTGTTCTGCATAGAGATGCTCTTTTAGTTTGGGAGACAAAATCTCAAATGCTAGAGTTTGAGAGATTTTCCATTTATAATTGGAATGAATGATTTATAGGATGCCATATTTTGCAAGAATCCCCCCCCAATCTGCCTTACTCTTAGTGTCTTCTCATTGAGACTATTTCCTATTTTTTCTGTATATAATATATATATTTGTATATATATAAAGATATATATATATGCACATATATTCATACACATATGTATGTATACATATATGAGTTTATACATAGACCCATATATAGATATATACACATAGACACACATATATACACACATTATATACATCTACTTACATATTTGTATATATACTGTGTATGTGAATATATATACACACACACATACACACACATATAATATATATGTGCACAATTTATGCACATATATTTTCAAGTTGTCTCCCCCATTAGATTTGAACTTCATGAGGACAGGGATTGTATTTATTTTTATTTTGTTATGATTTGCTTTTCTTTTCTTTGCAACCCCAGTGATAGGCACAATATATGGTACTTGGCAAACACTTAAGAAATGCTGATTGACTGACTGGTACCCATTTACCTTACTTGTCTCTCCATTTATAAAAAAGGGGGCTACATATCATTTGAAAGAAAATGTTTTATAAAATGAGTGGAAAAAAAAACCATGCCTGAAAAGAAAAGTTTATAAAGTAGTTAGTGAATCTCCCTAAGACAATGTTAGTCCTGCCCTCAAGGAGAGCACTTAGTGACAAACATTTCCTGGGACAGTATTCACTTAATAATTCTTATTGATTGATGAATGGAAATTATAAACATCTAATAAGAAAAATCTGAACCTTTTTTCCTCTATAGGGTTATCGTGACAAAAAAGTTTATAATCATTGTGTAGCATCCTTTCTTTGTACCCAGTTTGTAAAGGAGATAGATTTTGACAAAGGCAATAATTGGAGCTCTGTTGATAGCAAAACTCAAGTTGGGAAAATCATATGTCCAAATCCCCAAGACTAAATATTTACTAATTGTGAACAATGAGCAAGCCACTGAATCTTTATGACTTAGTTTACTATTGTTGAAAACAGAATTGTAGCTACCTCAAGAAGTTGTTCAAGCTCAGATAAGTTATATAAAGTGCTTTTGAAAGCATGCTATTAAGGTTAGTTTTTATTGCATTGTCATCTTATGTTCACCAGAGTTCAGATAGAAATGGCCCTGAGACAAGTTGCTATCCCATTGTCTTTTTATGTTGAATGTTCAGCAGACTGTTGCACAAGAAGAGAAAATGATCAATTTTTACAATTGAATTAAGATATTTCAGTGTAGACTCCTCTTGTGTAGATTCACTGAAAGCATTTTTGGGGCAACTAATCATAAATAGAGATTTGACTTTATCCAATAAGAATATAAATTGAAAGTGTTCTTCTTTTTACATTATTTAGATGTAATTCATGTTTGATTCTTTAGTATATATGTGTTCAAGCATTTTCCCCCCTTAAACTTTCATGTGGCAGTGTTACATCTATAAAATTTCTGATTAGGTATATCATAGACTTTTAAACTATATTCTTTATAGTATTGTTTTTGTCTCTTATGTGTTACTTAATGTTCATATTAGTGATTTTTTCTTTCCTATACAAATGGAAATTCTTGGTTCCCATGACAATATTGATATTTTCAGTTTGCTATTTTAGATGTATAAAATCATTTTACATATAATTAAATCTTTTTCTTCTGGTTTTCTTAACCATTTATGGGAGGCAGCAAAATGTAAAGAACACACTCAATCAATCAATCAATAAACATTTATTGAAGTCAGCAGATCTGGATTCCAATGTTGACTCCACTATTTCAAACATTGGATAACTATCCAAGACTGCAGACTTCATTTTTTCTTATAAAAATTGGAGTTTTTGGACTAGATTTCCTCTAACTCTAAAACTATGCTATTCTGAAGTAACTTGCTAGTAAACTTTCAGTAATCCCTTGATGTGAATATGTAGTAGTCAAGCTACTTTACCAACTATTAAGTTATAGGATTCAGCATTTCAGATATCCTTCAGTGAAAGTACTTTATCATTAAATCAGGAAACATGCCCATGGATAATAATAATGGTGAAAATTTCAATACCAGGGATAAGAGAATGATTAAAAGTATAGAACTGGAGTAGCTAGTTCATGGATAGCACAACAATCCTGGAGTCAGGGGGACCTGAATTCAAAATTGCCTTCAGACACTTGATATGTGTTAGCTATGTGACCCTGGGCAAGTCAATGAACTCTGATCATGTCACCCCAAAACATAAGATCAAGTTATGGCTGACTTTTAGTAAGCAGAATCTTATCAAAATTACTGATAAGTAGAAAACAAAACTAGTAAACATAACTTTCAGAGTTCCCTATAATATGGTAGATGTAGAGAAATAATTTTTGATTAGAAATTTGGGAAATTATCTTTTACTTATGCCTTGATTTGTTTTTCTTAGACATTAATAATTTTGTTTGTTACCACATTATCAACTTTTTAGTATTTGTAAAACAGTTTTGAAAATGTCCAGTCATATCTTTCAACAACCTACTAGGTTGCTAAATACCAAAAGTACAATTGAAAAAGTAGATGAATTTGAACAGTACTTGCTAAGACAATGTCATTTGGGAAAATAAAAGAAATCAAAACCTTATGTCTTTTGCATCTCTGAGCTAAGAGAAAAAGCAAAGGACTGAATTGGTATTTATCTCAAGATATAATGGCAGAGTTTTATTTTATTAAGCTCAAGAGTAAAGCATTTCAGATCGGCATAGGGAATGGACTTATGATATTATTAGCATAATAGAATTATCTAATATTTTTGAGATATGGCACAGAAATTGGCTTAAAGTTTGAACATTTGCTAAGTGACCATTTGCTATTCCTAAGGCTAGATTTTAGTCTGTCTATTCAGGAACTAAGTAATTCAGAGAGAAGTTCAAATTTACATTGATTGTATAATATATCAAATTTGAAAGGTTGATAAGATGAGTTAGGTAGTCTTGGTTTCAAATCCTACCTCAGATACTTATTAGCTCAATGACCCTGTATAAGCCATTTCACTTTTCATAATTTTATTTCATCAACTACAAAATAAAAAGCTTGGATTCTAAGGACTTATAAAATCTCTATCATCTCTAAAATCAAGCAGAGAAACAACAACAACAACCATAAAAACCACAAACATCAAATGACTTTATGATCTGATAGATTTCCATGAGTACCCATCTCACCTTATTCAAAGCATGGTACTTTCCATTCCCTCAATCTATGCTGGACTATATTTGGAACCATCCCCACCCTAAACTTTTCTATGTCATATTTGGTGAAAAGCTGCCTATCCACTTATTGATGCACAGGCTTTTTTACTTTACATTAAAAATGAGAATAGGCAATAGAGTGCAAAATGTGTAATGTACTAATAGTGTTCTCTTTTAATTTTAGAAAATGTAATGATGATGTATAATAATTATAAAATGTTCTATATATTTATTTTAAAGCATTTTAATTTCTGTTTTTGTAGGTGACAACCTTGGTCAATACAAGCAACAAGGGGCCATCAGGGAAGAAGAAAGGTCGATCTAAGAAAGCTCATGTGTTAGCAGCTTCTGTGGAGCAGGCCACTCAGAATTTCTTGGAAAAAGGTGAACAGATTGCTAAGGAAAGTCAAGATCTCAAGGAAGAACTGGTCACTGCTGTAGAGGATGTACGCAAACAAGGTACATTGAATTAAATTCCAGCAGAGCATTTATTTAATTTCTAAATGATAAAGTTTCCTCTAAAAACAGTGTATCCTTGCTAAAATACCTGGAAGTTTCTCTTTGCTCCATCAGCTGCTCTTGCCTTTTCACACAGTCTATAGATATCACCTCTGGAGTTTTCAGAATTTAGAATCAAGATAGATATTTTTAGTTGTGATCATATAGCAATGCTACACACTTGTCTTGATCACTGTGATTTTATAATCTCTAGCTCTGTTCCCTTAGGCTAAATCTGCCCCTGGTATAAAGGATAATTGAAAAAGCACCTTGGCTGAAGGATTCTAGTATGGCAGGATGCCATGATGAGTCAACATTTTGTTACAGGAGAGAGAGAAAGTGGTAACTTAATCCATTAACATGGAATTTAAAAATAGGTTAATATGGTCATATAAATAGGACATATATTAATTGACTGGGTAGATAGAGAGCATGAGATTTTTAGCTGTCTTGGATGGCATTCGAATCCTGCATCTTCTGCTTAGTGTTTAAGTTACATCACTTTATATAGGCCTCAGTTTCCCCATCTTCAAAATGAGGAAGATTGACTACATGACCTCTGAAGTCCATTTTTAGCTCCAATATATATGTTTCTTTATTTTTTCCTTTGCTTCTGTAATCTCAACCAGCTTCACTGACCTCTGAACTGTCTTTGATATTAATATGAAACAGATTTTTATCTATATAAAATATTAGAGGTACCCTATATGGTATCATTTCCCCCGCACTTCTCACTCTCTGGGAATGTTTCTGCCTAAGGCTGTCTTTGCTGGCTAGGTTAAGTTAGCAATGGATAACTTTAACATGGAGAAGAGAAATGTTGTGTACTATAGTGTCATACCAAGTGTTAAAAAGGATTGATCATAAAACCTTCAGTGTATAGCTATATGGAACCTTTAGAGACCATTCAATCTGTTCTCTGAATTTGACAAATGAGGAAACCGAGGCACAAAGTATTTAGATGATTTGTCCAGTCACAGAGTTTGCCATGTTTGAGAGATTTAGAATTCAAATCCTCTTGACTCCAAGCGTTCTATCCATTATACTATTCAGTCACATTAACACTTTCTTACACCTAAACTCCTTCTCCAACAGAAGAGTAACTATGACTACCCACTTTGAGTATTATGAGAATAGTAAGATGTGACATTTTGTCCTATTTCTGAAGAAAATTGGGCTGATCATGTTAATATATCTAATACTTGCAATATAATGCTTGATTCCACAGTTTATGAAGACCATTGACTGGTAAGCTCCTTGAATGATACTTGGTGTTTTTAGTAGATTTTCAACAAATTTTTCTCAATTGTTAATATTAAAAGTGCAATTGAAATAGTAAAAGGTCTTTAGTCTATATTACATAGGGGTCAAATGATTAAGTGTGGATTTTTAGCCTGGAGAAGAGATAATTTATCGGAGACATGATATCAATTTCAAATAGTTGAAAAGCACTTAAGAAAAAGAAGAATTAATTTTTCTCATTCAGACTGACACAGAGGTCAGAATTCATAGCAATAAGTGGAGAAACATTTTTATTTAAGGAACATGTTTATAATAGTTAAGCTTCCTCAAATTGTAATGAGTTACTTTGCAGTACAGTAGGTACTCTTATACTACTAATCTACCTGCAAAGGCTAAATTGCCTCTTATTGGGTTTGTTGTAGCTAGAATTTTTTTTATTAATACTTTTTATTTGCAAAACATATGTATGGGTAATTCCTAAACATTAACCCTTACAAAGCTTTCTGTTACAAATTTTCCCCCCTACTCCCCACCCCTCCCCTAGATGGCAGGATATCCACTACATGATAATTATGTTAGAATACTTAAGAAATCAAATATATGTATAGTTATTGCATCATTTTTTGTGCAGGAGAAATCATATCTACAAGAAAGAATAATCCAATAAAGGAAATACAATGCAAACAAACCTCAATAGAGATCATGAAAATGTTATGTTGTGGTCCACATCTCACATCCCTCTCTCTGGGTGTATATGGCTCTCTTCACAGAACAATTGGAACTGGTTTGAAGCATTTCATTGTTTAAGAGAGTCATGTCCATTAGAACTGATCCTCATATAGTATTGTTGTTGCCGTGAATAATGATCTCCTGGTTCTGCTCACTTCACTGAGCATTGGTTCATGCAAGTCTCTCCAGGTCTCTCTGAAATCGTCCTGCTGGTCGTTTCTTACAGAGCAGTAATATCCCATAACATTCATATACCATAATTTATTCAGCCACTCTCCAATTGATGGGCATCCATTCAGTTTCCAGTTTCTAGCCACTACAAAAAGAGCTGCCACAAACAATCTTGCACATGTGGGGCCCTTTCCTTCTTTTATGATTTCTTTGGGATATAAGCCCAATAGGAACACTTCTGGGTCAAAGGGTATGCATAGTTTGATAACTTTTTGAGCATAGCTCCAAATTGCTCTCCAGAATGGTTGGATCCGTTCACAGCTCCACCAACAAGTTGTAGCTAGAATTTTGAAAGAAAATGGGATGAACTATATCACCACTAAGGTTTCTCCTACCTCTGAAATCCTATGTTTCTATGATGTTCTACAAGACTTTCTATGCAAATCTTTATTTGTAATATACTGAAGCATCCTCATGCCAGCCAAATAACTTTCCATTGCTCTTAAGTGACATACCGCTGTAATTCTTTAGAGATTGTATTATTCTATGACCTGAAGCCAAACTATATTTCCTAAAGAATACAGTATTCAAAAAATTGAGCCTTTATTTCAGAAAGAAGCTCAGTGTCATTCATGCTACTGCACAATTTCCAATTTCCACTCTATTATTTTCCTTTGAAATTTTGGGTAAAATGGCTCTTTTCAATGATGAGATGATTCAGGTCAGTTCCAATGGTCTTGTGAGGAAGAGAATCATCTGCACCCAGAAAGAAGACTGAGAACTGAGCATGGATCACAACATAGTATTTTCATTCTTTTTGTTGTTGATAATCTTACTTGCATTTTGTCTTCTTTCTCATTTTTTTTCTTTTTGATCTGATTTTTTCTACAGCATGATAATTGTGGGAATATGAATAGAAGAATTGTATGTGTTTAAGATATATTGGATTACTTGCCATCTAGGGGAGGGGTGGGAGGAAGGGAGGGAGAAAAATATTTGGAGTAAAAGGTTTTGCAAGGGTGAATGGCGAAAATTATCCATGCATATATTTTGAAAATAAAAAAAGCTTTAATAAAAAAGAAATTTGGGGTCCAGCTCATTGATTAAAATATAGGTCTGAAATGATTTTCTTTTGAATATCTGTCACATGTACTGTAATGCTGTAATATGCACAATGGCATATTACAAATTTTATCCACTTGATTTTTCTTGTGTGAATAGTTAGGTCACTAACTATTGATGTGATTTTTTGGCTTATCTAAGACCTTCTTCCATGATCACCAACTCGAAGCACCTAAGTTTTGTGATGTATATAAAACTTGATATCTACATGATCTCTTTATCCATAGGGATTCATTTAGTTTGCATTCTCTACTAAATATCTAGGACGGTAAGAGTTGTCTGTGAGCAAAAGTATCCTTTTTCCCCCCTCAGTTTGTATTACTCATTGGAGGTTATTTTCCTGAGTTTTATTTCATCTGTAAAATTAGGAATAAGGATTAGACTTAAAACTGTGATCAAAATGTTACTGCATAATATTATTTCTTTTGTTGCAACTTTCAAGAAATAGTTCCCAATTTTTTATTATGCATAAGAAACACTTTATCTGGAAGAGAGCCATTAAAGTAACAATTTACCAAAAGAAGTTGCTTTCTATAGTCAATTAACAATCAATATAGTAAGATGTTATTTTTTTTTCTTTATCTTTCAGTTCATTGTATAACTGTAACCATCTCAGCTGTGATGGAATGTTGTTAATAAAAGAAGACTTAATAAAAGGCAAGAGCCTTTCCATCTCACACCTCAATAAATGATAATTGTTTTGTAGAAATGCAAAGTGAGTTAGTACTTTTGGAAATTGTCACATTCACCTTTTTTTAAAAAAAATAATAATTGTTACTGTTTTCACAAATATTTAGTACCTCTTCTTATTCACAATATTGTAAATTACTCTTTTCATGCATTAAAAATTTTATTGCCTTCTAAATGAACCACTTCTCAAATATTCCCTTCTTCAAAAGGGCTTACTTGGTTCCCCCCCTGCCAAATCCCAATGTTGTGTTATTCTCTTTCTTCCTCTCTCCCTCCCTAGCTCCCTCACCCTCTCTCAGACACAGGTGTTATTTGCATTTTCTCTCCTGATTAGAATATGTGCTTCTAAAAGACAGGGACTTTGGTTTTGTTTTTCTTTTTGTTTCCAACAATTAACCCAATGCCTGACACATACTTGTGTTTATGCATGTTTGTTGTTGGCAATGGTGACATAATCATTCATGTAATTTAACTTCTTTGCAAATCTTTATTTTCATATTTACTTTATCATGTAGCATATCAAGAATTTTCTGTGTTTTTTTTTTCAAAATTGGTGGTAAAAGAATTTATAAAAGAAAACTTGATAATTATTTTTTTAATTTCTTTATATTTTTGTACTTTTCATTTCATCTTTAAATATTCTCAGAATGATGTCTTAGTTATCCTGTCAAATATTCTGTATATTTACTTTTCTCATTGTTGATTTTCATTCTGATTGTTAGTGAATACCATTTATACTTTCTGTCATTCCCCTGCTTGAGATTTAAATAAATAAGTTTATATTCTAAATTGGTGTTTCTACTGGCTGCTATATTTCTTTGCTTGGTTATGAGATAAAATGTTTGCTCACTATTTGTCTTATTATTGTGGTGATTGCAATTTTGTTAAGTGTAGGTGTTCATGTTAATATTTGTTCCTCTATCTCTCCCATTTATAAGTGCCAACAACTCATTTAAATAGGTCAGTTTAAGGTGCTCTAAATCATATACTTTCTCATTTTTTAAAATTCTATTTTGATGCTGATTTTTGTTTGGTGTAGCTGACTGTTCACAATTGATTCAGAAATGGCCTCCACATTAGTTACTAATAATTTCTTCTCTGTTAAAAATACTTAATTTTGCTTTTGTGTATGCCAATCATTAGGTGCTTATTCTGCCCATGTTTACTGAAGAAAGTACTAAATATAGTCACATTGCCTCTATGTGACATTAGTTTCTCTCATTTCTTAATCCTGAACCATGTTTTTCTCCAGATACTAGGTTAAAGTGAAGAAAGGGCTAAACCTAAGTTAAGAAAGCCCTGAGTTCAAACTTGATCTCAAATACTTACTAGTTTCAATACCTGGATTGTTACTTTACCTCTGTCTGATTCAGTTTCCTCATGAGTAAAATGGAGATAAAATAGCATCTACTTCCCAAAGTTTTTGTAAGATGTCTTCAAATTCTTTTGCAAATCTTGAAATTCTGTATAAATGCTAGTCAAATACTATCATGGTAATTCTAATTACTTTCATGTGGATGTTTTTGAAAATGTTTGCCATGACCATTACAGCATGAAATGATCAATTGTCTATGAAATGATTTTTGTGATTTTTGGATGTATGATATAAACTGTCTCTATTAATTGATTTATCTGACCCTTCAAGGAGATTCTGTGAGCTTTTCTGTTATTCATTTGCAACCTCTGGTTTAATTTAGGGCACAGTTTGGCCTGAACACCAAACCTGACCAGTACCTTAATTTTTTATGCCCCACAATCCACGATTGATTTTTACATTTTATATTAGTCCACAGACTATAGGTTGCTAACCTCTGATTTAGGGCAAGAATGTTTGTATTACTATTAGTATGCCTAGTTATTCACTAGGTAAGCCCCTTGATTAGGATGCCAATTAAGGTGATATTTATAGATGGTTAGAGAATCTGCTGCTTGCTTTTTCTACCACTCAGTCACTGCCACTGCATAAATATATAGGAACTCTAGAGTTTTGAAAACTGTTTTGTATTTGTCTCTTGTTTCTACTCATTTGCATAGTCGAAATTTTTCTCTATGTGATCACACTTCTGGTGATTAGCTTCTCTGTTCATAACCAGATTGATTCTGGGAATGATGATAGAACTGGGGAGAATTTAAGTTGGTTGTTTTGCATATGTATAATATACATAACATATGTACATACTATATATATAGTATATAAAATGCATATAACTTACTATATAAAATTTCATATATGTGTGTATATGTGTATGTATATATATGTGTGTATACATATACATATATATATATGTATGTGTATATATATATAGTCTAATCACAATTCTGGGAATGAAGGTAGAACCTGGAAGATATTATGTTGACTGTGAGCCTCCAAGAACTCCAGGATAATTCCACACTGTGATGAAATATTACAGTAGAAATTTCTGGAGACACTTTGGATTTGGAGATCGAGAAAGAAAAATCTAAGGAAGTTTGTATTATATTATTAAGCCATGACCAAATGGTATTTAGGGTTTTTTTAAGTTTCTCCATTGTCTAGAATGATCTTGATCAACCTTTATCTCTTCTTTTTAAACAACTGTGGAAAACCATTGTTCCTTCTGTGCTGTAGATGGGCACCCTGCAGTGTTTAGATAGATGGGACATTATATCCATCCCAGAAATCCAATTTTTATGCTGATTTTTTCAAGTTGATTTTCCAAAATGCTTCCTTTTATTTTTAGCTTATTGTTTTTAAAAAACAAATTAAACCCCAAAAATCCTCTTTCTGTTGCCTAAATAAAATGTTTTCTCAGTCATCTGTTGCTTTAGTGTAACATTAAAGCATCCAATAGGCTTCTGTTTGGGCTTAGTTTTTTTAATGACAGTTGGGGAAATGGTTCTTTGCATCTTGCTGTGCTCTTCTATATGCACATCATGGTGCCTCCATACAACAGTAATCAAACAGATTGTGTCTGCATTCACTGAATCCCAGCCTTTAAAAAGAAACTACAGAGGCGGCATTGGGTGTTTTTATACAATTAGCATTCTATGCTGCTTGGTGAGCATTTGCTTTAATGTAGAAATTTTTGAGGCTTGATGGTTCAATAATTTGATTTTCTGAAAATTGAGCTTAGATCGACTGTAAGAATGAATATAGTTTTTGGAGAGATAACTGGAGAGACTTTGAAAGGGCTTCATAATAGAGTTGATGATTGGGTTAGATCTAAAGGGTGACTTGAATAATTAGAATAGAGAGTGGTTCATCTAGGCCACATAAATTTTCTTTTGGGCCAAGAGAAACTCTCATTGCCTTTTATGACAGTAGTGTCTGCAGAAGGACAATAGTGATGTAGTATGCTTCCTCATTTTAATCTCCCCATATACAAGTCACAAAGGTGAGCCTTCCAAATCAGAGAAAGATTTCTAGCTATAAATGACAATCTCCTTAAGATCTGCCATACTCATGAATGTTCCTTACATTCACTGTTATGGAAGTCCTTATCCTTGAATCCAATCTATTTGTGATTATCTTGTTATAGTTGATTTATAGATGTCATCCCATATTTCATTATAATTAGATATCTCCAATTGCCTCATCGTTCATCATAATTTAAGAATTAATCTGTGGCATAGCCTGTTAGGAAGTCTTGCAGCTTTCAAGGCTTTTTGGGACCTTTTTTGCTTAATCAAATAATTGTGCAAATTCTGTGTTGGTTACTTTTCCTATAGCTTTCACATATTCCCCCCACCCCCAATAATAATTTTTAAAATAAAACATTATTTAGCTTTCTGGTTTCCCTCTAGGATTGCGCTGCCTGATGTTTTTGACCTCAATGCTTCATGAATATGTTTTTTATTATTATTATTGCATCCTTTTTTTATAAAACCCAGATGTAAGATTGATATAAATAATTTTTGCATTGGGGTTAGGAATATCTATACTTACTCTATCCAATCCCAACTTGCATATATTTTTATATGATTAATTTTGATTGACTCCTGAATTCACAGTATCATTTCTACCATTTTGAACTCAAGCCATTTCATCTTTTTGTGTTGCCTTTCCACCTTGATTTTAATGTTCTTTAAAGCAGGAACCATGTTAGTTATTCTTTTAAAACTCAGAGTTTTTTGCCATTCTTAAAACAGTAGGTCAGGAATAGTTGAATTGATTGTGCTACTATCAAAAAGTCACAGTACTTTTAGGATACCAACAATCTAAATGGAATTAGAATTAGGTTCTTATATCTTCCCTTATTCAAATCACCAAGCTGAGTCTTTCAAATCAGAGAAATATTTCTAACTATAGATGGTACCATCCTTAAGCCCTGCCATAATCATAAATGTTCCCTACACTTATTGATATGGATTTGAGAAACCTACTTACACCTAAACCCATCTATTTCTGAGTACTTTTTATAATTGATTTATAGATAGCATCATTTAGTTCATTTAATTTCTCTTTCCTTCAATATTTTAATTGTCAGATAAGAATAATATTATCTAACTCATGGGAGTTTTTTGAGGACCAAATGAGCATTACATGTACATTTTTTGGCTAAAATGTTTTGAATGATTTAGGAAATTTATAAAAAGGTGACTTTAATAAAAGCCTATTAAATTAATTTATAGCCTATTTCATGACTTCTTTGAATTGATAATGTACCTTGTTCTTTAATAACTAAATTTTATAGTGTCTCAGGATTTGCAAAGCATTTTATAACTTTTATCTCATTTGATCCTTATAATAACTCTGGAGTGGGTAGAAGAGGTGCTATTATTATTTCTATTTACAGATGAGATAACTGAGGCAAATAGATTAAATGATTTACATCAAATCACATAACTTGTAAGTAACTGAGGCTTGGGTTTGAATTCTTATTTCCCCTGACTCTGAGTCCCTTAGAAGGTTAATGCTAGGAATTATAGGGTCTTAGAGCTGGAAAAAAAGAAATAAAATCTTAGAAACAATTTAGTTTATCCAAGTCAATTTACAGAGGTCAAGACCCTTGAATTTACCTAAAGTTAAATAGATCAACATCTTGGCTTAGCATATAAAGAAAGTTGGGCCGTAGTTTTGCTAAGACTGTGTAGCAGTCAGAAAATTTTCTATTAAAAAAGTGCTGTTATATTTTACTGCTAGGAAAATCTGTTCAGTTACTAAGTAACCAAGTGGGGAAAATGAAAAGACTTAATCCAATTATTACTAACAAATCAGAGTTTTAAGAAGTTTAAAAAAAAAAGAGGGAGAAAATTTGAATAGGTGCAATTCTAGTTCTTAAAATGAATGAAAAATGACATATTCCCAGGAGGTTGGCTGAATTACAGGCAATGTTTTAATTCAATTTCTTTTCATTGTTCCCAAATCACAAAAAAATCCAACAAATAAAAAGCAACAAGAAGTGAAGAGAAGGATGGAAATCTTTCCAGTAACTTCAACCCCTAATAGTTAAAGAAATGAATACACAAAAATAAACCCTCTAACGCAATAAGTAAACATTAAAAGGGGAAAACAATCTGAGGATCTCTAGAAAAGAAAACATATACATACATAGCAACAATGAGGACCCAGAAAAGAGAATACAACCATAAGATCTTTAAGAGTGATTTAAAATTGAATAAAAGAATTAAAGGGAAGGAAAGAGAGTGAAATTGTAGCTTTTAAAGGACATAAAAAATAACATAATTGAAGCTAATGTTGAAAAAAGGTCAGCTAGATGACACAGTATATAAAATGCCAACTCTGGTAACAAAAGGACCTGAATTTCAATCCATCCTCACTAGCTATGTAACCCTGGGCAAGTCACTTAACCCTGTTAGTCTTAGTTTAATAAATTATAAAATGGGCTGGAGATAGAAAAGGCAAAACACTCCACTGTATTTGCCAAGAAAACTCCAAATGGGGTCATAAATATTTGGATATGGCTAATTGATTAAAGTCTGAAAAAGAAAATAAAAGATATTTTTATCTCTTTAAATTTTAAATGTCAAGGTACAGAAATACATAGAGAAAATATAGCAAGCTTAGATTGACACATGAAGTCTCTGTAGACCAAACCAACTATCCTTGAAGACGTTGCTCACTGAGAAAATTTAAGAATCATTGATCTTCCAGAATCATATACATATTCAGATACACATATGCATATTAAAAATATTTCAGGAAAGCATACATGATAAATTGTCCAGAAGTATTAAATCTGCAGGCAAAATGTTTACCAAAATAATTCACATCACTAAGAAAGAGGAATCTCAGATTTAACTCAGCCAGAAAAATACTTGTCAAATTCCATAACTTTAAGGAGAAAAGATAAATCTTTCCTGTGGCCAGCCACTTATCAAGGGACAGCGACTCAATTTATACCACATTAGTTTTCAAGACCACCAATAACAAGAAGGCTGGAAAATATATTGAAATACAAAGTAAAATTGCTTCATCTGAAACAAAATATATTGTGTATAATTTTGTGAATAGCCAGTAGCACTATCAAAAATTAACAAATCCAAAACAGAACTCATTCTTTTCTCCCTCAAATCCTCTTCTAATACTAATTTTCCAGTTTCTATTAAGTACCTTAGTCAATCAACAATTAAATGTTTTCAATGTGACAGCTACTGATCACTGCCATCTTCCAAGTTTAGAACCCAAAGGTTATCTTCCCTCTCTTCCCTGACCTTCATGTTTATAAACCATCAGTTTCCAATACTCAGTGAATCTAATTCTATAATATCTTTTATATATTTTCCCTTCTCTTCCCTCATATAGCCTCCAGCCTAAGAGAAGTCCTCATCAACTCTTGCCTGGACAATTGCAATAACATCCGCATTGGTTTCCCAGCCTTCACTCAATTCCCCCTTCAATCTTTCCTCCTCACAAATGCCAACATTTCCAAATCACATATTTCACTAGTTTGTTCCTTTGTTCAAAAAGAGTAAATACTTCCCCACTGACTTTAGAATAAAATGCATTTGCCTGTATTTTAAAGCGTTTAATAATCTGTTTCCTATTAATCTTTCTAGAGTTAATTTGTTATTCCTCATACCCTGTCATTCTCTATTCTATCCATCCTCCTATTTTCTAAAGCAGTGACATTGCTTCTTCCATTTATACCCCCTTGAAAGGCATTCCCATAATGTTAATGTTCTTCACCATTACTTCTTAGAATCTGTAGCTCTCTTCAAGGCTTTATTAATGTCCTATAACCCACATAAGATCCTGTATCATTCTTCAACTTGTAAATCTGACTGGCAAAGGGAAGAGATAAAAAAGATTTAGCAGTGTATATAGAATAAGGACAGAGTTGGACAAAAGAGAAAATATATCCAAATCAGGAAAACGAAATTGAGGGAAGGGATTGCTTCAAGAAAAATAAAATAAACTTTTAGGGCTAATTATAGAATAAAAGGGATATGATCCAATGATTTGGGTCTGTATTATGAGGAGAGGTAGATAAATTCCCTTGGAGAGGAAACATAGGCTGATTTCTACAAAGAAAATTAAGTATGTACCTGGGATGAATTTTTTTTAAAATACAATTAACATAAAAAGAAAAACAATTTAGAAAGTTGAAAGCTAATGGATTGTCATGCAGAAAATGCACAAAAGATTGCATCTAATGGCTTAGAAAACAAAACCAAGATGTTTCAGACATGGGAAAAATACTTAAAACTTAAGACAAAAAGATTGACACAGATAAATGTGGGGCCAAAGTACAATCTATTATACTTCAGCTGAATTTTTTTAAAAAGTCTCTGCAGCAATCCTACTTTTAGACACAGCAACAGTGAAATTATATCCTGTCAAGAGAGACAAACAGGGCCATTACATTATGCTTAAATTAACCATAGATAATGAAACAATATCAATATGAAAATTATGTTCTAAATGCAGTCATAGGAGTGTTTAAAAAAAAAGATAAGCCAACTAAACAAATTCCAAAAATACCTATATAGTCAGACAATAATTGTAGATAACTTTACTGTGGCTTTTTTGATATAGCGACATCTATTAAAAGATAAACAGAAAGAAATTATGGAACTGAAGAGTATACTGGAAAAATAAAATGCAAAGATCTTTGATAATTATTGAAAGGAAATGTTAAAGTTTCCCCACAACAACTTCACAATTTCAGAAGATGCAATAGGACCTAAAGAATGGATGTTGCTGTTGAATTATTTCAGTCATGTTCAATTCTTCATGACTCCATTTGGAGTTTTCTTGGAAGAGATGCTTGAAGTAGTTTGCCATTTCCTTCTCTAGTTCATTTTACTAATGAGAAAACTGAGGCAAACTGCATGAAATGACTTGACCAGGGTCAGTCAGTTAAAAGTGTCTAAAGTTGGATTTGAACTGAGGAAGATGAGTCTTAAGGAATGCCAGAAAGAATATGTAGGTAAGCATAAAGTAGGATTAAATATTAAACACATCCTTTCTAGACTATAATACAAAAATATAATCCAGAGAGATGTGAACTAAATAAATGAAATTAAATGAAAATAAATAATGCTCTCCTAAATAATGAAGGAAAAGATGAAGCATTTATTAAATGACTATTGTATGCCAGGAATATGTGTTTTTAAAGTGCTAACTGTTTTTAAAACCTTGTTTCATATGGTCAACCCAATAATCCTAGGAAGTATTATTATTCCCATCATACAGTTAAGGAAACTGATTCTGGGAAAGTGGTTTGCCCAGGGACATAATAGCTAGTAAGGGTCTTGAGGTCAGATTTGAACTCTTCCTGACTCCTGACTCCAAGGCTACATCTTTATTCACTGTACCTTCTGCTACAAATAATTATATTAAAGAAATTTTAACAATGGAATAAACTATCATTTTAGGATATTGCTGAAAAGAGAAAAATGTATTTTTTATAATAGCTTTTTTTATTTTCAAAATACATGCAGAGATAGTTCTTAACATTCACCTTTGTAAAACCTTGTTTTGAAATTTTTCTCCTTCCATTCCCTTCACCTTCTTCCCTAGAGAGCAAGTAATCCAATAGAGGTTAAACATGTGCAATACTTTTATGCATATTTCCACATTTATTATGCTGCACAAGAAAAATCAGATCAAAAAAGATAAACAAATGAGAAAGAAAACAAAAAGCGAACAAACAATGACAAAAAGGGTGAAAATACTGTGACACACACTCAGTCCCCAGAGCCTTCTCTCTGGATGCAAATGGCTCTCTCCATCACAAGTCTATTGGATTTGACCTGATCACCTCATTGTAGGAAAGAACCCAGTCTATAGTAATCAATCATCACATGATCTTATTGTTGTGTACCATGTTCTTTTGGCTTTGCTCACTTCATCTCAACATGAGTTTATTTAAGTTTCTCCAAGCCTCTCTGAAATCATCCTAATAATAATATTCCATTACATTCAGATGCTATAACTTATTCAGCCATTCTTCAACTGATGGACATCCACTCAGTTTCCAATTCTTTGACCCTACAAAAAGGACTGCCACAAAAACTTTTGCACATGTGGGTCCCTTTTCTTCCTTTATGATTTCTTTGGGATACAGGCCCAGTAGAGACATTGCTGGGTCAAAGGGTATGCACAGTTTGATAGCCCTTTGGGCATAATTCCGAATTTCTCTCCAGAATGGTTGGACCAGTTTACAACTTTACCAACAATGTATTAGTGTTCTAGTTTTCCCATATTCCCTGCAACATTTATCATTGTCTTTTCCTGTCATTTTAGCTGATGAGAGGTTTGTAGTGGTACCTTAGAGTTTGCATTTCTCTAACCAATTGTGATTTAAAGCAGAAAAATATATTTCATTAGACATATTAATAAAAGAGAGAGCCAGAAGACTAATTAATTGAGTAGATATCACCCCCCATCTAAATCTTATGAAACTAGTGATTTAGTACTTCAAAGACAGGTACAAAAACATACATTTTGAAAATTAGAAGAAATAAAAATAGAACTGAAGGTGGATAAATAATATATAGAGCTGTCTTTTAAAATATCAATAAAATTGATTAAATCATTAAATAATTTGTTTTTAAGAGAATTGAAGACGATTACAAATATGAAAATGAGGAAGGAGATCACACAAAGAAGGAAAATACAGAACATTGTCAGACACAATTTACGGAATGTTACATCAGTAATATTTATGAATATTGATGCTGCAATAATTTTAATCCTAAGAAAACAGGCTACAGCAATATATATCAATTAATATTCATAATGGCCAGGTGGAAGACATGGCTCAACATTTAGGAAAGTACCAACATGATCAATCATGGTAGTAAAAGGAATAAAAATCAGCTGATCTTTTTTCCCTCTCACCAACAAACCCAAAGGGATGGATGGGCATTCCTTTGATTTCATCATTATTTAGAATGATTCCACTCTCTTGATGTAGAACTCTGGAATTCCTTCAGCTAATGATAGCATCCATTCCCTCCTCATAATTCCCTTTGACATGCTCTCTCTTCTTAATTTTTTTTCCATACTCACAATAACTTTTAGTTCCTCCATCCCTCTCTGCTCTCTTGGGCTATCTCACTAACTGAAGATTTATTTTCTGCCCTTCCCAGATTTTAGTCAACAAATTCAACTCTGAACTCTCCTTTACCTCCAGATTCTCAGATCCCATCGTGCAATTGCCCCGTGAAAACATGGTTTCTTGCCTGCTTGTTGTTCAGTGATAGAGAAGGAGAAAATCACAAAATCATGATGATTGGGACCATTATTTCTATATGTTGTTTAAGTCAGCTGAACTCTGTTCAAAAAAGGAATTTTTTTTAAATTATCAATATTTTCTCTGATCTTGCTATGCCCACATTGGCAGTTAGACACTTCCACCCCCACCTCCCATCTCCTCAAGCTTCCCATACCACTTCTCATACTCTTATTCTCAACCTGAGACCCCATCTCATATTTTTTCTGAGAAATTAGAGGCCATTCACTCCAAGTTAGCTCCTCTTTCTATTATTTATCTCAAAATTCTTCTTGTTTTACCATCCCTTTCTATAATGTGCATTTGCTTCAGGTTCCCATGTGACAGTGACCCTTCTCCAAAGCAAAGACAACTCTACAATCATCATTACATCCCATGTCTTTAATTTTCCATTCCTCTCTAAATATTGGCTCCTTGCCTGCTCCCCACAAACTTGTCCAAGTCTCTCTCACCCTTTAAAAACAAAGCAAAGCAAAATAAAAAGCCCCTTCTTCAGTTCCTTGGAATCTGGACTGTGACCTCATTCCACAAATGAAAATGCTCTCTCCAAGGTTACTAACAAGCTTCCAAGAGCGACTTTGATGATTTTTCTCAGTTTTCATTCTTCTTGAACTCTGGGACATTTGATTTTATGGTTTTCCCACTCCCCAGAAGTTCTTTTCTCTCCAGTTTCCATGACACTGATTTTTCCTGGTTCTCTTCCTGATTCCCCCCATCCAGGGCTCCTTTAGTGGATCATCTTTGTTTTCATAATAATTCTTTCTGATTATTGGTATTGTCTTTCTATATGCACTTTCTGTTTTGACGATCACCCCAAATCCTGTGAATTCAACAACCATCTTTATGTCGGTAACTTTTAAATGTAGCCATCTATTCCTAGTACCTTTTCTGGACTGCAGGCTCAGACCTCTGACTGTAGATTGGACATTTTTTTCTCAATGTGCCATAGACATTGGAAACTCATCTTTTCCAAAATACAATACAAGCTGCTCTTACCCTCTTCCTCACTCTCCTGGTTCTTTAGAAATTCCACTCTTCCTGTTGTACTTACTTCCTTGAGATGCATTTAACTTATCCTCTCTCTGTTCTCCACTTACTTGGGTCTCACCATAGCTTAGGCCCTCAAACCACTCTGATTGGCTTTATTGTTAGAGCTGCCTAATTGTTTCCCTTCCTTCATCCTCTCTTATCTCCAACTGAGTTCCTCAGAGTTGCCAATTTGATGTTTTTAGAACATAGGTCTCACTAACCTAGTTACTCTCTAGCTCCAGTAACCACTATGGCTCACACTTGCTGATGGGATAAAATACTAATTCTCTGAAGATCTGGCTGCTTCTCAAAGAGGCTTCAATTTCCTATTTAGGGCAAAATTCATTACTTGTCATCAGGCACTCATATTATAGACAAACTTGATGTTCTCTAAACAGAACATTTCATTTCCTACCTCTATAGGTGGTATCCCATGTCTGGCATGCACTTCAGACTAGAGTGTGCCCTTGAATCCTTTATCTTCCCCTAGCCTAATTGCTTAATTTAAGCAATATATGATGAAATGGATAGAGCACCAAATCTGGAATCAAGGAGACTCATCTTCCTCAGTGCCATTCTAGCCTCAGACACTAAATGTGTGACCCTGGGTGAGTTATTTCACTCTGACTCAGTTTCCTCATCTGCTAAATGACCTGAAAATGACAAACTGCTTTAGTATCTTTGCCAAGAAAACCCCCAATGGGGACATGAAGACACAACTTATTTACAAAGAGTCAGACATGAAGAAAATTACTTAACAACAGCAAAGCAACATATATGGCATTCTTGAGCTAATTTAATCAGATATCAATAAATGACAGTTTGCTATAGTGTAATGAAGTCAGATACCTGTAAGTTAGATAAATGTAAGCAAGTCACAATCTCTCAGCCTCTCTCTTCTGTAAAATGGGGATAATACTAGATTGTTGTTGTGAGTTAAATGAGAAGATGTTTTAAAGATTTTTGCAAATCTTAAAGCATGATCTAAATAATTTTGTTACTATGTGTCTCTCAACATGAACTCAAATGCTAGACTAAGGTCCTGAGTTCCAGACATGACTCTGTCATGAGCTGTTGGATTTGGTATTAGGCCCTTTATCTGCCTGAATGAAGTGGACTAAGGTCTGTCAAAATCTGAGAAGAATCAATGAGGAGAAGGGGGAGAGAGAGATAGAGACAGAGGCAGAGACAGAGACAGAGACACAGAAAGCAAGAGATCTTTAGATAAGATAGTGAAATGCCATAGGAAGGAAAGGAATTATTTTCTCTGTACATGACAAAAGAGGTCTTAGTATATAGAAATACCATTAAATATTAATTAAAACTAACATTAAATGTTCCAAGAAATACCAAAATGTTCACTTTAACAATAACTATAGAGCCTATTGTGCTGAGCAAAATAACAATAACATGTCTACCCAAGTTTTTACTGTGCCCCTGCTCCTCCATATTCCCAGGGCTGCTGGGTCACAAGCCCACAGCAAGCCATGCAGCAGATGGGCCTGATGGAAGCTCTCCTACCTACCTGCAGGAGGGAAGCAAGAAGCAGATTTCAGCTCCCCTGAACTATACTTCTCAGCTTCTTTGTGTAAAAATTAATTTGCAATCAGTTGCTCATAGGAACTGCCTTCACACACTCTGTTACAATTTACTTCTTAAAAGAAAGCAAGAAAGACCAACATTCTGGCTGCCCCTGCAAGGTCTGACTGGACTGATTGATGGGAAATTTTGTTGAGATTGCTATGCGGTTGGTGATGGCCTTGATTTCTGCATTTTGTGTATATGTGTGTGTGTGTGTGTGTGTGTGTGTGTGTGTATAAGGAGAGAGAGAAATAGAGAGAGAGAGAGAGATAAAGAGACAGAGAGACAGAGAGACGGAAAGAAACAGAGATAGAGAAAGAAAGTGATCATCACCAACATTATCATGGCCACTACTAATTATTACATTTTGAAATTATATTCAAATTATTATTTATGGAAATAGAGAAGTTTATGATGGGAGTTTGGGAGAGTATAGAGGAGTTTTCTATAGGAACATTTAATTAGTGACTAATACCAGTTATTCAAGGACATGATAGAAACTTCAGAATGTTACTAAAGGCTGCAAAAATATACTACCTCCTGGAAACCTAACAACACACTAACTAGTGTCTAGAATACTACAAAAGATGATTTTTATCTTTCATGAACTAACAGATGGCAGATCTTCATACTATAAGTATATAGACTGCAGTTTCTTGGAAAACTCCACTAATTAATTGTGCTGGGGCCAGGGTATTACAACAGGTTATAATTTATTAATATTATTAACCCCAACACCCTGCCATCACATTGATTAACGAAAACTTAAGAAAGGTGGTTGAAATGCATGTCATCACTCTCAAATCTTTATAATCTTATGCAGGGGATGAAAAAAAAAACTTTTCAAATATAGAGATTGAGAAGAGGAGAACAAACCTGCCAGCTCTGTTCCCCCACACCTGCCCGGCCCCCTCCATACTGGAATTCTACCAAAGATGATTTCAGTGAGCATTTCAGAGGATAAACAAATATCCTACTATTAATTCAGTAATAGAAAGTTTTCTTATTCACCTGTGAACATTAGGTATAAGAAAATAAATAATTGCAGGATAGGGATTTGTCCCTTGACCTTCTATAGAGTCCTGTGGATCCAGAGCTGTTATATTTCGAGATTCACTCCTTTGTTCATACTTGCATATGTTTGTACTCTCCCATTAGTGTTTCTAATGCAAGCACCCCAAAATTGAACATGCCATGGTATCCTGCTGTGCAGCCTGTTCCAAGAAATCCCTAACGCTGAATTTTTGAATTATTTTGAATTATTGAATTATTGCCCCATATCAACTTTAATATCTAACAACAGAGACTTAGACCTATGTTTGCTCTATCCCTTACTCTGTTCCTCACTCTCTGAAACCTATAAAATCTTATATGTTGTTCATTCAGGAGATTTTTGCCTCTTCAGGGGTGACTCACTTAATAAACCCTAGTTTAGCCAAATTTTGCTCAAACTATCTTTTGCCTTCCATTCCCATTCCCAACCTCAACAACTTAATGGCTGCAAAATAGGATTGCTGATGTTGGATGATGCAGAATAACAACCCATCAAAGAAGAGATTAAGTGAGTGAGATGGGATTTTAACTTAAGTCTTCCTGATTCCACTTCTATCTATGTCACCTAGTACAATTTTAGAAGCACAACTATGCCCAAATGGTTATAAAATCATATATATGTACACACACACACACACACACACACACACACACACACACGTCAGCTCTTGTCTCAGTTCAAAGGATTGGAAATTTAGGGGATGTCCATCAATTTTGGGGGAATGGCTGAATAAATTGTGGTATGTGATTATTATGGTGAACAAAATGGAGAAACTGAGGAATTCTCAGGGTGATGTGGTTTTTCCATAGAAAATTGTTAACTAAAACACTACAGGAAGGGGATTTTTGACTGGGAATCCTATTTGCAAGCAGTCTAGTAAATATCTGTGAAGTCTACAATATCAGGTGGGCTAAATGTGTGTTGTAATTTGTGTTTGAGCAAAGCCCCAGTAAGCTAGTTTTGTGGTGATAAGCAAGCAGGAAATACCTTGTTCTGGTGATTGGCAGGTCCTGGGAGTAACTGTTAAGCATCTCTCTACCTATAAAACATCTGTTCAAGCTAGAAAAGCCAGCCTTATTTTCCTCCCTGGCTTGCCCCCCGGGGAAAATGATCATCTAGAATTTCAGGAGATTCTAATAAACTTCTAATCTTCACTTTGAGAGATCTCTGAGAAATGATTTTGAGTGAGGTGTCTTATTTTTATCCCACACAATGAGGCATTATTGTTCTGTAGGAAATAGTTAGCAGGATGTTGTCAGAAAAAACTGGCAAGTCCTCAATGAACTTAAGCAAAATGAATTGTACTATATACAAAGTAATAGCAATGTTGTGAGATGGTCAGCTGTGAATGACTTACCTATTCTCAGCAATTCAATGAGTCAGGATTACTCTGAAGGACTCTCTTATTGGAGAGAACAGATAATGTCTGAACACAGATTGACACATACTTTTTTTAAGTTTCTTTTTTTTTCTTAAAGAGTTTTTTTGGGGGAGGGGAGAAATCTGTTTTCTTTTGCAATATGACCTTTATGTAAATGTTTTGCACAACTTCACATGGACCTTCTCAAAGGGGAGGTGTGGTGAGGAAAGGGGAGATCTAGAACTCAAAATTTTTAAAACAAATGTAAAAAATGTTTTACATGTAACTGGGAAAATAGAAATATTGAATAAAGACTTTATTTATTTATTTGCAAAGCATATGTATGGGTAATTCTTCAATATTAACCCTTACAAAGCTTTCTGTTTTTTCCTTCCTATTCCTTACCCCTCCCCTAGATGGCAGGATATCCACTACATGTTAATTATGTTAAAATACTTGACAAATCGAATATATGTATACATATTTCAACACTTATTGTTGTGCAAGAAAAATCATATCTACAAGAAAGAAAAATCAGATAAAGGAAACACAATGCAAGCAAACATCAATTGAGAGCATGAAAATGTTATGTTGTGGTCCACATTTCACATCCCTCTCTCTGGGTGTGTATGGCTTTCTTCAGTGAACAATTGGAAGTGGTTTGAAACATTTCATTGTTGAAGAAAGCCATGTCCATCAGAATTGATCATCATATAGTATTGTTGTTGCTGTGTATAATGATCTCCTGGTTCTGCTCATTTCACTCAGCATCAGTTCATGTAAATCTCTCCAGGCCTCTCTGAAATCGTCCTGCTGGTCGTTTCTTACAGAACAATAGTATTCCATAATATTCATATACCATAATTGAATAAAGACTTTTTTAAAAATTAAAAAAAAGTAAGAGATAGACTGCTCAGTATTTATTGAGTGCCATTAGTGTACTATATACTTTGTGTTAACTCCTGGGATTTATTGTTTTTGATGGAAAACTCCATGAAAGAAAATCATCAGTTATTAACTTCTCATTTTTCCCTGACTACTCCATATCAATACTTTAATCATGCACTAGAATTAAGGAATCTTATCAGAAAACCAGAACATTAATGAAGCCAACATGATTTATTTTAAGATTTGTTTTTTCTTCTTCCTTCATATGGCTGCCAGAGAGGATCATCCTTCCCATCCCATGCCCATCCATCTAGTTTTGTTCTAGAACCCTACTTTTCTTCCTAATTACATTTTTCTTCTACTGAGAATAGATTAGCCTATACAACTATATCCTTTCTCAATATTATTTTCCAGGTAGTTATTGGTAAATGGAGATGGCCTAGATTTGATTAGAGCTGCTGGAATACATCATAATTGTGGCAGTATCAATAAACTGGATGTCTCTTGATCATCCCTTCCTGTTACTCCACATGATAGTCCTGTCAGATTCATTTCCTGATCCAATTATGGACTTGGATATTAGAGAGAGGAAATTATTCAGGGCCCATAATATTTTGTTACCATGATGACTATAAACAATATTTACAACTTGATGCAATTAGAGCAGATTAACTTTTTTAGGATGTTTGTTGCGTCCTTTTTAAATGAAGCAGAAAGAATTGTTGACCTACCATTTTCATTGGAAAATTTTTTCATGTTATTCCATAGTACCATATTGACATAATTAATAGCATCCTCATCCTCATTCTCATCAATAATGACAACAACATTTATAACACTAAGTGCCATGCACTCTAAGTGTTTTACAATTATTATTAGAAAAAAAGAATGATCCTTTATAAGACAGTGATAACTTCCCTCTTGTGACATGTTTTGGTCTCAGTAAGAAATATTAAAGGAAATTAGTCCAAAATTAACAATTTCCCATGCTAGACTTTTTATTTTATCCAGGAAATTTTGTTATTTACCACTTTTTTCAGTATATTATTTTACAAATGACATTTAAGCTACAAATCTTTGGTATTTATTAACCAGATTTGCAAATATTGTCAGGATAACTTCTTGTTTAATGTGACTAGCTACCCACTCAATTGAAATTTGAAAATTGAAATGATAATCCAATACATAAAATGGAAGAGAAAATTTAAAATATTTGATTAGACACTATAAATTTGAAGTCATGAAAATAAATTAAATGTAGATTTGCCTTTAATAACATAAAGTTATTCAGGTCACTTTGTTATTAGAAGTTAGCATCAAATTAGGTCTGACATACTAGTAGTTGAGGTGAAATCTACTTAGGAATTTTATTATTTAAAGGAATTACTAAATTATTATTTAAATGAAAAACAACTTGATATAAACGTAGAGAGAAAAATACCTCTTGAATTAACATGAATGTCTGGTGAAGATGAGCGGGAAGGGAAAAGCCCTATCTGAAGGAATAGAAGTCCTAGGTTTTAGTTGCTTTGGTTTGATCATTGTCCAGGTTTTGCTTGTCCTTCATTTTCAAAAAACACTAATAATGTCACAGGGTAATATCTTGACTTGTTCATGAGTTGCATTTAAATGAGGCATTGTTGAACACAGTTCTTAGCCTCCCTGCTTCTTCCAATCAGTGAACTCCCGGTGGCAAGACACAGTTCAGGATGACTGGTGATGATCAGGAGATAAAGAGGATGACCATGGTATCTTTGATGTCTTTCCAAACTCTAATCATTCATAAGTGTTTCTTTCATCTTCCTTCATGGCCACTGGAAGAAATTCTTCTCATTCACCCATTCCTTTGGGGGGAAATTTTCACATACTTGTGGTGGACATCCCCTTAACTTACCAATGGGTTTGAGCCCTATTGATTACCTTAAACTGGTTAGCCTTATGTTTACTGCACTGTGGCCATAGTGTGTACAATAGATTCTTGGAGTCCCAGGTGAGAGTTGGGTTTCTGGTTAGACATCAAAGATGAATGAACAGTCTTGGAAAGGACTTGGCAAGCCTTAACAGTAAAGGAACTCGGTCTCTTTTAGTACTCCGTACACCCCACTATCCAGCAGCATGACCAAAGAAATTGGTCATTGCAATTTCTTCAGAGATTCCAGAATTGAAAAGGGCATTAATGGTGTTCTTGCTCAACTTGTAATTGAAAAACTCATTTACTCCTTACTCAGACTTCCACTAATAGAGAAATTCTCTAAGGCAATCCAACCCATTTTTGAATATCAGTACATTTTCCCATACATTTAGCTTGAGATTTACCTGTGTATGAATCACAGTTGACTTATCTGTCAAAAGGAGATAATTATATGGTATACATTATGATGAATGGGTTTGTCTCTTTGTGCTTTTAGCTATGTTTTCAGGGTATGATCACTACCTGATAATCTCTGAAAAGATTCCCTTCTACTTCCTTGAGAAGAGGGAATTTTTCTAGTTAAATATAAAATTAGACTGTGTTTAGGTCAGGAAAAAATGCTCATAACAGAGGAGACTCTCAGATTGGCCAGAAGTAAACTTGAGATTTTAGAATTCGATAATGACCTTAATTCAAAATGTCTATGTGGGGTAATCCTGTGCTAGATGTGTTAAGGGGCAGCAGATGGCATTCTCATATAGAGACAAACATATACTCCTTCAGAGTAAGGGTCATTTTATTCTTTGCATTTGTATTTGGGGCATCTAACACAGTTTTGCCCCCAGAGAGAGGACTTCAAAAATTCTCAATGATTGATTGAGATTAAAATGAGCCAGACTTGTTAGGCAGTGAGAGAACCATGGTTGTCTTGGAAAACCTAGGGAACCATAAATTGTACGGGATATTTGAGGAAATTTAATCATCACCTAGTGTGATTTGTAAAATGAGTGGTTGGATAGACATCCTCTTAGGTCCTTTGCAGTTCAAAATCTCAGGTTCTAAGATCCCAAGGGGAAGTAGGTGGTACAGTGGACAAAGTGTTAAGTTTAGAGTCAAGACAACTCATCCTCTTGAATTCAAATCTGGACCTAGACACTTACTAGCTGTGTGACCTTAAGCAAATAACTTAATCCTGTTTGCCTTAATGAACTAATGAAAGAAATTGCAAACTGCTCCAGTATCTTTGCCAAGAAAACCCCAGTTGGACATTTTCATGATCTCTATTCATATTTGCTTGCATTGTGTTGCCTTTCTCTGATTTTCTTTTTTTTCTTGTAGATAGGATTTTTCTTGCATAACTTGTCAAGTATTTCAACATTATTAACATGTAGTGAACTTCCTGCCATCTAGGGGAGAGGAGGGGACTGGTTGTAACATTTTTAATGGAAAGCTTTGTAAAGATCAATGCTTTAATTAAAAAAAATAAATTAATTTAAAAAAAGAAAAAAAAAGAAAACCCCAATTGGGATCATGAAGGCATGACTTTAAAAATGATTGTATATCAACAAAGAGATCGTAAAATCCTTTATCTAATCCAGTATTTCTTCAATTCTTCCAGTGATGGAGGGCATAATTCATTATGCCTTCTTATCTTGGATTACCTTTACCAATATCTTCTCATTAATTTGCTACTGAAGCTTGCAAATAATGTGTTTGAAGCCTTGCTATCTTTCTCTTGAAATTGAGAGGGCACCTTTGAAGCACTGAAGCAGCCCACCTATCACTCTTAATGCTCAAGACATAACTAACCATTCAATCTTTATTTCTATCACAATTTCCTTAGAAACAAATTTTATGTCTTTTCTTCATGTGCTTCACCATATATTCCTAGAGAAAATTCATTTTCCGTTGCTCAGAGATGGCACTGTTCCATGTCTTACAGTCATATAAAAATATGAGTCTTTGAAAAAAGAATTTTTGTCTCTGGATAGTTTGGGGTTATTAAAGGAACTTGGCATTTTTCTAGCTGGGCAACCTGTCCTTTTCTTCCTCCTTTTTAATTCTAGGTCCATGACAATTTTAACTGTCTCTTCCTGATGAACATACTAAAGGATAAGTACCAAAAGTTGTCAGTCACATGCAATAATATGAAAAATAAGCATTTGTCATCCACTTGGTTTTCCAAGTATAGATAGATAATGTAAATATTTTTCTTTGTTTATACATCTCATATAAGATACATTGCAAAAGTCTGGTACGTGATTCAATCTATAAACAGGAGCATCTAGAGGACCTAACAACAGAGATTTTTTTCTTCAGTGTTGATTTTGTGTTAAATTACTTTAAATGGTAAATATCTTTGGTCTTCATGTATTTCCTTATTTTATGATCACATTTTCAAACATGGAGATCTGCTACTTTAAAAAGACTTTCTGTGGGCTGAGAGCTCTGGAAGCTGCCACTGCAGATTCAGTGGTTTCCGAAGTCTGCTCCTGGTAAGGCCTGTACTGAACTGTGCTTTACTCTCACCCAATTGATTCAGACCTGTCCTGCTGACTTTCTGAGTTGGGTTCAGCTGGAAAATTATTTTCCCCTGTCATTTTGTGGGTTCTGCTGCTCCAGATATTATTTTATGGCATTATGTAATGGTATTCAGAGGAGTTTTGGGAAGAGTTGCTGCCTTTTGTCAATCATCTTGGTTCTGTGCCCCAAGTCAATGCACTTTTAATATGCAAAACAAAATTTTTTTCTGTTAGTCACTATCCTGGAGTCGTAGATCATGTTTCCTTAGTTTATTCTTTGAAAAAATATCAGTATCAATTAAATTGACTTATTTGAACTGAGGCTTTAATAACCACAGTTTTCTTTTTAATTTGATGAGGATATCAAACCAACTGAGTATCTTGCTATTTCAAAGAATACCCAATAATAATTAATGTTGTATACAATACTGTGAAAACAGTGAAAGCTTCAAAGTAGCATACTGTGTGATATTTCTCTTGGTTCCAACTCCCAATGATTGTGCTATCAGGGAATCAAAGCTAGGGTATAGCATGATTAGCTCTGAACAAACCATTTTCAATGTTAGTTCCAGAAGGGACAACAAAAATAGAATTCCTGTGGCTGGGGACCATTTCTCATTCCTTATGTTAATTGTGTTACATTTCCATGATGCAGCTGCAGCTGTGGATATTTAAAAGACTAAAGGTTGCCTGGATTGGATCCTAATTTCTAATATTCTATGCTTCTTCTAACTCTATATTTATAAAAATAAATACTAATAGGCTCAGTCTCATTGGTTGGATTTGTAAACCTGCTATTGATGCCTTTTTAACTGTCACAATTCAGATTTATCTCTCCATTAATAATTTATCTCTAATGCTATCAAATGATTTACAAATATGAGCTTTCAAATACAAATGTGAATATTGAATTTGGAATATTGCCTTTCATTGCCAAAAGAGTTTAGTTAATACCTGTTTACCATAATGTGTATAATGCTATTAAAGCCTATAGATACTTATTAAGTTTTTTATTCATGTCAATTCAGTTAAAGAGCATGTAGCTACACAATGGAAAAACAAAAAGAAATACCAAAAAACAATGTCTAATGTGTTGGTTCTGGGCTTTCCTTAATTAGCTTCATTATTGTAGGTCACTTTGTCAAGTCCTAGGTGTCAATGTATAAAATGAGGCATTCTATTTTATGAGATATAGGTCTGTTATGTGCTCATATCACACTTTTTTTATTTGTCTAAATATTTTTGTTTGTTTATTTTTCAGTATATCCAACTCTTCCCAACCCCATTTGGAACTGTTTAGACAAAGATATTGGAGTGGTTTGCCATCTCTTTCTGCAGTTCATTTTTACAGTTGAGGAAACTGAGGCAAACATGGTTGTGATGCCAACTATCATACAACCAGTAACTATTTGAGGCTATATTTGAACTTCCTCATTCCAAGCCCGGTGCTCTATCCACTATACCACCTAGATGTCCAGATATACCAAATATCTTTCTGTCTAAATATACCAAGGAAATAATACAACTGCCCTCTTAGGGGCATTCAACCTTATTAGAGAGTCAATACAAACTGGTGGTAGTAGGAGGCATCTGGGAGTATATAACCATATGTAATATACTCTTCAAACATGGGCCCTCAGGATTTGCAACTTTCCTTCAGAGTAGATCTCAGTCCCAAATACCACTGTAATCATTTTGTCCATCCCTTTCCTTAAATTCTTCTGTATGGATTTTCCTCAGGTACTAGGAACCTGCCTTTATCTCCACATGATGTTTTTCTGAACTCATTGTCTGTTTAAAATCTCTTTTAATGGACTCTTAGAAATTAAAACCTTACTTATATAAAACTCCCATGACTAGAATCAAGTGACTATAATATTTTCCCCCTTCTTTTCTATCATCGTATCTTCTTTCTACTTACTTGCTTTCAGGGATCAACCTCTGATCAAAAACAAAACAAAACAAAACAAAACTACTCACAGGAAAACTTAAAAAAAAAACATCCTTAATAACAAGGATTTAATTTTAAAACAACAAAATAATCAATACAGCTGCGATATTTGGTGCTAATACACATAACCTTAATTTCTAGATATAATCTAAATCATAGAACCTTAATGTTGGATATATTGGGCTAGAGCCCAGCCAATTCCATCCACCTAGAATCCTGCTGTCAACATTCTCATAACTAAATAGACAAGCACTTAATTGCTGCTGAAATAAGTCCTGTAAAAGAAACCCTTTGCTTCCTGTGGAAAGCCACTTCCATGTCTTAATGATTTTCATGATGGATGACTTTAAACAGTCATAAGTGAAGTAAGACATTTATGGACGATTCTTTACAAAGGTAGGAACAAGGTTTTGATATTACTAATCACTTTTATCTCCTCTCTAAGTCCTTCTGTAGCTTTTCACAGCTTCTTTTAGTTCAGCTACAGAAAACTTGATCCTTCTTGAAAGCTAAGACTTGTAATTATCTTCCTGTCCTCTCATTTTTCTTCTTGTCCTCAGAAACTTTTCTCATGGTATAGCCTCAATTGTCTCTTTTCCCTTATCAATCTTGCCCTTTTTACTAGCTCTTACCTACTCAGTTAATAACATGATCTGGTATCAACTATTCTTAAGAACAACAACAAAATCTTCTTTTGACCTTGTTACCACCTCAATCTATCACTTTATTGTTCCTTCACTCCATTGTATTCAAAGTCATTGTTTCTGTCTTCCTACCAGAACTCGAGTCTTAGCATAATTAATAATAATAATAAACTAAAAATTTTACAGCACTTCAGATTGACAAAGAGATTTATATATGTTAAATCATCTCTTCTAACTTCTGACCCTTTACTTCTGTAGGAACTATCATCTCAAAGTTTATCAATGCTCTTTCTTAAAAATATTTCCAAATTTTATTGTAAAATATTTTAACATTCATTTAAAAAACTGAGTTTTAAATCATCTTCCTCTTTCCCCATCACTACTCCTTGAGAAAGCAAGAAATATGATATCCTTTGTATGTATAAAATCATTCACATTGGCTATGTTTCAAAAGTTACCGCACATACAGTCACAAAAAAAAAAAAAGTATGCTTCAATCTGTACTCAAAGTTCATCAATTCTCTAAAGGGGGAGATTATTTTTTCATCTTGAGCTCCTTGCTCAGAGAGAAATATGTATGCAGATATATATAATATGTATGTGCATATATATATATATATGTGCATATATAATGGGTGATTTCTAATCACATTTCATCCTTTATAATCTCTCTATATTTTCTATCTTTCATTATTTTCTTCACTTTTTGACTACTACCATTATTACTCTTTTGCCTCTCTAACTACATGTATTTATTTATACCTATTGTTTTTACTCTTACTTTTCCCTCTGATTAGGGGGCAGTAGGGTGGAGTACCAAATTCCTCCTAATGCCTTCCTTTATAGAAGGCAGAAACTGGACTCAGTGGCTCAATCCATTCTATATTTTCTGCCTGATTTCAGCTACATAGAATAATATGCCTCAGGGTCTGGCCTGACTTCTTTCCTTCCACTTTCCTGCCTACTTTGATGTTTTATTTCCTCCTTTATATTTTAAATTCCAGCTGTTACATGTAACAGCAATAGCAACAATACTACCAATAATTATATTTCCTTATATGATTAGCTCATAGGCTATCATTCATGTTTCAGGTACATTATACTAGCCACCTAATTGGTCTTTCACTTCAGGTCTCTTTCCTTCCCATTCTATCCTCCACACAGATAGAAAGTAATATTTCTTAAACAGAAATATGATGATTCTCAATTGCTCATGAAGACTCACTGGCTCTCTCAATCCACCTCTGCCATTTGGCATTTCATAAGCAGACACTGGCCCTCCTTTCCAGACTTATTCCATTAATATCCTTTTTTGGGGTTAATTGACTTGCCCAAGCTCAGACAGCTAGGGAATGTTAAGTATCTGAGACCAGATTTGAACTCATGCTTGAGAATTTTTAGATCAATTACTTGATGATCTAATCCTCCAGCTTTTCTGTTAATATTTTCTTCCTCCTTAACCTGAATTTTTACAATAATGGAAAAAACAGTGTTAACTCTTTTACACTGTCTATACATTCTGAGTATAATGTAGCTCTCTGGCTCTATTTTAAATTAGCTCTGGCACCTAATTGAATACTTTATAACTTTTTGTGTTGTGTCTGTACTTTTGATTTTACCACTTTAGATCAACTAGTTGCCATAGTGGTTTTGGAATTATGAAAACCTAAGTTCAAATCTGGCCTCAGCTTCTCACTAGCAGAATGATCCTGGTCATACAAGTCACTTCCCCATTCTCTGATTCAGTTTCTCCATAGGTAAAATTGGGATAATAATAGCATCTGCTTTTTCACATTGTTGTGAAAATCAAAGATAAAATAATAGTAAATGGCTTAGCACGCTATCTGATACACAATAAACTCGTAATAAATGATTCCTTCCTTCCTTCATTACCAGTGTGGAAAATCCTTCCAGTAGTGAAGATCTTTAAATCCTCCATAATTTATTATCTTAAAGAACTGCATACAGTGTGCAGTGGTAAAGTGCTTGACTTGGATCCAGGAAGATCTGAAGAAAGAAGACATTAGTTGTGTCACCTTTGACAAGTCATTTCATCTTTGTTTGCCTCCATTTATTCATGTGTAAAATGGATATAATAACATCCATTTTCCAGGGTTGTTGTAAAAAGCAAATGAGATAAAGTAATAATAATGATAATAATAATGAACATTTTGTAGTGCCTATTATATGCCAGGCACTTTACTGAGGCTTTACTGTTATTATTCCATTTA
The DNA here is from genome assembly GCA_023553655.1 of Myrmecobius fasciatus. Taxonomy (NCBI): domain Eukaryota; kingdom Metazoa; phylum Chordata; class Mammalia; order Dasyuromorphia; family Myrmecobiidae; genus Myrmecobius; species Myrmecobius fasciatus. The sequence continues at coordinate 273,243 of JAJPUD010002776.1, forward strand.
ATTCTCATAATCCACAACTATTTCTGTGGTAAGTGCTATTTTTACCCCAATTTTACAGATGGGGAAACTGAGGCAGAGATTGAAACTTCCCCAGAGTTCACATAGATAGTTAAGCATCTGAACCTAAATATGAATGCTGATCTTCCTTACTCCAGACTCAATGCCCTATTTTTAACTTACTATATAAAAACTAGCTAGCTATTATACTTTTCCCTTTGCTCTGAAATAACAAAAACACAACCAGATATTAAATGAATGTTTGTTTAATTGACCTCATAGCCCCTTTCACTCATCAGTTCATATTAATAAAGGTTACCCTATATTTAATATTTATATTTAATATTATATTTATATTTAATATTATATATTTAATAACTATACTTTTTATGTCTTTCAAATATTCCGACAGGCCCATTTATTTAATATGTTTTGGTAGTGACAACTTCGTCAATAAATTTCCATCAGTTTTTATCATTCATTCTAAATGAATCCAGTGCTGCTGACATTTTGGAGGCTTTTTTGCCCCTCACATATTACAGTTTACATCTCAATGCAAGATGTTTTGCTAAACTGAATACTATCATTAAAAGTGCTCTTTAATCAGAAAGATGTAGCTGTATCTCTTCCCCTATTTTGTCAAAAATTAACCTTATATTCATCTTGTGAAAGCACTGAAGTTTTGCTTCCGTGTCTCAAAAATTCAATCCAATCTCCAGATTTTTCATATTTACCTTTTTTTTACACTGTACCCTTCTATCACCCCACCAAGGGTTCCTGACCCACCAAATTAATGAATGATCAAGAACATTTGGTGTCAGTGAGTGAACGCCTGGCAGGCAGCTTAGATTTGAATGGATTCAGAGGCCCTCAGAGCTATTTGTTGTTGACTAGCTGTGTGTCTCTATATGCCTGTTCAAGGCAACTCAAGGAGTAGATTTTAGGCACATACTATATGTAAGACACAGTGCTTTGTGCTGAAGGCTTGAATTTCCTCATCTGCAAAAAGATCAACTACAATATAAAAGTTATTTTTTTGCTCTTGGCATTTTATGGTCACTTATAAAATGAAGTCTGATGAATCTAAATGCTTTTCTGATTCAAGAATACCTTGGGGCATTAGACTGGGGCAGAATACAGTTTAGTTAAATAATTTCCCACTTCTTCTTGAAGCATAAACCATAAAGATGTATCTCTCCATCCTTTCTCCCATCTTCTTGACAGGTACATGCCTTAATCCTCCACTGACTCTTCCAAATGTTATTAAAGATCCCCTGCCCTAAGATTTATTTATTTATTTATGATCATTATTTATGATGCCATTTGCATATCTTGGAATAAGCTTATGCATGTCCTATTCAATCTTAAGGAAGTAGACTTCATTGTGGTCCTGCAAAAAAACTTTGATGTGCTTACAATTATACTACCCTGAGACCATGTTGGCTATATACACTTTGTTTTGGCATTTTGGGAGCCTTCTAAAGGACAGCTTCTTTTTCCTGATGTCCAGTGAATATGACATAACTCACAGTCTCAAGTGTCCTTTCTTACTAGTCCTTGCATTTCTTGGAATGGAATTCATGTAAAAATAACAATATCATATAATCATAATTAATGAGAGCACTTATGTAGGCTGTCGATGTTGACAAAGCATTTTACAAATATCAGCTTATTTTATACTTACAACAATCCTATAAGATAGGTAATATTATTATCTTGGTTTTACAATGAGGGAATTGATAAGTTTTTATACAAACAAAACTAATGCAGACAAAATCAGAAAGGAAGCAATAAATTGAGAAATCATTGATACATTTAAGGGTCCTGATAAAGTCCTCATTTCTAAAATAAATAGAGAGAATTGAGTCATTTTTTTTTTAAATTCAAGCCATTCTCCAATCGATAAATGGTCAAAGGATAGGAACAGACAATTTTCAGATGAAAAAATTAAAACTATTTATAGTCATATGAAAATGTGCTCCAAATCACTATTGATCAGAGAAATATGAATTAAAAACAACTCTGACATAACCACTCAAAATGGCTAAGATGACAGGAAAAGATAATGATGAATGTTGAAGGGGATGTGGGAAAACTGGGACACTGATACATTTTTGGTGGAACTGTGAATGGATCCAACCATTCTGGAGAGTAATTAGGAGTTATGCTCAAAAAGTTATCAAACAGTGCATACCCTTTGACCCAGCAGTGTTTCTATTGGGCCTATATCCCAAAGAGATTTTAAAGGAGGGAAAGGGACCCACATGTGCAAAAATGTTTGTGGCAGCCCTTTTTGTAGTGGCTAGAAACTGGAAACTAATGGATGCCCATCAATTGGGGAATGGCTGAATAAATTATGGTATATGGATATTATGGAATATTATTGTTCTGTAAGAAATGACCAGCAGGATGATTTCAGAGAGGGCTGGAGAGACTTGCATGAACTGATGCTGAGCGAAATGAGCAGAACCAGGAGATCATTATACATAGCAACAAGACTATATGATGATCAATTCTGATGCATGTGGCTCTTTTCAACAATGAGATGATTCAAACCAGTTCCAATTGTTCAGTGATGAAAAGAAAGCCATCTACACTTAGAGAGAGGACTGTGGACCATGACATAGCACTTTCACCCTTTCTGTAGTTGTTTGCTTGCAATTTATTTTCTTTCTCAGTTTTTTTTTCCTTCTTGGGTCGATTTTTCTTGTGCAGCAAGATAACTGAATAACTATGTATACATATATTGGATTTAGCATATATTGTAACATATTTAACATGTATTGGACCACCTGCTATCTAGGGGAGGGGTTGGGGAAAAGGAGGGCTAAATTTGGAAACAAAGGTTTTGCAAGGATCAATGTTGCAAAATTATCCATGCATATGTTTCATAAATAAAAAGCTTTACTTAATTAAAAAAATGATTTGTCAGAAAAATTAAAGGAATAGAGAAGATAATTTTTGTGGTGCTTCCCATGTTAAAATCCTATTGTCTTCTAGAAAAAAAGAAAGTAATAGATGAAGAAACTAAGTCATGTGGTGGTTAAGTGACTTGTTCAGGGTCTTATAGATAATAAATGTCTGAGACTCTAGTTCTAGCACTCTACCCACTGAGAAACATTATATAATAAGTCCTCCAAATCCTTAATGCCAGTGGGCAGTATGGTAATCATAAGATAGTATACTCACAAATGGAAGGAAGGGAGGAAGCTAAGAAGGCAGGAGGTAGGAAGGCAGGAAGGTAAGCAAGAAGGCAGGAAGGCAGGCAGGAAAAGAAAAAGGAGAGGAGAAGAGAGGGGAGGAGAGAGGAGGAGAAAGGAAGGACAAAGAGATGAGGAAAGAAGGAAAGAAAGAAAGAAAATAAGGAAATAAGGAAAAGAAAAAATAAATCTATTCATCTAAAAGATCAAAGGAATAGCATGCTGATATTGAGAAATAAACCATGGTTGCCAAGGTTATTTCTAAAAATGTAGAGGCCCATAAAACAAACAAATAGATCTCAGGAAGGAAATTTGGAGCTGAACATTTTAGAATATGTCAGTCAAATTATTATTTTTTACTTGTAATAAGAAAAAGAAAAAAAAACTTAGGCTCACTATAATCTTAGGCTACCTTTAATCCTCCTACCTTTTTAACATTTTTGTTGTTACTATTGTTCCCCATTGTCCTTCTGTTTTTTCTACAAGTTTACTACTTATAGATTGGTTCTCATAACATTTTCTTATTTTAAATCTTATTGATTTAATTTTTATCTTGAACATCAACATTAACTCTCTTGTCCAGCTACTATATTTTAATCTTGACCTGAAAGAAAACTCTAAAACCAAAATCTAGAGGCATAATAAAATTAATTAACTTGGGCTTTATTTCCAAACAGGTAACTTAAAGATATAGATGGTATGAGTCAATGAATATTTTTCACTCTGTCTCACTTCCTGGATATGGAAGCCACATCCTATAGACCTTTCTTCTCCTTTAAGATGCATCTTGATATTGCTGGTTATATTTCCTTTTTCATATAGTCACATCACAGTTAATCATATATTTCTACTTGCCTCAGATACAGAAATTGCAAGCAGTATCTCTCAACTCTCCTAAAGACTACTAGGATAAATGAAAACTAAGCTACATTATTTTTGTTTATATTTCTATTCTCTTTTTATTAGCAGCATCATTTTTTTTTCTTTTATGGTTACTATCAGTCTTCAGTTCTTTTTTCATAAGTGGGAAAGAGATGCTATTGTGACAAGGACATTCAACACAAACTCCCAAGAAGACAATGACATGAAAATATCCAGAAGCAAAGCTTCTAAGAAAATGCAGACATTGACCCAACAAGAAATCTTAGAAGATTTAAGGAAAATGCAAAAAAGAGCAGAAAATAAGATTTCTAAAACCTAATTAAGAGGGGTAGAAGAAATACTGAAAAATAAATGAAAGCTATTCAACCAAATTATAAAAGGAGCATTAATAACTTTGTCATATAGGTACAAAACATTACCAAAGAAAATAGCACCTTAAAAATTATAATTGATCAAATAGTTAAAAAAGGGAAAATAGCTTTTTAAAAATTGTAATTGGAAAAATAAATGTTAATGAAACATGAGACATCAAAAAAATACTAAAGCAAAGTAAAAAGACTGAAAATGGAAGAAAATGTAAAATACGCCTTCGGAGACCTGGAAAATAGATTGAAAAAAGATAATTTAAGAATTGTGGGACTGCCCTGAAGTAATGAACAAAAGAAAAACTTAGACATCATATTTGAAGAAATGAAAGGAAGGAAGGAAGGAAGGAAGAAAGAAAGAAAGAAAAATAAAGAAAATGGTCTAGCTATCTTAAAACCATTAGGAAAAGTAGAAATTGAAAGAATATATCAGTCACTTTGTATTAGAAGCCCCAAAAGAAAATTCTAAGGAATATTATTGCCACAATTCAGAACTCTGAAGTCAAGGAGAGAATATTGCAATAAGCATGCAAGAAAGAATTCAATTGCCATGGAACCACTGCCAGGAAAATACAAGATTTAACAGCTATCACTATAAGAAGTGGAATGTTTGGAGTATAATGTTCCAGAAGACAGTAGACCTAGAATTAAAGTCAAAAATAACTTCTATAACAAAAATGAATATAATATTATGGAGGAAAATGAAAATTTAAAGAAACAGAGGACTTAGAAACATTCTTGTTTAAAAGACCTGAGCTGATTGGAAAATTTGACATTTAAATACAAGGCTCAAGAGAAGTATAAAAAAGGTAAATATGGGAAAAATCATAAGGTTCTAAATAAGGTCAAACTATTTATATTCTTAAAGGCAAGCAAATATCTATGTATATACACACATATATTTGTACAGAGGTATATTTACATTTGTAAATATACATATACACGTGTACATACGTGTATCATCTCAGAACTTTATTAGGGTTCTCAGAAGGGGTTTAAATAGAGAGACAGAGGGCTTGGATATGATTCTTTCATTTTGTGATCACCTCAGAAAAAGAATGGAAAGGTAAAGAAGAAGAATGTACTAGTGGGAAAAAATGGGAGAAATTACCTCACAAGAGTGGACCATGAAAGAAAAAGTTCATAAAATGTAGAGTCAGTGGGATAGGTGGGAGTGGAACAGTCAACATTTGAATATCACTCTCCTCTGAACTGGTTCAAGGAGGGAAGGATAAATATACACACTGAAAGAGAAATTTATCTTATCCAACAAGGAAATAGGAAAAAAAAAAGACATTGGGAGGAAGGGGAGAGGGGTAATAAGAAGGAAGTTTATTAAGGAAGGTAGTGAAAAGAAAGTCATTACTTGTGCCATTACTCCTTTGTACAATGAATTAGTCAAAAGTTTTAAGAGCAGGAGTCTACCACCTTAAAAGTATGTTGAGGTCTAAAATTGTATTTTCAACATGAATATTTGAAAATTGATATTCTACTTCAGTGTCATAAACACTAAATAAATGAAATAAACAAAAAATTTACATAGACATGAAATGTCATAAACAGTCATTAATTCATCTTAGATCCACTTAACCTGTAATCATTAAAATATTGTATAATTTGCAATGATAAATTGTACAAAGGGAAAGAGAAGCAATGTCTTCTCAGTTTACCAGACATTTATAGATAAATGATTCAATAGTCAAAAGCACTCAACATAGACATCTCAATTCATTCGATTCCTCATCTTCACTTCCCCCCAAATATTCTATTATTTGCACAGCTATATTTCTTTATTTCAGATCTTCATTATTAATCTTCTTCTTTGTCCGGATTTTGGAATGGCAGCTTAAAAATGAGCTTTCTTTTCTTCTATTCTCAAATGAATTTTAACATTGATAGTAAGTCATTCATTAATACCTATGCTGTTTTCTGACAGAAATTGCTTTACAAATAGATCTATGTAAAATATCTAATCATTGTTTGAGATCTCTTTTTAATTCAGCATTAACTTCCTTTGCTGTTTTTCCCTTAAGTTCTTTTTATCCTTTAATGGTTTCTTTGATGTTTTATTTAAATTTGAGCCCATCTACCGTCATCATCTTCAGCATAGCTTCAAACATAGCTCTGTTTCTAGGCCTTTGAACAGCCTCTCTTGATTGAAATAAAATAACTTTGGATGCAAATGGAGGTAACATTCTTTGGCAGAGAAAGTGCATTTGCCTGTGCTTTAACTAACATACTCAGTAGAGATGATCCACTCATTAGAGCCAGGTGTTTATATCTATTAGGATGGAATTGAATTGGTAACATTGTATTTTGCTAATTTTAATATCTTATTCTTTTCTATCAGAAGTCAAACAAGTAAATGACAACTTTCTGAAGATGGGGGCACATTGTATTATTTTAGCAGATTCCTATAATGCCTTGTAAAATTATAGCACTTATTTTTGTTAGAAGTCCTAGAAATGCTTAGAAAAAAGGAATCCTTTAATAAAAGACATGTCCAAAATCAAAAAGGAAATTTTTTGCAAGGAAATATTAGAAGTCATCCCAATAAAAGCAGGTAAAAAACAAGGAAGCACCTATGTCTATTGTTATTTGAAATAGTTCTCTTGATTCCTCTTCTGCTAACAACAAACATGCTTCAATATTCCCCCTCTTAAAGCAAAATAAAGAAAGTGTACCAGACTTTATAATCCCTGCTGACTATACATCTATATCCTTATCCTCTTTGACTTCTTGGCTTTATTTTATTCTGTTGACCAGCTTTATTTTCAAGATATCTGATCCTCTGTGGGTTTCCATAATATTCATCTATCTTCATTCTTTTTTGACCTATATGACTATTCTTTATCATTTTTTCTGGTTCTTTATCCATGTAAGACTGGATAACTGTGGGTATCTATTTCAAGGCTCTATCCTAAGCCCACTTTTTGTTCTTACTATCCACTCCCATTTGGTGATCTCATCAATTGTCATAGAATCTACTATCATCTCCTTACACATAAAAACAGGTATTGTGGGGAAAATGTTCAAATTAGCTTCAGGGCTGCAAGTTCTACTTCTAAAAACATTCTAGCTGTGTGACCATGGCAAAACCACCTAAACTTTCAATGTCCCAAGCAGTTATGGAGGATATGCTGACTTTCAGTAGTAAATAGAAGTAGTTGCTTATTTGAAATTCTCCTATTCTGTTGAAATTCAGGCTCAATCTATATCCCTATCCTTATGCACACGAACCACCAATTTATAAAGGAAGCCAAATCTGTCTCCAGAGCTCTAGCTAAGCATCTTTAGCTGACTTTGGAGATTCCAAACTGTATGTATAATAGACACTTAAATCTCAGCATATCCAATCCACCACTTGTGGATTTTTCCCCAAAACCCACCTCCCTATTTCTGATTTATAGCCAAGGAATTTCTCCTTCACTGGAAATCATCCTAGAGCATTTCAGTTGGTAATCAAGAGGGAAAGATTATATTCCAATAATAAGTTAGATATATCTATCTAGGAACTCTACCGATCCTATTTATTTTTGTCTGTTGAGGATTAAGTTCAAATGAACAGATGTCTCAGACATATTGATATTGATCCAATCAGACAAACTTATAAATGTTTAAAAGCTGGAGAAGAAGCAAAGAATAAAATCAAAACAACCTTGCCCTCAAGTAACTTCCATTTCAATAGAGAAAAGAATAGGTATATATTGAACTATATGAAAACATATTTGCATCAAATGCAAGGTAATCATGTAGAGAAGGTATAAGCAATTGAAGGCACCAGGAAAGACAAAAAGATAGTATTTAAGTGAATTGTTAGGGAAACCAGGGATGCCAAGGAGCAGCTCAAGGATATCCCAGGTATGAGGAAAACTACAATACAAAGGGAGAGAGATGAAAATGCAGTGTCATGAATAAAGAACTGCCAGGTCAATTTGGATAGAGCAAACAGGATTGCTAAATATTTGTTACAACAAAATACAAGTGGAAATTTAAGAGGTGACTATTTTAAAATCAATTTAGAAAAGGAATGCTGTCTTTGTCATTTTTTTTCTATCCCTTCACTAAATTCCTGCCTAATGCTTCAAAAATTTAGCTAAGTAAGATAGAAATAAGAAATGAGGAGAGAAAGAGCTGAAGGAGAAAAATGTTCTCATAGTTGAAGAGGAAAAAAGGCTCTGAAAGGAAGTTGACAGCTCTGTCTTGTCCTAAGGCTAGTCACTGAGTCTATTGGCCAAGCCCCAGAATTGGTAAGCGTGGCCAGATGCTGTTAGAATTATATGTCAATAACCAGGCAGCAAAGATCAAGGAATACAATAATTCCTCTGAATTGTATCTTACGCAAGCCCCAGAACTGCATTGCCTAAGACCACAGTCCAGTGTATTATTTTTTTTATCATGTCTGACTAAGCTTCTGAAGGCCTAGTCCTAGCAAAAACATAAATGGAACATGTTGAGGGACCTCTTGTTGTAAACTCCCTTTTCCACCCACAGAAGAACATGACCATTAGCAATGAGGCAGATAACCAAAATCTATGTCATAGTACTTATAGCTCCAGATTGAATCTGTGATCAAGAGATATCTAATATCTGAAAGAACATTTGTCTCACACTGCTACTACTTGGTGGACTAAAAAATATATTTATGCCATTAAGTATTTTCAATTACATTTAAAATTTTTACATTAATTTTTTAAAAATTGAATTCCCAATTCTTTTTCCTCTTCTGTCCCTCCCCCACCCTTTTTGGCAAGCAATATGATATGAATTATACATATAAAGACATGTTAAACATTAGCCACAGAAAACACATGCAAAAACACAGGAAAAATGAAATGAAAACAGTTTCCTTCTTTCTGTACCCGGACAGTATTTTTCATCATAGATCCTTTGAAACTGTCTTCAATCATTGTATTCATTAGCATAATGGTCTTGCACAGTTGATCACTTTTATGATATCACTATTACTATGTGCAATGTCCTTATTTCACTTTGCATCAGTTCATGAAAAAATGTCCAAAATTTTCTCTAAAACTATTCCCTTCATCATTTCTTACAGCACAATTTTATTCTATCACAATAATATACTTCAACTTGCTCAGCCATTTCCCAGTTGATGGTTCTCTCCTTGATTTCCAAATCTTTGCTTGGTAGGCTTATAAAATATTAATTATTCATTGTTTTATGGTAACTATGTCTATTTTGCTTGCTTTTTGATTATTTACAGAATAACCTCTGTATATACTATGTAAGCAGATATATCCACCACTATTGTGAATCAACTCAGCATAGACATGCCAAAACTTAACAAGAGCAAATGACTTGTGTTTAAAAGAGGGAGTGGAGTTTTATAAGTGGTTAGAGACTCAGGGCTAATTTTTATTCAGTCTACCCACAGATCTATACACCCCTAGACGATAAGAAGCCATTGTCTCTAGAGATAAGTTGAGCTGGAGAAGGGAAAGGTAAAGAGTTTATGATAATCATAGAAATCCTACTACTGAGCACTTCCACCCCAGTGGGACATGCACAAAGTACCAGAGTGAGTAATGGGCAAGTCCAGCCTCTAATGTAGATTATGGGTCTCTTTTGTTGCTATAATATCATTTTGTTAGAGCTTTCACAGATAAATGTCATGATCTATGAATGCCAAAACTCGTGTTAAAATAATTTATTAGGGACAGCTAGATGATGCAGTGGCTAGAGTTTTGGCCCTGGAGTCAAGAGGAACTGAATTCAAACCTGGCCTCAAGACACTTAATATTTGCTAGCTGTGTGACCTTTGTCAACTCACAACCCCAATCACCTACATAATTAATTTATTAATACCAGTATTAAAGAGAACAAATCATTCTATAGAAAATCATACTGTAGGATTTAATGACATTAAGGAATAGTAGGAAGAAATTACATAAATGACTATTCAATCGCTTTACCACTCATCAAAAATAGATACATAAATAAAACAGCCACAAAGTCATGAACTTGTTAAGGCAGAAAAGAAAAAAAAACAGTTTCTTTTACCACAGTATTTTTACCAACTGTCATTCATAATTTGTCAACCAGAGCAAATGACAGAAGCACAGTTCTGTCCATCTGTCAAGTCTTGCTGTTATTGTCAGATCTTTTCTCTGAGTTGCCCCAAGCATGACTCCAAATAAATGACTTCTATTTTACTGAATCCATACACATGGGTATATATACACATATATATTTATGTACATAGACATATAGACATGTGTATATGCACATAAATACATGTGTACAAGCATATATGCTTGTATATATAAATATATATGCTAATTGGAGGAGACTGGTTTTAAAGAACTCATTCAGTGATGAATATGAAGCAGGAACCTATTATTAAAAGGGGATACTAAGGATAAATGACTTATTTTGAATATTGATGATACTTCCAAAATATAAATAAATAAAATGATATAAATATAAAGTTAGAGCTTGACACACACACATATGTTGTTCATGCACGTATATCTATGTTTTGCATACATGCATGTATATGTACACATATGTATAATGTATTTTAGTATATTTACCTCTAGGTACCTATGTGTGTACATGTACATAGATGCATATATCTACACAGAGTGTTCATGCATGTGTGTTTACAATGAAGTACAAACAACATGCACACATCACACACATGTGCATTGATCATATGTGTTTGTTGCTGGTGCATTGCTGGGCTGAGTATGACATGTTTTGTACACTCATGCATCTGAACAACATGCACATATCACATAATGTGCAGTGAGCACACATGTTTGCATGTGGATGTCATGTGCTAGGTTGTGATGTGTTTTGCACACACGTGCACCTATGTCCTTGCATGTATGTGTATGTGTATTATTTTTATATTCCTGTAACATTAAGACCATGCTGGACCCAGGGTCTGAATTATTTCATTCACTTTCTTCTTTAGCAAGGGGCTTTTCACAGTTCATAACATATGCATTTGGTTCCTACTGGTTTCAGTCCTGGGGGAACATGGGCTATAATGAGAAGGATGTCTCTTCTTTTACATTCATTGGATCATTACTTTCTATAATGACCACTTGTGGACAAATTATTTAAAGCTAGAGCCTTGGATTTTTTGGGATGCATTCCTAGAAGTAAAAAAAAAAAATAATAAAGTCAGTTGAGAGCAAGCCTTTATTACTTATCTGCTGAGGGCCAGGCACTGGGCTTAATTTTGGGGTGTTTTTTTAAGTCTAGTATAGGAAAAATATCTAATTTCTACATGCAAAGAAAATGCAAACACAGAAAAGATTCATAGACACAAACACACAGAAAAAATCTTTAAATAATATTTAGTAACAAGTTTAGACAACACATGTACTATCCTGGAAGATCCATACTCAATCCTCATCAGAGCATAAAACAATTTTGGGAATAAGGCAATTTTTACTACATCCATTATTATGTTTCACCTCATTTTTGCACTGTCCAAACAACCCCAGTCTATGTTATCTAGGAAAATAGACTTTCTTGGTGTCAGTAATTTTCTCTAGAAGTGCTGAAGCTGGAAAACTTGGGTTGATGGGGACTCAAGTATTTCACATAAAGCAGGTTTCCTCTAAGTCTGGATGTGCCCATGTTAAGATAGATGCTCCTTCATCTAAGATTTAAACTCACATACACCCCCTCCCCCCCAAAAAAAGGCACAAAACCTATGGTCTGGACATAAATTGATCCACAAAAAAATAAGTTTTCAATGTCTTATGTATGTCTCTAAGCCACATAGAATCTAAAGCTTTCTGAGGTTTGATACTTCCCTGACTTGAAGTGGATGAGATTAGTATCATCATGGCTGTCCTTTCTGCCATCTTAGCATTTCTGACAGTGATTTGAGGAGCTTGGGAAGGATGAGTTCAAATTGAATGCTCTTTTTAACCTAAAAAAATGAGCAACTTTACTCACCTGTGTGGTGTCTTCTTAGATGATCAAAGGAACAGAAGGGGCCTTGATTTGGCCCAGAACTACTGTTTCTATCTGAGATCCATCAGAAACAAGAAAACCAGGATAATAATAACAAAGACAACTGGTCCTGGGGAGAAAAAGTGTGTGTATGTGTACATATGCACATGTTGACACACACACAAATATGCATATTCCACATAAATATCTATATAAAATTATATATGTATAAGTGTATATATATATATATATTCACACACACATAAACATAGCTCTGTCTGTGTTTGTATATATATGTACATATATGTATATTTATATGTTTTGCACATATGTAGGTATATATATATATATATATATTTTAAGTTTTTTTATTTATATGTCATTTGAGGTTCCTGGACTAGATAATTATTGATGCTCTTTCTAATCCTATTAGTCCTTTCAGTGGGAGTTTACACTATTTTAGATGTCATGCATTAAGTAATAAATAATAGCCATTAAAATGATAAACACATATAGCATTCACAGGTACTTTTTGGAAATGACCAGCAGGCTGTGGCTTCTCACAGTTGTCAGTGGAAGGTGAGCTTTTTTTCACAGGAAACTAGGTCAAATGGAAAGAGAAAAAGACAGGGATATTCATTGTAGAATCCCAGGTATTTAGCAGAGTAGAACAAGTGGACAGAATAGGAGAGATGAGGGAAAGCAAGTTAGAAAGATTTAGGGAAGAGACCATTCACTTCAGCAAATGTGAATTTCCAGTGGTGATTATCACCTTCCAATTTTCTTCACTATATATATACACATA